>JAZHYW010053017.1:0-553838 GCA_037355805.1 Ixodes ricinus | reverse complement strand
GTTCGCTTTTCCGCAAAGCAAGTTATACTGAGGAAAAGCGCACTTGCGGGTTACTCAGTGGGCCGCTTGCCCGCTTTACACCCCTTTGTAAGAAAAATGCCTCCTTCCAGGGCTTAGGCGCGTTTCCGATTTTATTGCTTTCCCGCAGGTCGGTGAAAGAGCAGTAGCCCTCTCCCTCAACGCCGCACTTTTGCACTCCACTGAGGGACAGAGCTGCCGCCGTCACACCGAAATACTGGATTCAACAAGATAATAAAAAAAAGGAAGCAATGCAAGATAACACATAAAACTAAGCTAGGGACAGCATGACTTTCTGTACCCTAAGATAGAGCAGCACCGCTGTGCAGCCTTTGTTGGTGTTAGAAAATGTCTCCTTGGCGCCGAAGTCATGCGGCAAAGCCCTAATAACAAAGACAAGCTAGATAAATTTGAGTTAAGGTTTGTTGTCGATTTTCTCTTTCAGAGATCATATGTTACTCAATTTTTTGCCAACACAGGTTAATTCAAGTCACTGTCAACAAGTAGGAAAAAATTGATTTTTTTAAATATTGATGTGTAGTTTTGCTAGATTTAGAGAAATGAGCTGCGTTTCTGAATTAATAACAAAGCTGCAATAACGGCTAATCATATTTTACTTACATATTCGTAGAGTGCATTTAAAGATTATCATTATTTTGATACATTTTGCGTCGTTTTATGTAAAGTAGTTCGTTGGCAAATAATCTGTAAATGTGTCTCTAAAGCGTCTTGATTTTTTTTTTTTGCATAGACAATTTTTATTAATATTTTTAATATCCTTTGTTCATGTCGTAAGCCTTTCATAAAGTAAAATTAAAAACGTATTACTGCGTGCATGCTTCGGTATTAAATATATATTTTCCTTATATAAACATATATAGTTTCAATAAATATAAAAAAAGAAATGTCCTGGGCCACCATTGTACGATCTGACATAGAAACACCAGAAGTAAAAGCTCGAACTAGTACAACTAATGACATGCCTTCGAACTGCGCAACTTAGAGCGGTGTTATGTCGATACTCACTGATCCTGACTTACGTCAGAACATCTTCGACTTAGGGTGGTCTTCGACATCGGGGGACTCACTGTAACTAGATTGGCATAGGATATAACTGGCTAACCCAGATGAATATGTCTGCAATACTTGAAGATGCACAGAATAAATAAATAAATAAAACTTATAAGTTTATTCAGGTAGGAGCACTAACTAAAGAAACGTACGTTAAAAAAGGTTATGTTTTCCTGTAACTAAACCATTCTCACAGTTTGACGTAGAATTTCTTGCGGACGACTTGTGGGCATGAACCCGGAGGAGGGGTCCCGCCGGTCTGGGTGGCTCTGGTGCGCCTCAATGCCCAAGGAGCGCTTCCAGAACTTTCGAAGATCAGGGAGTGGCCGGAGAGTTTAGCACTATAAAGCACTCCACTCCTTACACTTGAGCAGAGCGAACACTGGAGAGGAGGCGAGTGGAAAGGAGGATACCACTAATCATGGTGACCAGAGAGCTTTGCGGGAACGCCTGGAGCAGCGTTTCTCAACTTGCGACCGACTATAGGTTAGATTTTTTTAAATTTATCTATTCACTTTGTTTCTCAACACTACTTATTTTCATATGGATATTTGAATATTGGGCCAGGATGCTTTCTTTGTTCATTCATTATGCCGATTTTGTTTTCCTCTATTTATTTTCCAAAGAAAGTTGTAAGTTGATAATAGCTCATCCTATCTAGTCAGCTGGTACTAATCATTTTGGAAATAAATGTTAAGACTTTTGAGGCAATAAACACGTGGCTTTCCTTCACAATGCGTTCACTGCAATGGTTCAATACTATCAGTAACCAAACATGCATATTTAACCTTGTTCCTTGCACAAAGGATGCGGCATCCACGCCAAGAGGAATTTTGGCTTCACAAGCTATATGTGCATGTATCTGTGACACAACAGGAGCAAACAGATACATTCACGAAGTGGTACTTGTTGCAGAACTGGATTTACAAACCTATCCAATGATACGGCATGTCCCCTAAAACATAGTGTTTTTTTGTTTTTTTTTACCGCAAAAATAAATTACGCATTGCCAAACTCTCAGCCTACGCTCAAATGTAGGGCTAGCAGGCCGGGTCAGATGCCAATGTTTCAGAACTTGTCATCTTACTCGAAAATTGTAAGACAGTTTCGGAAAGTTTCAATAGGAAAGTAAGGCCCATTTCTGTAAACTCATGCCATTCATTACTATATATTAGTGGGCAGCCATTCTCCCATTTAAAAATTTCCAAAAGTAACTTAGAACGTCTGAATCAAATAACAAGAAGCTCTAAAATTTCGTCGTTTGGTCCAGACTTCTTGTGCCAAGTTTTGGGCCAAACTGAGTGTTCAGCAATGCATAAGTTATTTTTGCAATGAAAATTTAATTAATTTATGTTTTGAGGGAAAGGGGGGGGACACTTGTCGCAAAGTGGTGAGTGTGCCGTTAGATGTAAAAACGGAACAACAGGGAACATGTACTCACATCGTCTTCGATTCCAACAGAACATGTGCTATTCTTGAATATGATGGCACACTTGCCCTATAGCTAGCAGCAAACATCACGTACCATCGTAATGGTGAACGGGGCACATGCATGCTAACCTTGTTTCTACAACATGTCCCGTGCTAAGGAGTTATGGTACATGCTTCGTGATTCAGTGATATGGAACATGGTGTGGTAACAAGGTTTGTAGGGATATGCCCCGTACTTAAACGCTCTTTATCTAACAGTGCAGTCCTGAAGAAAACTTAGTGGAGTCGCGCTCGTTCAGTTTCTGGTCACGCTATCCATCGGAAGTGTTTGGGCCAGAACGAAAGACCCAGCGCCGTCTTTCCTTCGAGTGCCGCTGCCTGCGACCTCCTTGTTTGTTCAGCTTCGGCTCACTGGTGTCACAGCTGTGTTTCTTGCTTTTCCAGCCGCTGTCGGTTGATGCCTTCTTGGATGGATACTTTCGTGGTTTCCGTCTTCCAGGCTCGACGAAAGCTTCTCTTCCTGCATGGAGTTGCGCACATTGAGCTTCTTGTGACATTGTTCCTTGAAAGATTCCGGGCCGGATTGAAAGTAACCGACCCCACGCAGCTTTTTCTTCTTGGTCTCTTTCGAGTAGACGACCCGCTCATGTCGGCCTTTGAATTCTCGATTTCAGATTTCCAGCGCCATAATCGTGATGATTTCTCGGGACGCCTCCGCCTTGGATCTTCGCGCTTGTCCAGAATCGGCTCCTCTATTTCGCTGCTAAGTCCCTTGCATCAATAGTGAGATTTGGGTTGGAACATTGTTTCTTTTGACAAACTGAGCTACCGCGCTGTTGAGTCCCTTGCTTTCGCAGCCACGGTCAGTTGATAACTCCTTGGGATGAATATCCGCGCGACTTCCGTCTCCCAGCCTCGAAGGCAGCTTCCTTCTGCGGGATCTGCCTTCGTCAAATTTTCGATGATGCCCTTCATTGGAAACGTATGTACCATATCGGAGGACGCTGATCCTGCGCTGCCTCTTGGTCTGGCGTATTTTCTGATTGGACGGACGAACAACCGAAATCGTTCTGCGATGACAACAAAGTTTCCGAGTGACTCTGCTTCGGATCTCTGCCGACCAACCTGGTTCTCTCCGTGCTCCGGCTGGATCCCTTGCTCTTGCAGCCGCCATCGGGTGGTGGATCGTTGGGATGAATGCCTTTGTGCTTTTCTTTGGCGACCTCGACGACAGCTGTCGCTGGCTGGACATGCCGTCGTCGAGTTCCCGGCGACGTTTTTCAACAGAAGCATTCAGGCAAGATAAGAGGACGCCCTGCCCAGCCTCATTTTCTGTTCCTTCTGCTTGAAAGGCCGCATTCTTAGAAAAAGAAAAAGGGTCTCGATAGTCCTCCCTAAGGGGCAGAACGGTTTTGTAACCTATGTTCCTTTAGAAAGGGAGAAACTGTCGTCTCTGAAGCAGGAGAGCAAAGTTCCTCCGTCGTCTGCATCTCATTATGGCGGCCCCGAATCGAGCAAATCGAGCTCAATAAGGCTTAACGAGGACACTACGTCTTAAGTACTGGACGAGAGGAGCAGCAAATAAAAACGTTACACGAGCTTTCCGCGAACTGTGTTTATTTCCGAAGCCAGGTTCCCCCGCAGGTACAGAAACTTGCGTTTCAAGAGCAGTTACTCAGTCTTCTCGTCGTCAGCACTGCGATGTTAAACGGAGACAACCGATGCCCAGTCACTTCGCGCACTTTACGTCTTACCTTTGCTATTCCTCGAGTCACAAATCCTTCGTCAACCGCACATCACGGAGGAATGGCAAACCAACCCGCGAAACCAAAAGCCGCTCTCAAAAGAACAAACTCGAAGCCGCTGCATGGCCGCTGTTTATCACCGTGAAAGGAGGTTAAATCGCTTGCCACCAGCTGGCAGGATCAAGCAGAGTAATTGCAAGTAGCTAGGCTAGGTGGCGCTAGGCAAAGCCCAATTCATGTTCTACAAAATATATTTCCATTTTCTCGCACAAACATTGCACTTCGGGATCGTCGGGAACATTTATTATACACACATGGAGACAGATTACGCATAATACAAGGGTCATTCCATGTCGAACGTCCCAGACGTTGCGCTCGACCCCTTCCGATTTCTGAAAGAAAATTCATGGCCTTTTGCCGCAATGTCCGTAGCCATGCCCTGAAATATTTTTGGCGAAAAAACTTTTTGATGACGTGAGCGCGGTTTTAACTTTTAAAAACAGCGTGAAACTAGGCATCACTCAATTATTGATGAAAAATCAGCTTTTTAGTGAAACACCTAACATCATTTTTTATTAACTTTCCACAGCTTTCGACTTACAATGTGGCTGGGCTTGTAAAGTTTTGTTTAATTTAAATATTAAAAAAAAAAAAAAACTGAAAAATTTTATTATTTTTGTTATATTATTAAAAAAATATCCAATTGCTCCCGGGACTTAATAGAACTTTTTACCGGCTGCCCTGCAAGTATATAGTCTATAAAAATGTTTAAAACCGCTCAATTAAATATCTCGCAGTAAACAAAAATCCTGAAGTTGCAATAAAGTGCGTTTTGACGTATAAACAGCCGTTTATTTAATCCTGAGGTGGTCCAAGTAAAAATACAAAACGTAGTGGGTTTGAAAGAACATTCGATAATCTTTTGATTCTGAAAGTTTTATCACAGTAATTTTTGTTTAAAGCGAAAAAACAATTTTTGAAGTTGAACTTTCGCACCCCAACCCGGCGTCGCTTCTTAACGCCTCTTCGCCGCACAGCACGCCGCCTGCGACGATAGCTGACACGATTAGGTCCAAAGAAAGCACGGAGTTTGCTGCCGATTCCCCTTGTCCGTCTTTCAGGCTGCAAGGGAAGAAACGGCGGGCATCGTGTAATAATCGGAGGTGCCTCCAGCGCGTATCAATAGCAGGCCCGTTGTGCCCTTTGTACCCGAGGGCGGCTCGAAACGCGATGCCTAAACGACGGGCGGCATCAAGTGACCAGGACTTCTCCATGCCACGCCAAAGGTCCCACGGCCACCTTCGATTTCTAAAATAAATTTGATGGCTCTTCACCGTAACGTTTGTGGTGCCTCTCTAACATATTTTTTTTTTTACGAAAAACAAATTTCATGGGATGATGGCGGTTTGAACTAGTAAAAGGGGGTGGAACTACGAGTCATTCAATAATTGATGAAAAGTAAGATTCTTTTACGGAACACTGGAATATTTTTGCCTAAAAATCCTCCGGTATTTGGATTGCTATGTAATAAAGATCATGGTCATGGAATTTGGCATGCTCGAAGCAGTTTAAAAAAATAAGGATTATATGAGCATTTTAGCATATTTTTAGTTTTGTTGCAAACTATGGCCTTGCTGCATGCGACTGTAAATACCCATATTGACAGCCCTGTAGATATACTGTACACAAAAAAGGTTTCAGGCCGTATAACTAAATATCTTGCGGGAAAAAAAGAGAACTAAATTTTTTGCAAAATTGCGTTTTGCCGTTTATTAAGAGCCGTCAATTCTGCCTTGAGGTGGCCCAAAGAAAAATACGTAACATGGTGACTTCTACAAAAGAGTTTATTTCCTTGTGTTATTGAAAGTGTAATTAATGTAGTTTTGTTTTAAAGAGGAAAAAAATTGACCGCATCTCCACGTGATGAATGATGTTGGTTGGGGCGAAGCTCTGGTGGTGCTTGTCTGCGTAGACGCTGAGCCGCAGCATGCCTAGCCTTTCGTTCGTTTTCATCCATGTCAGAAAGACAATGTGTGGTATAGAACGTGGTTATATACGCATTCGATCATTTAACCGCAGCGCCCTCTCGTCTATAAACGTTGAGCCAATGCATGCAAAGTTTAACGCGATTATATACGCATTTGACCGCAGCACCCTCTCCTGTATAGGCGTTGAGCGGCTACATGCAACGTTTCATCCATGACAGAAACCCCAGGTCTTGAGTTACTACCACATCTCAGAGCCCCCTACTCGTCCTGTCGATGCTCAAACAGATTTCAATCATTTTTTTTTCATAATTTTGTTCATCTTTTTTTTTTTTGCCCTACGAGCACGTGTGCTCACGAGCTCGTAATTTTTGTATCATTTTTGTTTTGCCTTACACGAACACGTGAGCATGTGCTCACGTGCTCGTGATCTCACGAGCAGAAGCACGAGCACCCGACGCCGGCCTACGGCGGACGGACATACGGACATGGCTAGCCCCTAAGGAGCTTCGCCCCTAAAACGTTTTGAAGCTGAGCTCTCGCGCCGCAACCTGGCGTCGTTCCTTGCGCCTCTTCTCTGCACAGCACGCCACCGTCGAGCCCGGCGCACGCAGGGCGCCGGGCTCGACTGTGTGCGGGCTGTGCGCGCACGCAGGTAGAAAGCAGAACCTCGAGTTGTCGGGTACATCTTGGTGGGAAGAGGCATTCTTCTACTCTTGTTGCTTTATGGCTTTTCCTATTTTGACCTTTTTGCGCGGCTGTGTCCTCCTGTGGACTTCCACTGTCTTGATATCAGCGAATGCTTAGCGCTGCCAGGTAAGAGCCTCCCCTAGTAAGCGTTTCTTACGTTCACATCGCAATCACTCTCTTCTCGACGTCAGGACAGATGTAGACAGCAACACAAAAGCCCCGTGAACGGGCAATCTCATACGACGAGGCGATGTGGTGTTAACCAATGCGCGCAGTTGCAAGCTCACGCCTCGTTTGTGTTTAAATCGGCTTTGAAACGGTAAATTCTTGCGTCACTGTGAATAGTTCCGCTTTTCACCGCAGTATGTGTGACAGCTAGATTTCGCGGCGATATTATCGCGTTTCCCTTTAGGAAAGTCCACGTCAGTTGATGCCGCCCGTATTAGGCATCGCGTTTCGAGCCGCCCTCGTGTACAAAGGGCACAACGGGCCTGCTATTGCTACGCGCTGGCGGCACCTCCGATTATTACATGATACCCGCCATTTCGGGTATCATGTAATAGACGGACAAGGGGAAGCGGCAGAAAAACTCCGCTCTTTCTTTGGACCTAATCGTGTCAGCTATCGTCGCCGGTGGCGTGCTGTGCGGCGAAGAGGCGTTGAGAAGCAACACCGGATTGTGGTGCGAGAGCTAAACTTCAAAAATAGTTTTCTCGCTTTAAACAAAAATTACTTTGATTAAACTTTCAGAATCAAAAGATTATCGATTGTTCTCCCAAACCCACCATATTTTGTATTTTTACTTGGACCACCTCAGGATGAAATAAACGGCTGTTTATGTGTCAAAACCCACTTTTTTGCAAATTCAGGATATTTGTTTACTCGAGACAGTTAATTGAGCGGTTTTAAATATTTTTATAGACTTCGTTTTTTTTTTTGTTTTGTCATCCCGTTTTTTTCACTTCATCATTACCACAGCAGGAGAGGTTATTTCCATTCTAGATTCGCCTTTGTCCTTCTCCCTAGCATTGGCCTTTGTGGAAGCTCGTCAACGCCCACTTCAGTGGCTCGGCATCTCGGTAAGACAATAGGTCAGCAATGGCGGCTGTAATCAGGCACGTGTGCAAAGCGTCTGTGTTCCTTGCCTGTAGGAAGTAAAGTCCCTTTAGTATGAAACGCTCCCAGAGGTGTCGTCTTCTTCTCCTCCTCTAACGGCCATGTGCACCGCGAGACGGCGCTACCTACGTTGAGAGGCTATAGACGCTTTTAAGCAGCTGTGCATGGGCGCTGCCATAACTGACCTTCGCCATGTTGCATCTTAACCCAGTGCTGCCAACCACCGAGGCCACTTCTTCCCCGAATTGTATCCGAAAATTTCCTAGATTTCTTTAGAATTTTCCAGATTTCCGTAAAATGCCTTCGTTAACAGATATATTTAAAGCATCGTTTTGTTTTAGGTTCAAAATAATATCGGCATTGTAACTTGTGATCCGGTTTTGCTGGAGGTGTTGTAACTTGTAAGTACGCTACTTTCGTAAGAACTGAAGTAATACTGAAGACAACTTGTTAGACAGAGCATAAGAGCAATAACTTTTTCGTGCGAAAACCTAAACAAATGGCACTTTGTGCATTTGTCAACATCTTATTTTAGTTCCTTTAAAAGTTTCTACAGACGGAAAGCATGTGTGCTATACCCCAGATTCCACCTTGGTGTTCCAATCATTCCTTTAAACTTCCTGTGTAAATACACTCAGCTCAGAAGCCTTCCATGATATAGCACAAATAAACGATTTGCATTTTGCACAAATTTGTAAAACAAATAGCACTCCCCGAAAAAAAAATCTCTAGATTTGGACAACTTTTCTTTCCCCTAAACGATGCCCAAAATTCCCATATCTATAAGGAAAACAACAACAACAAAAAATAAACAGAGAAAGGAACGTTTTAAATGGTAACTGCAAAAAAAAGTGTTTTTTAAACAGCCTAATTGGAACAAGCATGTCACAAAACAAATCTTCCGCGAAAAAACAAATTTTTTCTAGCAATATTTACGCCACAGGGCGTAATTTAGTCGGGGTCACAACTTCTCCACATTTGAAACTCCCGCTCTTTTGACGCGCGCGAAGTGGCTGTTATACGTCACTCCGTGACGTATAGCAGCCACTACGTGCCGTGTAATACCACCTTCGTGGCGCGCGATTTAAAACGGGTGGAATAGCCGTAAACTAAAATCAGTCTCGCGCAATAAATATTGCTGCAAAAATTTTTGCTTTGGGCGGAAACTTTGTTTTGTGACATGCTTGTCCCAATTAGGCTGTTTAAAAATACTTTTTTTTCTTCTTTGCAGTTACCTTTTCAATGTCACTACAAAATTTATTCAGTCCCACCTCCTTATATACTCAAAGCCACAAGGTCCAAAAACCACACAACTTGCCCTTTGCTAGGACACATCAGTGTTGCCGGCATTACCGAAAAAAACGAGGGAAATACGTTACTCGTTACTTACAAATAAAAATAACGCGTTACCGACCTACGTTACCCCAAAATAAAAGGAACGCGTTACCGTTACCAATAAAAAGTAACTCACGTTACTTCTGCGTTATTTTTTTAACTATGAACTCACACTTTTTATTGTTTTTTGACAGGAAAAATATGCATAAGCGCCATAATTCAAGAACCATTATGTTCATGCAGAAACTGAACATAACTACTTGATCTTTTTTACGGTTTCACGTAAATACACACAAAAAAACGCAAAGAAAAATGCAAAAAACTTGAAACTTCTCATGACTTCTGACAAAAACACGAAAAGAAATTGGATTGCTATTTTTTTAAGTCTTGGGAAGAAGTAACGTGTAACGTAACTACGTTACGTACCCGTTACTTGAAATAAGTGACGTAACTACGTTACCCGTTACTTGAAATAAATAACGTAAGTACGTTATCCGTTACTGTTTTAAAAAATTATACGGGCAGGTTACTACGTTACCGGAAAAAATAACACGTTACCGGTAACGCCCTTACTTGTAACGTTTTACCAGCAACACTGAACACAATACACCAGGACACACAAAGGAACAACCAGAACAGGACGATGGGATGCCGCCTCAAAGAACAAAACGATAACAGCTACAACAAAACTTCCCAACAAAAACTAACTTAAACTCCTACAAAAAAAAGGTTAATTTTTGAGGAACATTTTACACTACACCTGCGAAAAACATTAACCCCGAACATAAATACAAAAACCAACACCCTAAAAAAAACTGGGAAGAAATTTTGTTTTAAATTTGATAATCTGGAACACCAACTTCAAACGATAGACGCTTCTGGACTCTCTCTAAGTGTTATCGCGCTTCCCCTTCAAGATCCATAAAACACACACACACACACACACACACACACACACACACACACACACACACACACACACACACACACACACACACACACACACACACACACACACACACCACGCACGCACGCACGCACGCACACACACACACACCACACACACACACACACACACGCACGCACGCACACACACGCACGCACGCACGCACGCACACGCACACACACACACAAACACACACACACACAAAATTGTCTACGTGAGTTTTCCTACAGTCAGGCACTCCCGTTTTAAAAGGAGTTAAGCCCTGTTCACAGGATGCATCTTTTCAATGCGCAACGGTTTGGCGAAACCGAGATTTCGCGAAATCGGTTTGTTCACACGTGGAGTTTGTCGCGCAAAACCTGTGACGTATTGACTCACGAGAATTTCGCCAAACCTTGTCATCTGCACCGGAAATATCGAGCGTTTCGCATAAAAATGATATGAAGTACGCTCAGTGTGAAGAGACAGTCTGCTTTATTAATACCACTCCATAACCTGTGTCAGATTCGGCTCACTGGGTTTACTAGGCCTGCCAAACCGGGGAAAGACCGCAAACATCAAAGAACAGGCGGATGATCTCGAAGTATATCCGACATTTTTGTACCGCTAAAAAGATAAGTCATCCCAGTCATCTTGTTTATATGCAGTGCATGCAGCCGTAGCGACTATAGCAAACTCAACGATGAAGTTAACTCAATCGGTCGGTCGCTGATTGGCTGCCCTCTTGGTCATGTGATGTGACATTGCGATTTAGTTTTTTCCTACGAAGTCCGTATGTACGCGAAGGAGAAATCAGCCACTTTTCTCCGCGGAGCACGCATCGCATGAAACATACGTCATCCCTTCTTGACGCATAACGTCGCCGTCAACCTCCTTGGCGGAGGCGCGGAGGTTGTACAGTGAAACCCATTTAGAACGAACCCACGTACAGCGAATTATTGTCGATATCGAACTCACGGAAAATTTAAATAAAAATGCATGTAAAAAGTACTTTTTATAACAAACAACATATGGGCTATATCGAACTTTTCCACCCCGGGGAGGCTTCCAAAAACGGGCAAACAATCGTCTTCTAGCCTGTCCCTTCCCCCAAAAAGAAGTAGGAAAGTAAGAAAATTCCAAAAGCTCAAATTGCGAACAAAATTGATTGAAGAGAAGCGATTCAGAAGGGGAGAAAGCTAAAAAAATACTCTGCCAGCACGCACAGAACATTTCTTTTTTCATCCCAAAGCGTTTTTTTACGAAGAGAAGCGATTCAAAAGGGAAGATAAGCTAAAGAAAAAAACAAAAAACTCTGCTTCCATAAAATATTTTTTATAGCGCGTTGTTACAAGGCGAAAGTGAAGAGACGAGAAAGAAAGTGAAGCTCTCGCCTTAAAACGAACGCATCGTGAAAGTTCGTTGTAAATGGTTTTTGCCATATCGAACTCCTTGCTATATCGAACTAATCGTAGCGTTTCCTGCTATTCGTTATAAACGGGTTTGACCACGTGAAATGGCAAAGTTAAATGACGACGCCACGTACTTTCTCATTTTCCGAGTTGAGGAGTTCCCGGCGTTTTGGTACACAAGCAGCGATCTCTACTCAAAGACAAACATCAAGTTGTCGATATGGGGAGAAAACCGCCGGAGAAATGATCGCGCGGTCTCCAAAATTTGCGACATACAGAGTGGGCGAGTGACGTCTTTGTTCAATGCATATATGGGCTCTGTGGCTGCTGACATTAAAAACACTACCAGAGCCTCACAGGACGTCTCATGTTTGTTGTCGGTTTCTGTATTCGCGCGGATTGACGCAGACCAGTAGTTCGACGAAGGCGTCATGGGGCACACGAAGGATTCTTCGATACTCGGCGTTGTCGCTTTCAGAAAGCTCTTTGTACAAGTGGTACTGTACTCCAGTTTTTTGTATCTGCATCCAACCTTTCACCCAGCACCTTCTTATAGCAGGTAAAATGTCGTCGTCGTCCGTTTCTAGAAGCGCTGCTGCCATAACGGCATACCGCCGCGTTGTTGTCGAGAGTGCGACCGCTAAAATCGTTTGATGACACTGATGTCCCTCACGGCTCCCCGCCACTCCCCGTCGTCCGCGTGACTGCTAGAGCTGCACACATAATTTCGCGGGCTGTTGACGTCACGACATCCATCCGCGGAGTCGTCCTTCGCGTGAATACCCCTTTAAGAACCGAACTGATCCTTGTCCTTAGTTTAGCAATGTTTCCACTCCATTCAGAAAAACCGAATTCGTTGTTGCGTCTGTTTTAGAGCGCAGCTCTTAGGCGTCCGTTTCCGGCTTGAGCGGCGTCGCCGTCGCCGTCGGCGTAACCGCGGCGACGTTTCGGCATGGTGACGTTTCGGCGCCGTGCCGAAACGTCCGCGCGGGGTCACGTGACGTCACGGGGGTCACGTGACCCCCTGATTTCCCTAAGGGGGTCCATGACCTCACTGAGGGGTTCACGTGACCCCCGTGAAGTCACGTGACCCCCGTGACGTCACGTGACCCGCGTGAGGTCACGTGACCCCGGTGACGTCACGTGACACCCGTGAGGTCACGACGGTCACGTGACCTCACGGTTACGCCGACGCCGCTCGGAGGGAGGAGGGGTATACCCTCCCTCAGTATCCTTCCCTCCTCCTCCTCAAGGGCTGCGCTCTAATTCGGCGTTACAAGGAGTTGTAAACGGCATTCATTTTTTTTTGAAGACCGACCTGGGAAGAATGGCAATCTTCCCGAATTCGTCTGCTTCCGACAACTTCACTGACCTGGCTTCTAAGTTTGTTTTTAGAACGCAGCTCTTAGGCGCCCGTTTCCGGCTTGAGCGGCGTCGCCGTCGGCGTCGGCGTAACCCTTGTAACCCTCTCACGAGGGTTACAAGGGTTACCCTCACGAGGATCACGAGGGTTACCCTCGTAACCCTCGTGAGAGCAACCCTCATAACCCTCACGAGGGTTATGAGGGCTAGTTACCCTCAAAAGGGCTACCCTCATGAGGGTCACGAGGGTCACCCTCACGACGGTCACGAGGGTTATTAGAGTTACCCTCACAAGGGTTACTAGGGTTATTCTCACGAGGGTTACTCTCACGAGGGTCACGAAGTTACCCTCACGAGGGTTATGAGGATTACCCCCTGAGGTCACGTGACCCCCTTAAGGTCACGTGACCTCAGGAGTCACCTGTCCCTCAGTACCTTTCCATCTTCCTCCTCAAGAGCTGCGCTCTAATCCGGCGTTACAGGGAGTTGTAAACGGCTTTATTTTTTGACCCCACTGATTGCGTGAAAATTTTTCTTTTCATTTGTTTACCCATTTCCCATCACTTTTTCCATTTTTGCTAAAAGAAACATCCAGGTGACTCTAGCATCATCTATAAACGCTACTCTTTCATCAGGGTTGACCTTCCTGGCAATAGTCTGCATGGACAAAAAGACGTACAGAGTGTACAATCTGTCCCGCACTGGCCTCTGGGGACTGTCCAATCTGGCTTTGCCCTTTAAACATTCATATGAAAGTTTAAAAAGTTAATTGGTGAATTTTAGGGAATTAGTTGCTAATTATCACTTTGCATTCGTACCCTGATGTCCGCCGCGGTAAAGGACGTTCTTCTGAGGAGTTCATTATTTTGTATTTCGAGTGTCATCTTTCTAAATATTGTACTCAGTTAATGGTGAAAGCCTGTTGAAATGTAACCTCTGTTGCGACCGAGGAGTTCCCCAGACATGATCAGGCAGGGTCAGGCCAGGACAGGAACCGCAGGACGACTCCTGGCAGGAAAATCAGGAGATGGGAGTGTCTCTCACGATAACCTCTGTTTAATACAAGAAGTGTCTACATAGTCCGAGAGCACCTTTGCGACCTCTTGTTCGCTCCTTTTATAAGGTCGCTGTTCGGTACCCCAGCGGTTGGCAGACAATGTTGGCTGAGCTGCCAACAAACGTCACATCTGGCTCCGCCCCTGTTCACCCCTCGACCACGCACGCACGCACGCACGCACGCACGCGCACGCGCACGCACACACACACACGCACACACACACACACACACACACACACACACACACACACACACACACACACACACACACACAATTTCGCGGCGCCGTGGCTCAGGAAGGGGTTTGGCCGGATAATCCGGGTCGACCTTCGCGGAAGTCCACATCGGGAGCTTGCCCCGTCTATTGTGTCTGAGGTCCGATTCCCCGCAGTTGGCGTCGTCGCTCGTAGTCCTCACCAGGTAATCCGCCGTCGTGGTCTCCGCTCACCCTCCGGTAATTAGGCGGCTTCACTTAAGAACGAAGGGCGAGGGTAACCGGGGAGGAGGAGCAGACGGAACGCTAAAGAGAGAGGAGGTTTCCGCCTCTCTTCTCCAGCGTTCCGTCTGCTTCCTCCTCCCCGGCCCGTCTTACCCTCGCCCTTCGTTCTTAGGTTGCAACGGACTATAGGTGTCGCGACGTCAACACGGCGCCGGGCGAGGTTGCCAGTCATTATCGGCCCCAGTGATCTCCCTACCCCCCCCCCCCTTGTTTTCTGAAGGCACCCCTTTAATTCGCAACGACTCCTCTATTCTCAATGCTCCCCCTTCCCTAACCCCCCCCCCCTAAAAATTTAGACACCCCCTAATTTTAATTTCTGGGGAAACCCCTGATCGGCCCAGACGGCCTGTCACCGACTTTCAATGGAGGGCACACCCCCGCCGGGGGCCAGCAAGGGGACGAAGAAAGGAACGTGACCTTGATCAAGGCCCATCGCAATACCATCTACTCGAAATTCGCGTTTTTTTCTTCTTTTTTCCTAATGCACCATCGCGCTGCAGGATAGCGGCACTGGCGACACAGTTTTCTCAGGTGTCGCTTCACTCTAGTGCCCCCGGACCGTGCAAACTCGGCGACGCTAGAACGGTGGGTAAGCTCACTAAGTTGAAATCCAAAATTTTCAGATATTATTTTAATTAGATTCGAACGTAGAGTATATTTTCAAACTTAAAAAAATAGGCAAATGCCTGTTTAAAAGTTGGACATGTGCGCATATGTGCAATTCACAGGTATTTTCATAGAAAGTGACCGAAATTGTGCTAAAAAATACAGTAGATGACGCTAAAATGCAGAGACGGCAAAATTACTTTAAAAAGTAATTAAATTACATTACTAATTACTTTTCTGAAAACAGCAAAAATGTAATTACATTACATTACAAATTACCGCAGTGTAAAGGTAATGACATTACATTACAATTACTTTCCAACAGTAATGAAATTACTTTGACATTACTTTTGAATACCTTGAGGCAGTAATTCGTGCTGATTTTATTTACAGTATACACCAACACAGTGTTTACAAAACAAGCCCTCGTTTGCCCACACAGCGCGTGTGCAGAAACCAGATCCGGTAGAAGCTAGGCGCTGCGCATGCGCAGTTCCGACAGCAGCGCCAACGCAGTGACGTGACGTCAAAGAGCTGAGTCGGTCCATGTGCACCAAAACTCAGATCTTCCTGTTTACACCGCAACAATCTTATCCGCCTCAAAGTGAACCATACTGAACAGTGGTTTTGCTGGCACACACGACATAAGTGTTAAACACAATGAATAGTTTGTTCTTTAGATGTGACTCAGAAAGGCAGTCGACTCACCGGTTTCGCTGTTCATTCAACAGAGAAGGTTCTTACTAAAAGGGTGATATGTTTCCGTCTTCCCGATTTAAAAGTTGTAGTCCGTGTCAGTTTGCTAAGTCGGGCAATGGCAGCTCGTTCTTACAAGGAGTCGTCACGTGAAACGTTTCCTTCTACCCCAGATGCAATCAAAGTCTATTCTCCCAAAAGCACTTACTGTGTTCGGCCACAACTTTTCTTGCCATTTCTGGGGATAGGAGGAGAGCCCGCGCACATCTTTTTTCAGCGCTCAAAATGGGAGAGGGAACGCGTGCCTGGACCCTCCACTGCATTGCCAAGAAGAGTTGTCGCCGAGTGTAGTTGACCTATTCTCGGTCATTCCTTTCAAGGAGCATTTTAGATGCGGAGCATCTCTTGCTCGCGTCTATGTCCCGCGGCCTTGTAGTCCGCACTCAGACTACGCATGCGCAACTCTCCTCCTTCCTCTCTCCAACAGCTGCGCGTTACTCTCTCCGCTCTCTCTCTCTACCAACTGCGTGCACTGCGCGTGCGTTCGATTGTACTCACACCGCGCGCGCACGCGCAACTCTCCTCCTCTAGTCTCCTCTCCTTCAAGTGTGAAAAAAAAAAATAAACGGCGAGCGGCGAGCGTTTCAAGTTTCTCTGCCGCGAGCCGCGACGAAGGCTCGCGCAGGGAGTAACGCTAGGGCAGTCGGTGGCGCCATCTCTCGACGTCAGCACGCAACTGACTCTTTCCTCGGAACCAACACGATGCTCCGCATCACCCCATGGTTCCCCTCGGGAAGATGGTGTAATTTTTTTCCTAACACCCGAAGAGCCCAAGTTTTTGCGCATTGTTCCACGAAGGGCCTGGATAATTGCTCAGCAGAAGCGTCACCAGTTGAGGAATTGCGCGAGTTTCCTAAATTGTGTACTTTCCCAACAAACGGGGGGCGGTATCTCCTTGTAGGCTTATTCCCGAATGAGCTTCCCAAGGGAGGGCAACGAGGCATAGCGCGACCTGCGCCTGCTTTGCTCGAGGACGCACGAAACGTTCTGGGGCTTTGACAAGGCATTTGGAATTAACTATTTATCCCGGTAGTTGATGCTTAAAGGGACACTGACAGGGTATTTATGCTCGCCGAGGTTTTTAGTTGTGCGTGACATATGAGAGCCCAACTACCCAGAACAGAATTTGCGGCTCGAAATTCGGTTTCTTTCCGCCCGAAAACCGCCGATCGAGAACTGGCCGGTTTTAGTCGCGCTCACTCTCTTTTCCGTGGACACGGGCCATTTTCTAATTAAAGGGGCCCTGCAAGGACTTTTTGACTGGTTTTTAATTTGCACCGAACCCGAGCGCACTGAACGTAGTAACTTAGTGAAACTTTTCTTTTCTCGAAATTCGCTTTATTTTAAAAGTTATAGGCAAATTAAAATTACAAAAACAAGCAAAAAATAACCTCCCTCATGACGTCCTTGGTTGCTTGAGTGGCCGTGAACTAGAAGAGGGGTAGTGGGCTCATCGTGAGCGCTCACGGCTGCCGCACTCCGTGTCCACGGCGCGAGAGGGCGCCACTAAAGCATGATCTGGATAGACTGCATGCAGCGGGCAGCCAGAGCGGCTCGCATTGCATTTGCTGCGCGATTAAACACTAATTCGGCATGACACTTCATTGGCCACAAACGACAGCAAATACAGGGTAAATATCAGTTCAGAATGGGTGCCACTTCGCGCTGCCATACCGCGAAACGGCCAAACCGCAAGACAAAGCTTCTCGCCGAAGGCCTCGGAACGCTCGGAGCCGGTCGGATCCTCCTTTCCATACGACCGCAGCGCCGCCGCGCACATCCGGGACCTTTCCGTGTCGGCGCCTGATCCCACTACTCCTTTCTAGTATGCGCCGCCTTTTCCACCACTTGGTGGCGGGTATGTCGACGGGTCATTTCTTGTTTCCGTACTTTATAAACTGCATTTGATTATTTTCTGATCTAAAATACTGAACAAAAACTACTTTTATAAATAATTGAAACGGCTCGTGGCACTTATATTTTGTATTTCGACTAAAAAGAAGCTTTTAGCGGCTCTGACCAGTAGTAAGCCCAGGACCAAAGACGTCACATTTTGCGCGCTTTCGGTACCGCGGGTCGCCCTCGTCGGTGGAGGAGGCTTCCGCGTCGTCCGGTTAAAATATGACGCACTGATATTTAGTCACTCTCTCCGTGACCGCTGGCTTGCCCGATCTTCAAGAGACGTGGAAACCGCAAAAAAGGAGACGCTTAAATATGATTGCAGGCCCCTTAAAGGAGCCCATGAACATGATTCTTGGCGCTCGAGGGCACGCGTCCCAGCTCGCCCGCTACATACAGCCTATCCAGAACACGCTTTAGTGGCGGCCCGCTCGCGCCGTCGACACGGAGTACGGAGGCAGCCGTGAGCGCTCTGCTCAGCCGCTGCACCACCCCTGTCTAGTTCACGGCCACGCAAGCAACCAAGGACGTCATGAAGGAGGTTATTTTTTGCTTGTTTTTGTAATTTTAATTTGCCTATAACTTTTAAAATAAAGCGAAATTCTAGAAAAGAGAAAAGTGTCATTAAGTTACCAGCTGCTCAGTACGCATAGGCTTGGTGCAAATTAAAATTATAGAAAAGCCACTGCAGGGCTTCTTTAAGGTATCGATGTGACCACCAAATTTAATCAAAGTCGTGGGTCATTGAAGGCACAAAGTCAATATTAGAAATAGAAAAAAATATGAAACCCATTTTTTGTGGCTTCCAAAAAGCTGCAAATACGTTGATAGACTTCTTCCAAAACCGACGCGCCCCATCGCGGCGAAATACCACGCAGTGCACTCTGGGAACTAGTTGGCCACTCAGTTTCGGTTTCGATTGAGCAGCTTCATTTCATGCCATCACGCCGTGACCGAATGTGCTGCTTGCGTTTTCGATTATCTGACTTTTCGCGAATGTACAATACACTCATTCTCGAGCGATACAAAACGAAGACCGGGGCACTTTCCTTGGTTCCAGAAACACCGGATATTGTGCGTACGCATGCAAACGTAGTAAGACGTGGCTTAGTCACCTCACCCCACTTGTGCATCTTTGAGCTCAATTTCAATAATCCCGTCTAGTAGCAGTGAACTACAACTGAAATTTGGTCATCTTGAGCCTTATACGTATTTTGTTTGCCAAACGTCCGCTTCTTGTTACTTCATTGGGCGAAAAGCAAGCCGCATCCTCACAGGAGTATCAAAGTTGATCCCAGCGTTGACGCATGAACTTTTAAGGAAACGCAATAAATTCGACCTCACTACTGCACAAAAGTTACTATGATGTCTTCCCTCGTGTCATCATATATATCCCACTCAAATTTTATGCTGATAGGAGATTAAGTTTTCGCAAATGCTGAGATCGGCTAGCTACGACGGAGGCCCTAACAAGCGTCCCCTACTCCTCGCTAAGCCTTTTTGGACGAGCTTTTACTGACGCCCAATATTTGTGTCTGAACGGTGTGTCTGAAATTATCTCGGCATACTCAGTCAGGAAGAAAGCAAACACAAAACAAATATTATGGCCATTAGCAACCGTCAAATGCGCTTTGAATAATTTCGTTCGTTTGGCGGACCGCATAGGGGTTCACGCCCGTCCGGCGCACCTCCGGCGAACGGTACGACATTCTTCACACAAGTGCTCGACTTTTGCTTTCTTAAAACGGTTTGTATGTGCGAATGTGCCTATATGATTGCAGGATAACTTTATGCGCATACGCGATGTTGAATGTTAGTGGAATGCAAGCGGGTGGGGACTTCGCTTCGTGCAGTGCTGCGGGTCAGTACAGATAAGAGAAAAGAAGTCTGTTCCAATTAGAGCTTTCAATGCCGCCTCCAAGTTTTACCTCGCGTACTCAGGCGTATTAAGAAAAACAGTAATTGCAAAAAGTTATATTTCGTCTATGGAAGCACAAAACAAACAAACTTCCTGACCAGCAACACTAACGTGAAGGTGCGAGCTCGATGTATGCATACTTATTGGTTGTAACAGCTTGTTGACTCGTACACAAGCAAGATCCCCGAGCTTCGCAGTTTCGAGATTCCCAGCACTGGCTCGTTCACATACCTCGAAACGCTAACAGAAAGGCTCGAGTACAAAAATACAACAAGCATGTGTTAAGACAAGCTATACGTCTCGGGCTTGTGCTATAGCTTCGAGGTCTGGCCATTTAGGTTAGTTTAGAGACCAAAAATGACGCTCTCGGGACCAGAAAACATGCCACGCTCTGTGTATAATCTCTTGTCGACGTGTCGATCGAAACCGAAACCATATGCCACTCTCCTCCCTGGCCAACTAGTTCCCAGCGTGCAACGCGCGCCGTGTTGCATGCAGGGGTTTATGGAAGTAGTCTATTGAAAAAAAGAAAAAAAGGTAGCGCAGACAACCGGAAGCATTCTGTGCGTTCACTGCATAATTCTCAACATGGCGTTGTTTCACGTATCGTGGGACTAGCGGATGGCAGCGGACGACGGGCGTTGGACCTCTACTTCAGAACTGTCGTTCACGGTACCGGCGAATTCTGTCTTCCTTCGAAAGAGAAATTTTGGACCGACCAAAAGAACTGATATTCATCCCGTACGACACGCCCGACCAGCAAGCCGATTGCAAGAAGACGTTGCCGAGCCGTCGTCCCTTTTCGTGGCCGTGAAGACCTCGCTCGCTCGAAACGTCAACCACTAAGTACGTACTTCGAGTTGAATACGCACGCGTACGGTTTCTTTACGAGGTGCGTATGTGGCCTATGCGTGGTGCTGCCCGACCTCGAGCCGGGAGTGCATGTATTGAAGGGAAGTCGGCAGCAAGCTTCCGACCACGACCGTGCTTCCGACATACAGTCTACCCGCTCCATTGTTACTATAGGGTCACGGTTCCTTCAGTAGCGCAGTGGAAAGATGTCCGCTTCACACGTAGCGGGCACGGGTTCAGATCCCTGGTGCGGGTGTACTTTTTTTTTTTGTGTCACGCATTTTGCAATGTTTTTCTTCTTTTTTTTTTTTTTTTTTGTCGCGGAACTAAATGGTACGGGATTCCCTTTTGACGCCTGCGAACTCAATGTAGTCACTTTGCACAAAATGCAGGAGCGTATGAATCGGGTAGCGTCCGCTTTCCGAGCTTCGCGTAACTGTTCTACAGGAATTGCAGCCAGCCATTGGATCCCGACCCGTTGATCTTTCGGAAACTTGTGCACTCTGCCGCACAATGCCACTTTCAGATGGAGGACATGTCAGAGCAGCTCTTCACGCAACATCTTGGGAGTATTCTTTTCGGAGGACATGACACTTCACGGGAACTCAGTACGTAATTGCCAACACTTAAATGTACAAAACAACTCATCTTGAAGTACAGAACAGCGAGCTGAGCAAACATAGCTGCACAGGAATCGCGCGGCGAACGCATTTAGTCTGCTACCTGCAGAGAAAGAAGAAGAAGAAAAAAAAAAACCCGCACGGTTGGGTGTAGCCACGTGACTTCCGCCACTCTCACTATCTTCTCCACTTCTGCGTGCGGTGCGGGAGTTTCGGTTTCGGTTCAAGCAGTTGCGTTTTTGGCTTTATTAAAAAAATACGCGACTCTGTAGCAAAATAATAATTGTGTAGTCATTCTGACACCATAATGAACCGCCTGACAAAAAAGGAAAAAAAAATTTTGGGGGCTGTCAGTGTCCCTTTAAAGGGATACTGAACCGAAATTTGAAATTTTCAAATTTCGTTCGGAAATGGGTCAAGCATGACGTGTAATAACCGTAATTCATAATCGCAGGTTTGTATTTTGAACGATTGGCTATATTTTTCGTTCCAAACGGTGCACTCGAGCGAGCGCTCGAAGAGAAGCGAACGGAGGGCGCGATGCGTCATGGGATATCCGGCGCAAACAAAAACAGAAAGAAAAGTTTCCCCGCATTCGTGACGTAGCAAGGCTGGCGGGATTATGAGCTTTGCCCTTGGTGGCGTTGTCAGCGTTGTGGTGGTGTCAATAGCGTCATCGCGTTACAACCGAGCCGTTCGAAGTGCCCGTGGGGTGACGAGCGTGTGGCTGGCCCAAGAAGCACGTAGCTTCCACAGCACTGTCAGCTTAGGGCTGAACGGGGTGGGAAAGCAACTTTTGTCCGAGTTTTGAGCGACTGGCTAATCTTCTAGGGGGAGAATGGCTGCATCCGGCTGCACAAACGAGGGTCCGAGAAAGAGGAGAGTCCACCCTTTCCGTCTTCTTGGACTGTTTGGTTCAATTCGCGATTTGTGAGTTGGGGAGGAAAGCTAAGAAGGAAAATGTTGAAATGCCAAAGAGCGGCGCTGCGCCAGAGGAATCTGCTACGTCACGACTACGTAGCAGATTCCACAACGTTGCTAGACTACCTCCCAAATAGGCTCCGCATGCATCCACCAGGTGCACATTGGAAGATCGTTTATTTAGCTTTAAAATTAGTTTTCTTGTGCCTTTCAACGGAAGACTGGTGTTTTTGAGGTTAGGGTGCAACATACAACACATTCAAGCTAGAAAATGAGCGCTGAAATTTCGTTTCCCTACACCTTTAAAGGGCAACTCCGCTTCATTTTTGATATTTAGAAAACTATGCAGCCCTCTTCAGTATCATATAGGAAGACCCCATGTCAAATATTACGATCTAATTCCGTCTATATATTTAATAAACTGGCCAGCAAACTTTCAAACGAGCCAAGTCGCCGAAATCTGCCAACTCTAGCGTGCGACGTGAGGCGCAATCGTCAGCGCAGTCAATGCGACGGGGTTGGAGCGGCCAACGTTGAACCACTACGCCAAAGGCATGACTACGTCATTCTCACGTTTTGGTTGTTTTTACTTCTCGGAGCGAAATTGAACGATGACGTCATGAGTTTCTCCTCCCGGTGTTGGCTCTACGGCGTCCACGTGATCACCGTAACGCGGATGCGCTAGTTTGCGCTGCCCTGCGCGTTTATCGCATGTCCGGTTTCTCCGTTCCCCCTCTCCTCTTTCGTGTTCTCCCCTTCCCCCTCTCCCCCGGGCCATCACCATCCTCGCCATGCGAAGCGACCTACCCGCGTCGCGTGTCCTGTACCTCGCGCCTGCGAACGTCACAAGACCACGTGGTTCGACGTGACGTGGCCATGACTCTGAGGACACGGGACCAATGTTGCCTGACGCAACCGAAGTTTCGGTTTCGGTATCGGCTGATGTTTAAATTAAGATTACACAAATAATATTCAACATTTCGCGAATCCGAAGACGTAGAGCTGTTGAGTAGTACTTTGTGAAATGGAATCACATGTAAGCCTAAATTTTTCGGAATTGAGCGGAGTTGCCCTTTAAGGTTTGACCTTGCTTGACGAAAGAGCAAGAAGGCTGGGGATCTGTTTGTTTTATCCTCTTAGGTTTTAAAATGCGTTGGCCTCAATGGTGACGTGTCCTTCGCCTTGTAGCCTATAAAGCCGTCCACCCCTAAGCTAACAGTGTGGTGGAAGCTA
This sequence comes from Ixodes ricinus, assembly GCA_037355805.1. NCBI lineage: Eukaryota > Metazoa > Arthropoda > Arachnida > Ixodida > Ixodidae > Ixodes > Ixodes ricinus. Next base: position 530,387 of record JAZHYW010053017.1, on the reverse strand, counting down.
CGTGCTCTGTTGGAACAGTCACACGTCTATCTTTTCCCACGTAACCACGCTCTCTGTTCATGCCCACGCACAGAAAGAAAGGACTGGTCAGGGTGATTAATAGGAGGTGTTTGATTGGTTCTGTTTAGCTTGCAGCTCCCACCGCACTGTCAGCTTAGGAATGAACAAAGTATAGTATCGTCGTGATGACGCGACGCCGTGAATCTGTCGTGCCTGGAGTTCGTAAGCCTTTGCCTTCCAGCGATGTTTACACGGAAGCTTTTTTCCTTCGCCATTCCAGCCCTCCTTTGTGCGCCTGTTTAGCTCTTCTGTACGAGGTTTTGCGTTCAGGTGGCCGTCGATTATTTCCTGATACTCTTTCACATTTCACCATGCAAAATAATTTTTCTTTTTTTTTAAAGCTTGCAAGCGAATTTTTTAATTTAGAGACAAAAGTAATTTCAAAAGTAATGAATAATTCTGTCGAAATTACTGCATGAAAGTAATTCATTACATTACTAAATTACAAGTCATAGTCGGTGACAGGTAAAGAACGGAGTGGGAAGCTCCTCCCACCCCCTTTCCACTTTAGTAGTGCGAACGTGGGAGAGAGGGCGACCTCCCTCCACCGTTTCGCTCCTATGAAGTGGAAAAGGGTGGAGGAGCTCTCCACTTCGTTCTTGACCTGTCACCGACTATAGAGAAGTAATTCATTACATTACTCATTCCTCCAAAAAGTAATTTAATTACTGTAATTCCATTACAGTAATGTCATTACTGCCATCTCTGTAAAATGTGCTTGAAGAAAATGTAAGTATAGAAACTGTACTTAAAGTCATCATTTCAGTGAGACGTATACTAGATAGTTTTCTATCAGAAGCTGGGCCATTTTAAACCAACATGCTTACGTTCTGGTCCCCTAACACCTGTGCAAATATATGAATGTAAAGTTTGGATACGAATGTAAAGTCTGGATAAATATAGTAGTAGTCTAGAGGCTCAGAAGTGGTCCTGAAAAATTAGGTGACTTCCCCTTTCAGACTGGAATGTTCAAAGTTACCAGACTACTTCACTCCTCACCCAGATCTCTAGTTGATGAAGTAGTCTAGATGCAGGTTGAGGTTGCTGAAATCTTGACAAAAGCATTTGAAGACATTTTCTCACCGAGATTCACGCACTTAGCTCTAAGCGATCCATTGGTGAATGAGTACGGGCCTCCCTAGTAAGATCTGTAGGCTTCTTCATGCTCTACTGCATCAGTACCGAGACCGGCAGGAGTTCGTCGGCTATCAATAAAGAAATAATAGATATTGCTTGAGATCGAAAAGCTTGAAAACCCGTGAAATAGTCTGAAGACGTTCTGCTTTGATTTCACTTAGTTAAATAGCCCAGTTGTTATCTAGAACTTGCAAGTTACACATACACACTTCCATCTCTTCAAAGTGTGCTGTGGATCGGTTATTAGAGTTCTGAGGAAGCCGCTGCACGAAAGACACATGCCACAGAGTTGAGACACAGGCAAAGATCAACTTTATTATTATTTTGAAAGTAGAATAAAAATAGTAATATGAATCTTAATATCAAACATACAGTTTCGCATCCACTGCTTTGAGGGCAGGTGCAAGCACACGGGTTTCTCCCTTGAAACAAGGGTTGCCAGACCGTACACAAACAGTGCCACGCAAACTCCACAAGACAGAAAAAGGAGGGGGCGAGGGAGAAACACCTTTGGTTCTGAAATGAGCTTGTGGGGGGAGGGGAAAACAAGGCCCGCATATAAATTACATTGCACACTGGAGAAGGGTACAGAGCATAATGCAAGTGGCATCACAAGGGGGGCGCGGAGCAGGGCGGGGGGCCTAGCCTCTCCCAAAAAAGTGCCATCTGCCCGAGAAAAAATTTGGTTTTCGCTGCAATACCGACATGGACACACAAGATGAGGCAAACATTGTTCTTACATGGTGTTCCTCTCTCTCGTGTGGCGATCTCGCTTCTCCATTCATACGGTCGATGGATTTATATGTATATATTTATGGAAGGCAACAAGCAATGAGATATATGTATGTATATATATATATATATATATGTATACAGAAGTGGCAGTTGATGTATCACATTCCGCATGAATGAAAGGAAGGGAGGGGGAAGCGAAATCTCGGGGGGTGTCTATCAGGTTCGTCGAATTTGCAATTTCCAAAGGTTTGCCAAGGACCGTGCGTGCGGTAAGCCCTAATCCTCACATCGCCTGTACCACCCAATGTCGTCGGTGCCAGGCTTGTTTCTTCAAATGCAGCCTCTAGTCCTTGGCTACATGCCGGTTGGAAGGCGTCCAGTGGGACGTCATCTCTGCCTCGCAAGCAGCTCTCAAAAATGCTACGCGTCCCGAAAATGGGGTCACACTACGGGGGCGGTTACACCTGGGCAGGAAGAACAACTCAGGCCACATTCTACTCTAGAAACTCTGAAGGTGCAAAGTTGAGATGGGGGATCATTATGCATGCAAGGTCAAAGAACACTATGTTGCAGTTCTTTTGACCACTTTCATCTGTCGAGCTACTAACAGTGCTGACGCTACTTTAGAAACCAAAATCTCTACTCAATCTGCTCTACATGAAAAGAAGCTCCGCTACAAGTCATTCATGTGTGCAAATGCCACTAATGTATGCAGATCCTCGCATGTGTAAAAACTTTCACTGGGGTTTTGTAGTTCAAACAGGGACATAGAAAAGGAGAGGAGTTGTAGGGGGAACGAAGAAGTGACTCGTATTTACAGTGCCTCCAGTAGAGCTTCGTCCCGCTGAAAATGCTGAGAACGGGTGTGAACAAGGTTCGTGACATTAAAAAGTGCTCCGTCATCTTTCATTGTCAGCACCAGAAAGGGGATTCTGAATCCGAAAAAGTCCGCAGTGACCAGCGTTTGGCAATCCTGCGGCAGGTCTCTAGCCTTGCTGACAGCGAGAGGATCAGCATGTGGCTTCCAGCTGCTTTAAGCTTAGCTTATTATGGTACAGTTTTGTCTGTATATTTATATATGTACAAATCTCTTTTTTCATATTTATATATATATATATATGCAGAGCAAAAAAAAAACAGTAAAAAGAGCACATAGAGTAGCACAACAGCCACGTCATATTCGAGCCTCCAGACCTAAAGAATCGGAGTTAGACTCCCAGCCTACAAGTTGTATGCAGCGTCGACCACCAACCAGAGAAAAACAGCCACATAAAAGATTGACGGCCAATAAAAAATGCCTCGTGTTCTACCCAAGATGCATTGTATGCATGTGAAAAAACATCCTTTTTGCTTGTATAATTATATTACTCACACCACCACAGGCTAAGTTTAACAGACTGACATCTTTGATACGCAGGGAGTGAAAAATATAAAAATAATTTTGAGTACCCTCGCTTCTTTTTTAAGTACTCTGCATCAACCAAGCTTTTCAAGGGCAAAGAGAAGGAGGGAAAGGGTTCAGCACATCCGTGTGTTGTTTTCCATTTACTGCAGAATTGGCACGTACGATTCAACTAAACTGAGCAATTGGGAGCGTGCCACAAGATCACTGAGCCCCTGCGGGATTCCGGAAAGCCTAGGAAAATGGAGCAATCCATCCATGGATGAGGTGTAGAGTGGCACAGTCGCCACAGGGATAGGCTGATAAATGAGAGGGTAGCAGTTATACATGCTACCGCACGAGAGTAGAACAGGCAGGGGTTTCTCTACGATATGGGTGTCCCCATGAGCATTGCGGCTTACTAAGTGATGAACAGATGCCATCAGGAGGCAGAGCAGCTTGTCTAACAAATGTTGGGTTAAAGTTTCCTGCGGTCTAGACCCCAGTTCCACATTCCCTTAAACGGACACATAAGCCGCATGGAGCACGCTCGTGTCTCAAGAAAAAAAAGTGTTCTAAGGTTTTCTTTCTGATGTTTTGGGACATGGCTATCATTCACACTATGGTTCACGGGGGCCTCATCCTCAAGCGGGGGTCAGAAACAATGCAAGAGAATGTTTCTGTCCAATGCTACAAAATCAAAACATGTGACAGGTACAGCACCTAGGCTATTTCACCGGGTTAGGATTTATTTTGTTTACGGTTAGTTGGTTCACGATTTGTATGAAACTTTCTACAGAATATCACATTTAAAAAGCAATCGCATGTAGGCTCAAACAGGCAGCCTCTTGATTTGCGTCTATTCTTGTCTATGCAGGAATACAAACAAAAACCTTGACTTTCCGAAAAGTTATAAAAATAACAGTACTAGGTAGCACCAGAGCACAATCAATCCTACTGCACAATCGACCGTTTCATCTGACTTGAGTTATTTTGAGGTTACGTAATAAATAAGCTACTCGAGTAACACATGAGCCCCAGCAGAAAGATGCGTTGCCACACCATGTTGCCAGCATTACCACTTCATAGTAAATGACCGATAAATTCTACTTTGCATGGTTAAAATGGAATTACGACTGGTAGCCAATAGTCTGTAGGGGTGTCTGTTGGATCAGTGGACTAGTATGGGTGACAGGGACGAGAAAGAACAAAGGGACTAGACAGTTACAAAACGGTGTCTGACTGAATCCAAGACAAATAAATAGCTTAGAGTCACAAACTCCCAGGTGCCTCTCAACAGCAAACAGGGGACAGGATTTCTATTCACCTTGATCGTAAAGCACTATTAACCCTGCAAAAACAGGTCAATAAAAATTTCATAGTTCGTCTTTGGCTTGTAACATTTAAAAAAAAATTAAAAAAAAGGACAGCCACAATCCTACCGCTGCTTCAAGATGGAGGGTGCATCATGGATGCCTGCTCAAAGCGTGCACCCCATAGCAGCAAAAATGAGACCTAAAATTCTTCTATGACATCAATCCAATGAAGTTTAAAAAACTCAAAGTTTCAGGCATCATTAACTGAAGGGAGTGCAAATGTCTGAATCAAACATCTAAAAGAGCGCTGTGGCAAAAACACTGTGCTTGGCAGCCATGCCAAATGGATTGTGTGCCTAAGCATACTGGAGGCTTCAACAATGTGCACATTCTGTAGATGAAATATGGTTGCACGTTGCACACGGCCTTCACGCAGTCAGTCAGATTTCACCGGGTTCTAGCGAGAGTAACACTTTCGCTTTTGCATCCTGCAGTTTCTTGAGTTACAAGCTACTGCGTGACTACATCTCTTTAACTAATGCCTTTGTTCCTATCAAAACGAGCCAAAAATCCTGGCAAACAAAAAACAATGCAGCTCACATTTGAAGGCTGTTGTGGTGATGCATCACAAAAGAAATGAAGAAAGGCATTGCTTTAGAAAAAGGAACTCACTCGCTCACTCACTCACGCACAGATACCAGGATTCACTCGTAACACTGCTATTTCCTCAAAGAGGAGGAATCTAAACCTGCACTGCACGTCCTTTAAAGTTCCTTTTGTGTACATGATCATACGTCAATGCTTGAGAACGACACAAAACGAACAAAAACAGTTAAGGCCACAGTACACCGGGCTCGAGTAAGCGTTGCTGCCGGGGCCGCCGAAAGTCTCGGGTGCCTCCGACACGACCACCGGGTTTTTTTCACGTGTGTCCCCGGAGATCTCTGGGGAAACGTCTCTATGACGGGGCAGGGTTTTCTCCGAGTCACAGTCCACACGCGCACTCGCACACACCGGCTGAAAAGAGCAAGAGGTCCCCGTGTCGGGTCGCCTCAAAACTCCCAGTCCTCGGGGCGCTCGTCTCTGTCCAGCCTTTGTTCTAGCTTGTTGATGCTGTCACTCGGTGAGTGCGGCTGCTGCGGTGCCTGCAGCTGCTCACTCCGGGGCTTCCTCGCCGCAGTGCATAGTTCGAGGGCGCCTTCCTCGCCATCATCCTGCTCCCCTCCGTCTCCTCTTCGTCGCCCTTCCTGCTCTCCAAGACCCTTTTGCGCGCAAGGTCGTCGATGGCTGCCACGGGATCCACCCGCACCGTCTCCCTGGCCAACGCCCGCAGGCTGAAGTCCCCCGCTGTCTGCCGCACGCAGACGCCATTGATGATGGCGCTCTCGTCTTCCTCGTCGTCCCCCGCGTCCTCGTCCTCCTCGTTGTCCTCCGAGTCGGGCGAGAGCCCCGGGTCGACCCACTTGGGCGCGGCGGGTTTTCTCCTCCGGCTGTGACTGTGCAGGTTCTTCCGCGCCAGGCTCTCGTCATGCAGGGAGTCTCGGTCGCTGCCGGCAGCGGTCGGCACTTCGTCCTGCGAGAGGTTCGAGTCGTCCTCTTCGGTCGGCGTGTAGTCTCCGCCGGCAGGCCGGTCGCGGTCCCTCCGGCCGGCCGAGTTGTGGCTCGACATGCTCAGGTCGAGTGTGCCCTCATCGTTGCCTTGCGACGACGGCGAGTAGCTGTTGTAGATGCTCAGGTTGCCGCTGCTGTTGCTGTTTCCGCCAAACGCGGAGGGACCCAGGCCGCTCTTGTCGCCCTGGATCTCGGCGAGCCTCTGGACCAGGAGGCCCCGGAAGAGGGCGGGGTCGAAAGACGCCGAAGAACCGTCCCTGGACGCGATGGTCGGGGTCAGCAGGTCGGGGGCTCGGGGAGAGTCGTCCGGGTTCGGAGACACCACGTGCTGCTTGAGACGCATGCGGTGGTTGTGGAACCAGTTTGTGATTGTGCGCACGGACAGGTTCAGCTCTGCCGCGAGGAACTCGATGGTGGCCGTGCTCGGGTACGGGTCCATGGAGAAGGCGAGACGCAGGGCCTCTTTCTGCTCGTCGGAGAAGAGCACGCGGGGCTTCTTGGCAGCGGGGAACGGGGAGGAGGGCGGGGCAAACGGGAAGCTGTTCCCCGGGACGCTCCCTGGGATGCTGGCAGGGTGAGGCTCCATCGGACGCGGAGCCACCTCGAGGTCGACGTGGGTGCGACGCCGCTTGTTGGCTGCGAGAAAAAGCCAGTTTGTTAAGAGTGAAGACTGGCCGGCTGCGTGGGAACATCAGATCTCACAATGCCAAATAAACATACAAATCTGATCTAAATATAGGTACAAGACGAGCAGAAAGGATGATTGTTTAGTCTCCCTAGGTGCTCTTCATAGCTTTCTTAAAACCTGCCGCATGTCATGTCTTCATGAGTGATCAGTTCGCTATTTTCAAGCTCTGCATCACATTGCTCACAACACTGAAACACTGCTTCTTTCAAAACATTTGTGAAGAAGTTTTTAAGACCAGAGATGGATTGATTTGATGATACAGATAGAATAAATAATGGGAAGATTAGTTCATTAACTATTGTCAATCACTCTAACAGCTCAATAACAAAGTAGACATCTTACATTTTTATATATTTCATTCTAGAGCTTCATCTGCAACTTGAGTTGTGTTGTGATATTCCTGCTTCGAGTCCCGTAAGTATCCAAATTAAGTACTAATTACGGTGAATGTCTATAGTTCAGTATTGAGCAAACAAACAGTGAGTTCGGTCAGCGGACCAAACCTACTAACTACCAGTAACATAAACAAAGCCTGGAGGCAGTAGAAGCTGGTAGAAAGAACTAAAAAATAAGGGTGTGCGAATACTGAATAGCAGTTTCCGAATCGAATACCGAATCGAATCAAGAAAAAAAAGCCGAATATTGAATATAATATTGAATAGTGATTTTATTTGTAGGAATTTTTCAAAGTGTGCTGTGAATGAGATTATTATATGTGCAGAGTATGGGGCAGAATCTTGTACGGAACAAAAGCAAAAAAGTATAAAAATGCTGGTGCAAAAAAAGAAAAGAAAAGCAGCTGGTGATGGATGTGGGGCACTAAAGATCCAATTTTATGGCACAAACTTAATATAATCTACCCTAAGCGTCACAAAAAACACAAAATTACAGCCACGCATGCCTTTTTTTGTTTGTTTTTTTGTTAAAAGCTTGATTTAACATTGCGACATGTTCTTTTTTAATTTGTGTATCTCAGAAAAGGGGCATTTTGCGATGTTTGGTCTCAATTTTAAGGAAGAAAAAGGGCATCCCGGGATTTTATCTTATATTAATAAACAGATAGGTGTTAAATCTGAGTAAACAGGCTTAAACAATATAATCTGAAGCAAAATAAAAACGTGTGGGTAGGTGGCACAAGTCACCGTCCAATAGCCGCTATGCATCCATTTCTTCGTCCATCGATCCTGTTTTAGAGAGCCTAGATTTAAAAGAGAGGCTGAAACAATTGGAGACTGCTCCTGCGCAGATTGGTCGTAAGTCTGCGCGTGTTGTGTTGTCGCGTGGAAAGAAGGCGAGCAAGCGGAAGAGCAACGACGCCTGCCCCAAATACTGCCCGATCGAAGCTTTCGTCTTTTCATCACCTTCTCGCAGTTCGTATTTCAAACGCGGCTATCGAACGGTTGGAAACACTCTCGAATCTAGGCATGCTATTTTTCCGTTTCGTTCCGACTCTGAACTTGCGGCTTGCGGTTCCAAAATGACAACGACAACTCGGCTGGTTTCATTGACGTGGTTAACGTGGTTTTCTTATTCTGGTCTTGCAGCCGCCGATTTCTGTGATTGTGGTAAGTGTGTTCTACATCGACGCTTCAATTTGAAACGGGGTGCTTTACTCGTGAAAAGAATTAGGCATGGCGTGGAATTCCGGCCTCCCAACAATTCCTCTCTGAAACTGGCGCAAACGGGATGTTTTGGTTGTGATTCGAAGTTAGATTATGTCACGATCGTGATTAAATCTACAAAGCTATAAAGTTTGTGGCATTCGTTACTTTTCATCTTTCTAACCTGTGCGTTCGATCTTTGTGGAGTGGTAGGACCAAGAGGGAGTTTCTCGCATGATCTCTCTAATATCAGGAGAAATAACGGCTCTTTTGTCAGCTCGCGCCAACCTCGTGTTTTTGGCTGAATATATTGAATATTCGAGTGACCAAATACTAGGAATTCGATTCACGAATCGAATTATTTGGGAACTTGCTATTCGATTCGAATTCGTATATTCGAGTATTCGCACACCCCTACTCAAAAAGGAACGTCCAGGGAATGTTTCATAACGGCAGCATACATTTCGCTAAAAGACTTAACATTTGGGCGGCGGCATCAGAACAGGGGGAGGGTGGGGCGATCGCCTCTCCTCCCTCCCCCCCCCCACCCAGATATTTCAGAAGTTGAATGGAAACAATATGCGGGAAATGGCAAAAAATCACCCTTGCCCCCCCACCCCCCCACCACCACCACAGTTGGCCCCCCACTTTAACAAAATATTTCCGACGCCATTGCAGTTAGGTCTCGAAGCCAAGTCCCTTAATAGAATGCCAGCTGCCCTTCTTGGGCTTCCAAGAAAATTTCTATCTGAATGCCAACAGCATGTTAGTCACCCTAGTTATTTGACTGTAGGGAGAGTAGTCACGCTTTGTGTAACATGCTTGGAATGCTCACACACAGCATTATTTGTGTGGCACAAAATGCTGGCCACAATACCAATTAAGTGAAGAGACAAGTGTATCTATAGACCGTGATAGGAAAAGAATGCAGAAAAAGCGCAACTGTCAGCACATGCTCGTCGCCCTCCATCAGGCGTTGGCTGCACATGCGCCAAAGTGTTATCAAAGGTACAATAAAGCTGTCACTGGAGGCTGAGGATCTACTGGATTTCTATACATATGTTACATCACCCGGGAGGTCTCACCTTCTCTTCTCTCATTCTTGATGACTTGCAACTTCTCCACATTGTGAGGATCGTTGAGCCAGAGCTGCATACGGATGAACGGCTCCCTGCCCTTGATGCTCAGCATGTGCCAAGGCTTAGGCTTGGAGAGGAGCTCACTGACGGAGCCTTGAGACAGACCCAGCACAGCCTCACCAAAGATCTGCAAAGGAAATTGGAACCATGTTTATGTGAAACGTTCAAGCAATTACATCGAAGTCGCTAATAATTGAAAAGAAGTGCTAAAAATAACAATGTTGTAATGTTTTTTCTAGTGCTTTCAAATGGAACATGGACTTCACAAACACTTTGTATGTTTGTGCAAATATAGCAAAAGAAATAAATAATTGCTGGCAATCAACACATTTGGAGGCCCCGTCTCACAACGCTTCAGGCAATAAAATTTTTTTATAGACGACTATGTTCCACACATTAGAATCAACTTAACACACATACTCCATCCTTGATTCAAGCTGACATGAACATACAATTCCAGAAGTCATTATTTTGTGGTCAATACTTGCAAAGTTCAAATCATCATGCACTCAATCGAAGGTCTTTGATTGTACCTTTTGGCCGATGTTGTGGGCCATCAGAGTCTCCTTGATCTTTGCCGTGATGTTCTGGGTGTCCAAGTCTGTGGTCAGTGCCGCCATCTCGTACACAGAGGGCTGGACGTAGGCGAGAGACCGTGCCATGCCGTGGTGCGGATGGGCCTTCCGTGCAGCGGCCAGGGCAGATGGACTCGACGGCGGTTGGTAGAGAGATCGCAACGGCACGCTGCCCGATGATGGGCAATCCTGGAGAAGGGCCACCTGGAGGTCCGAGCTGGCTGTGTTGAAGCCCCTTTGGAGAGCAGCGGGGAAGACCCGCTGTCGCAGTGGCTGTTGCGGTGGTGAGGCTGGGACGGCGAGGGCAGGTCCCTCGCCCGTGCCGCTGCACTCGTGGGCGGTAGTTTGCTGGAGCCAGCTGTTGGGACAGAGCAGAACTTTACGCTCAGATGTTCGGGAAACTACATCTAGGGAAATGTTTTGCAGTTTTAGGATGTCAAACGTAGGCATTAGAGCCGAGTGCTACAAACTAGAGGGAGACGGGCAAATGTATAGAACCTTGCCAGATCATAAAGTATTTGACAGTAACATTCAGCAGTTTTTATAAAGCCAGGCACCGGTTCAGAAACAAGTGATGGCATTGAAGGCCTCCCCTCCATGAGCCATTTCATGAAAGGCAAAACAAAATACTCCGTTCACTAAATTTTTTAATCTTGGCAATAAAGATGCTAAAGGGCAACTCCGCTCAATTCCAAAGATTTCGGCATAATGAGTGATTTCGCATTAAAAAGCCCTAGTAAAAGACATTACGTCACTTGCTTCGCAAAAAATGGGATATATATTTTTAAATCTAGTTTTAAATACGAGCAGAAATCAAAACTGAAACTTAGGTTCCATCCGGCAACATGGCCTCGAACCGCCAAGAATATGGCTATCACGTGGTACGAGATGTCACGTGATCCTCTACGCAATGACGGACGGGATTGGGGCGGGTGTGTGCCAGGCACAAGTGTCGTCTGCACTGCGCTCTTCACCACATTTTGGTGTCTACGACATTCGACGACGTCTGCACAACTGCGGCATAAGTCCGCGCACGTAGTGTCCGTAGTGTGGACAAGACTCCGAGAGACAATAATCCTAAACGGTGAGACGACGACGACGGTTGTGACACGGGAAACAACAGTATTGGCGGGACTATGGCGAGGCGGCCGAATGGCTCCAAGAAGTGCGCTGCGCAGGCGCGTTACGCCAATCACAAGGACACTGCTGAGCACAGAGAGGAAACATTGATGACGTCACTCGTTACGCTTTCCCGAAGAAGTAAAAACAAGTAAAAGGGGGAATGGTGATGATGTTTAGCTCAATGTTGGCTACGCTCACGCCGCTGCCTTGACTGCACTGTTGGTTGTGCCTCAATTCGTCCGCTCGAGTCAGCCGATTTCAGCAACTTGGCTAGTTACAAAGTTTGCCGGGCTGTTTAAGAAACATTTAGACAGAATTATGTCGTAATATTTGACGTGTGGTCTTCCTAGATGATAGTGAAGAGGACTGCATTGTTTTTTTCAAAAACAAAACTGAAGCGAAGTTGTTCTTTAAAGGGAGGTGCAAATAAAAAAAATAGATAAGAGTATTTTTTAGAAGATTTGATTTAGGCATTTTAGTACAAAAAGAGGTCCCTTACACATTATTTTTGTTGTTCATGTACTCGGTAGCTAAAAAAAATGAATTATTATATTTTACTCTGCTCTTTTAAGTGTATAGTATCTTTCCCCATGTGTGCGCAAAAACATACTAATCAATGGGCAGTTCTTGGAGCTCGTACACTCAGCCAAGTACAACTGTTATGTTGCTTTGTTGCTGTCTTTTTCCTTCTATCAATCCTTCAATTAGAGCTCATTCCATCTTATATCAATATGCCCTCCTATTAATTTGGCAGGCACATAGTTTCACAGTTTATAATGCTTGATACTCCTTTTATAAATCTGGCGTCAGCTTTAATATTGCTTGCATTTTGTTTCCTGGATGCAATACACATGCTAAAAAACTACCTAGTGTAGTTTTGATAGCTATTGTAAGATACCAGGGGGCGGGGGGGGGGGGGGAGGTGGAGGGCGCCCACTCCATTTTTATTGAAAACTGGGTTAATCTAGACATTCATTCATTCATTTGTTTATGTTCTGTGCTCATGAACAGCTTGACGCCTTGGTAATGATGCACAACAAAATGTTCACAGGTTAGTTACAAAAGTCTTAAAAGCTACGAAATTTGGGTTAAAAACATCAATATCTGCTCCCCTGAGGGTATTGTAGAAGTGTTGAATTAGGCGCTTATTATCATTAAATGTCCAGTCAAATCAGGCAGTGAATGTATAATTTGCAGAATTTCCAAGTTTTGGAAATGTTAATAATGGGTGCTTGAACAAAGTGGGTGCTTCTGCAGTATTTTACGGCACCTTTAAAGGGGCGGTGCAACAATTTCAAGATTAAAATAATTTGCATCTCATCATTTTTACGTTGTTTATCGTGTCCTAGAGAATACAGAAAACATCTCCTTCATTAAAAAATGTTGCGATGCCGCTGCATAATCGCAAAGGAAAAGTCCAGCTTTTTCCCCACCTGCAGACGCGAGTAGCAGCCGAAGGAACTACGGCGAAAAGCTTACGTGACCTCGCTTGGCTCTAAGCTGCAGCATAACGCCCACTAATGTCAGCAGAGAGAGGGAGAGGAAGCGTCATGAGACAGAGTGAACGGGAAGCTACACGCCACCCCGAATGACGTCACTAGGAGGGGGAACAGGTGTGACCCTGAAAACTGGGAGTGAGTTGAGGGGTGCCAGAAATGCCAATATTTATCTTTTTTTTACACAACAACTAGGGCCGGCAGGCGAAATAGGTTTTCTGTTCTTTACTTCAAAAGTGTCAGTGGGCAACTTCCAGAAATGTTTGACCGAAGTCCAGAAATCGCTGCACCCCCTCTTTAACGTAAGTAAGAGGCTTGTAGTTCCCATTCTAAATAAAAGCTCATAACACAGTATCACTCAGAAGATATGCCAGCAAACCTTCTGATGTACTAACTATACCTTCTACTTATTTTATACACACACCTTTTAATTTTAGCAGAAGACTACTAATGAATGTGCATGTCCCCTCTAAAAGGTTAATTTTCTCCCGCTGCTCAAGAAAATCTGCAGAAAAAGGAAGTATCATATGGCTGCAGGAAGGAAACTGAAATATGCTACGAGTGTGCACACACCAATAAACGGCATCTGGCATGTTGCTGCAAAAGACTAAATACTAATTTAGACTTTTCAGGGAAATTTTATGTTACAATCAAGATCTCAGTTACATGGCACCTTTTTCACAAAAGGCATCGGTCAAATTGCAGGCACTTCGGCTGGCATTCAAAGCCTTCAACAAAGGACGGGTGGGCAGACACTTTGCACGAGAGACGCTTTCGTGCAAAGGAAACGCGTTGGGCCAATGCAGAAGCTAGTATGGTAGCTTTAGAAAGGCGGCACAAATTAGCTGGCGCTGCGTATAACATCTTCTGGCAACGGGGGCTCACCCAGAGGGTTGGTGGCGGCGGTGAAGCCCGTGGTGCGCATGAGCTTCTCCGGCGCGATCTTATACTGGGAGGCAACCAGCTTGTGCACGGCGTTCTCATCCTCGAGGAAGATCTTCATGCGGATGAAGGGCTCCCGGCCCTTCTGGGTGAGCATGTGCCAGGGCTTGGGCCGAGCCAGCAGGTCCGACACAGAGCCCTGGGACAAGCCCAGAACGTTCTCCCCAAACAGCCTCTGGCTGATGGAGTACTGGCTCAGCTGTTCCTTCACCTGGGACAAGGACAAGAACAGCGGCTCAAGACACCTGCGTGGTCTCATGTGCATCTGCCTCTTGCATGATCGGTGGCCAAGTGTACCGTTTCATGGTGGCATTCAAATGATCACGTTGCAGAAACGTTCCCATCACAGCGCAGAGCATGTTGAGGAAAAGCCCCTGCTGGAGCACATAGAAATTATTCCTGGGTTCAGACCCTGCTACTCCTTATTTCCATCTGGATGAGCATTATACGGCATGCGGTTCTAAAATCACTACTGTGTGGTGGACGTTAAAGAGTTCTGGTCAGTGGTTGCACTGCACCAACAGGTTTCCCATCTACAGCAGTAACAGCAGATGCCAAGGCTAACTTCCCATTGTCTAGGCATTCATAAAACATATTTAATTTGTTTACTTATTTTATGTCAGTAAACATGACTTTGTTTATTTGTCTGTGTCTTCTTATTGGCAAAAACATTTTGTATCAATGATTATATAGTTGAAGATACCTAAATGTTACCAAATACATTCTTTCCAGAACAATCATGGAACTGACTCTGCTGTATCTCACTCAACTCTGCATATTGCTTTCAGGATCAGGAGTATGGGAAGAAATCATTATTAATAATACTTAGCCCTTTTAGGTGCAAAAAATTGGCGAAAAACATTTGAAAATACAATGCACTATTCGTGTAACTTGCTCGAGGCTCAGCCTTCTAGAGTGTGAGCTTGGCAACATTCTGTCGGAATGGAGGAAGAGGGAAAGCCCATGCCCATGTGCATCTGTGTTAGGGTGGGCAATCAGCATGTGGCAAAGTAAACATACAAATGAATCTTGGGCCAATGAAACACTATCCAAAGCTTTGCAATTATGCAAAGAGATGCCACAGCGCATGCACCTTTAAGACACATAAGTAAAGAGGGCCTAAAATGGCCGAGATGTTCAAGATGTTATCTTGCCAACCCTAGCAAGCACGTGTGTATAAAGGCACTCGACGCACAGACTGTACGGCTGAGCGCTTACTACAGATAATTCCTCAGATGCCCCAGGAGTGGTGCATTTGCTGAAGTGCATGCGCAAGCTAGCGGCCTTGGAACGCTGCTCGCTTTCATTGCCATCTTCTTTTTTTTAGAATGTGGCACATGGTCTATTTTTCTTCACTTTCAGTTTCATTGGTTTCGTGCCAGTCTGAGTGCCCTGTAAGCATTGACAAGCGTGTGAAATAAATTGTTGTGCAAAAGTTGCCTCCTATTTTAATTCCCTCCAAATTAGTGGCGTTTTAGGCTATTCTGTCTTCTCTTATCACAGTTACTCTTTTTATTTTTGCAGTCTATTGAAAATGTTTGAACAACATTCTGCCATATTTTAACAAGTCCTCCAGTCACACCAGTCGAGGAAGTGCATGGTGCGTGGCTGCTGTCCCCCGTTATTCCTCTTCCTCACAGTGCACAAAAGTTTGAGGGGGAAGCACACTTCCAGAAGCTCTATCATGTGTGCAGGCATTAGCTTTCTATTTATTCCAATTTAAACAAAATGTGACCTTATTTTGGCTATTTCAGCCACATTTTGTACGGCAAATTAACAAGAATGAGATAGCAGCCGCTAGGTAGCTTATGCTAAATTCTGCATACCAGTTACAGGCAATGTGCGTAAAACATCACAATTCTTTTGCAAATCCCAGATATAACCAATTAAAAGAACTGCAAACACATTTCCGATTCCTGCCCACTTCGTTATAACCTCGTTCAACTGTTAGTATGTTTTCTTAACTCCTCAATTAACAGGCTAGTATTCAGGTGCCAGCGATAGTCTAAGTGATAAGCAATGAATTTACCTTGAAAAAATATTGTTTCAAACAAAACAGAAGGATTGTTCCTGATGTCTGAACTCCTAGCGGTTAGCCAATTAAAAGTATGAGGGGTGTCTTGCTCGTAAATGAAGGACTGACTCAGATCAAGTGGCACATTTAAAACTGCATCGCAATGCCAGAATTAACACTGTCACAATCCGCCTTTATCATATTGCTATCACTCTGCCCGGGCTTGAAACCAGCAGATTATCTTGACGCTGTCAAGCCACTGGGCAGCACACATGTCTCACAAATGTTCACAGAACAACCACAGAATGTTAGAACATCCATGGATGTTTCAGGCATCCATAAACGTTAGGACATGCTATAAATGTTAGAACATCAGTGAAACGTTCGGACGTTCATGGAACATTGGGACATCAATGGAACATTAGGAAATACATGGAACATTGGACACTCATGGAGCGTTAGGACATTCATGGAATGTCGGGGCATCCTGACAAGATTTGTAGATGATCGGCCCAGGCCACATGCCTGGGCTGATCATCTTTTGCAGTCAGCAAACATCGAAGTGAGTGTGGCGTACCTTCTTGACAATCTCCTCAGTGTTGAGGTTGTTGTACTGATCAAACTGTTGCTGTGTGATTGGGGGCAGCACAGCCTTGGCCTGCCTCTGGTTAGAAGCTGGCATGGCTGGTGTCGAGGTCTGTGACAGCAGCGAGTTGGTGATGGACTGCATGCGCTGCAGCGGGGATGAACCCAGGTCTTCGGCGACGCAGGGGGCAGAGGCCTCAGCAAGGGACAGTACCCCTCCGCCGGGGCCGGGGGGACTTTGGGTCGGGGTCGAGCTGCCCGGGAACTTAAGGCCGGGCCGCACTAGGGAGAAAGCGCTACCTGCGGGACAACGACGACCCCCAGGGGAAGACACTTAGACTCTGAAGCCAAGTCGGCATGGGATGTGTAGAGGTGCATGTTCCTTGTCGATGAGAAAAAAGAAGGACCTCCAGAGACAATATTGATTATTTCGGGAGACATCTGTACTCTGTTTAGCCTTACGATGGACTCCAGCAAACAAAATAACCGATCGGGGGTAATCAAGCATAGAGTTAGTTTCACATGCCCCTCCTGGGGGGTGCAGCGGAGCACAAGGCACAAGGTCATGTGATGCACCTACAGGGTTGCATTGGTTGAGATGGCTTGCGCTGTGGTCTGTTGTAAGGTGAGACGGAGTATAGTAAGAGCTTGCCTTGATTCAACTTAAAATTCTGCTATAACATAATAATAAAAAAGCTGTCGCTATTTTATACAAACTCCAGGCGAAGTGTGCATATCACGGTTCAATGAGATGGGATCAAATTCTTCCCTAAATTAATTGAAAGAAAATACATCGCAATACATTATAACTTAAATAAGACTGTAAAAAAAAAAACTACTCTGAAATTATGAGCATGTGCCCATGTCCCGATTAGCGTCCACTCGCTACTTTTGATATGTTTGAAAACTAAGCAAAGCCCAAGTCTTCTGAGTTCACTTGGCTAATTGAGATGCCCCTCTTCCTCAGCCGCTTCTCTAAAACTTACCGGTGCAAAGCAGTGGAACCTACCCTGCCATGGGTCCCTTCTGCATGTTTGCTTTCGGACCTAAGTGGTCATACCCCACTTTTTAAGGTTATCTTTAAAATTTGGGAGGTCCTTTGCTCGGTATTTTACGGCATACTAATTTTAACTAAAATTGATCTCCAATAAAAAGGATACATTTTCTTTTTGAGTCACATAGCCTTTACACTCACGTATAACTAGCATGATTAAATATGCTCTCTAAAACAGGGTTCGAGATCGTCCAGACCTTGCAAGAAACGAAACCTGCATATCCACCCAACGCCGCCAAGTGTGCTGCTCCACATCTTTACCGAGCACTGCAGAGAAGCATGCTTTTGGCGACTGCCTTGTAAGGGTTAGAAAAGTACCTCAAAATTCTATTTACCCCGTCATGCCGATACAAAAAACTATGGCGTTGGATGGCGGCGAAAAAACGATCGCCTCCTAAGCATTATATTTTTTAATTGCGACAGTTTTTATTATTTGTTTCTTGCCTTTTCCGTCGCCCCCTCATCTTTCAAAACATCCCGACACCACCGGGACCTCTAAAATGCGCTACACACTGGAACGGGCCATAGCAGAAGCAACCGACCAGCGAATTCGTCCACGACTCGAGCCCGAATCATCGACAAGTTCGCGGCACTACGATGTCCCTCCGCGAAAATCGCCCGGCCCGGTTCCAGCACTCGCTGGCGGACAGAGAGCAGCGCGTGATGCGGGAGGAGGGTCTCACTGTATTTGCTGCGCTTGTGCCAGTCCCTGGGCGAGGGTTGAGCGTTCAGCGTGGTCGAGCGACACGTGCGCTGCTCGGCGCCGTGATGGCGCAGGGCGTCAGCCGCGGGGTCCGCACCCCTGGCGCCGCCGGTGCCGCGGGCCTCGGGCGCCAGAGAGAGCCCGGAAAGGCGCCGTTGAGAAGGGCCCCAGGAAGGGCGGCGCCGAACCGGGCAAACTCGTGGCCCGGGGTCAGGGCCAGCTGCGAGAGTCGCGACAGTTCCTGGTGGTAGATGGAAAGCGCCTGGCGGATCTCCTCGTGGGTGCGGTCGTACTGCTGCTGCCGGAAGCTCTCTTCCACGCGTTGGCCCATCAGCTTGGCTAGCTCTTCCTGGTAGATGCGCGCAACCATCTCCTGTCAAACCCGCAACAGATGAAAAAAAGGGGATCGTCACCATGTGATTTACGTTTTAAAAATAAGGATCAAAAAGTACACAACTTTCCGGCGCTTCTAAGGTGGTGTATTATCTAGATTGCGCAAAACATCTAAATCCAGGCTATTAATTTTCAAGGCGATCTGTAAGAAGACATCGTATCTCACGATGGTCATCGTAAAGACACTTCATGCAAGAATGACGCAGGGACCCCACAGCCACTACTGCCTTTCTCAATGTCTCACTTTTGTACATGGCAAACCCCTCTCTGTACCCAATATTTAGTACTACACGCGTAGAAATAAAATTAAACAATAGAACTAGGAAAAGCTCTCCAACTGGACCATGCGCGATCAGCGTCTGAACTGTAAAAATCGGGAGGATAACATGTGTTCATCGTGAAGCGCGTGCTACAACAGTGCTCAGCGAGCGCCTGTTTAAATACAGGTGGTGATCCGCGAATTACTATAATCTGTTTCATACTTAGTATGCAACGCTGTCAAAGCTACTGGCGCGAGCGCGTGGCTTTGTCTATATGGTTTCGTTCGCGCGAGCACGCGTGCAAATAATCAACGAGATAAGGCCTCATGCTCGCGCCAGTAGCTTTGACAGCGTTGTACGCTGTGTGAAACTTGGTGGTCCCGCGATTGCGGGGTGTCAACGCTACTCCGCCCCATGAGGCGAAAAGGGCGCACTTGACTGCCGGCCCGAAGCACCTACTGACCTGCGGTATATCGTCGTTTCGTACTTGCGGCTGCTCCGCTTGGCGTCTTTTCCCGCCGAGCAGCCGCCCCCGACGCTTCCGCCGCTGCTCAGGTTCTGCGGCGCGCCTCCGGAGGCCGTGCTGTGGTTGTCCGCGTCGCCGTCGCTTTCGGCGTGCGACTCGTCGGCCGAACCGTTCTGCTGTTGCGTGCCGCTGCTCACGCCCAAACCGGGCGCTGGACTGCGCTCCTTCTTGGGCGTGATCATGGCCTGCTGAGCCTCGCTGAGGATCTGGGCGATCCGCTCTTCGGCCGCCGCGTCCTCCTGCCGGCAGGGCGCGTTGGGGCCGCCAGCCTCCTTGCCTGCGCACCGCCGAGCGCATGGGATACTCTCAGAAACGGTCATTGCAAACACTCTCTTCAGCGGTACATGAGCCTTCATCGAGTAAATTCTTTACTTGGAGGCATGCAGACGAATAATCGATCAAGCGTTCAGCAGTGGCTCACTATACATTTTTACCGAGGGGTCAGTCCATTCCACCTCTCCATAATACCGAGTATTCTGTAAAGACTCCTCACAATATCACTATCTTGAGAAGCTCAGTTCTTGAGAAATTCGGTAGCAGCTTTACCACGTTGCGAAATTACGCGCGCGCCCAAAGAGGCACTACATGCAGTTGCGTCGGAAAAAGGGGAAGGGCGATTGCTTCCAGACATTCCTATAGCTTATGAGCGAACGTTGGAGAGAAGGTGACCTCCAGACCACCTCTCCAGCGTTCGCTCTGCTGAAGTGGAAAATGTGGGAGGAGCTTCCCCTCTCACCGACTATAGTAAACGTTCGGAGGAAGGGGAGCAAATTACTGCCCTGTTTCCCGAACACTTCCGACGCTATCGGTCACATGCACTCATCTTGAATAACTTGGCAAAGACCCGGGAAAGGTTAAGGGAGGAACGCGAAGCGGACAGCGAGAGACGACGTCATGCTCGCACCTTTCTTGGGCACGAGCGACTTGAGCATGAAGACGCAGAAGTCGTCCGAGGCCCAAGCGTGCATCTTGCGGTACGAGTCCCGGCCCTTCTCGGTCAGCTTGTCCCAGGGCTTGGGCTTGGACAGCAGCTCGCTCACCGTGCCCTGGGACAGACCCAGCACGAAGCGGGCGAACAGCCGTTGACCCACGTTGTGCACGCTCAGCAGCTCGCGCACCACGCGCGCGATGTTCTGCGTGTTGAGCGCCTCGCACGCGTAGCGCTCCATGTTCTGCCGCAGGCACTCCTGGAGCCGTTCCAGCGAGGCGCCGGTGGCCTGGTCGGGCACGGCCACGACTCCGCCGCCGCCACCGACGTCGTCCGAACACCGGGTTTGGTTCGGGTTGCTGCCGGTCGAGCTCTCGGTGCCCGTGGACAGCGTGTCGGCCTCGACGGACTTCGGGGTCGTGGGCGGGCTGGCGGCCACCAGGCCCGGAGGCTGCTGCTCGCTCTTGAGCATGCGGGAGAACGAGGACACGATCTCTTCGCCCAGGAGCGAACCGAACGCCTCGACGTTCTGGAGCCGCGAGGACGACGACAGCGGGGCGCTGGGGGAACCTGCGGGGGACACGTCGTTCGTTCTAGCACCCGAGAGCCTGGCTGAGACGATGGTAAACGTGTGCCAAGTTACAATCGCTGGCAATGTGAGCATGAGCGCGTTAGTTACCGCCCTTGGTCCAGGCCGGTATCGGAACGTCGCTCAACTCTTCGGCGAATCAAGAGACGATGGAGCACGCGAAGACCGCATGAGTAATGTGAGTTAAGATCGAGTCTGGCGGCTCACATTGTCTGCGTGGGTAGATGCAGTGATATGCATGCGGACGAGTGCTGTCGGTAGCGACGACGCGGTGATGCCGTTTTGTCGAGAAACGTGCCGTGTGCACTTTGGAAACAGATACGAGCGACCATATATTGTGGGATAGGAAAATTATGAAAGGTTAATTGTACTCTCCGTCCGAATTTATTTATTTTTTCTTCTTCTTTCTGGCGTTATCACTATTATTTGGCGGAGGCAGACGTCGAGCCTGCTGTTTCGACATAAAAATGCCTAGAGCAACTTTAAAAAACAAAAGCAAAACAAAAAAAAACACCAGAAAACTCAGCAAGTTGGTCTAAAACAAATTTTCAAATTGATGTATCATTTGTAAAATCGGTCGTTCAGAGAGAGAGAGAGAGAGAGAGGAAGAGAAGAGAGAAAGAGAGAAATGGCAGCTGGAGAACAGGTACAGAGCCCGAAATAAAATATGCGGCACTGTATACAGCTGCGTCCGTCGCGGAGTTTGTTAAACGGAGCTCCGGCAGCGAGGGCTGTGAAATTAATCCTTTTATAATTTTGCGAAAGTCAATAGGGGGATCTTACTCAAAGCAGAAAAGTACGGTATTTGTTTCTCAAAAATTTGAACCTATATACTGTAAAACCCTTTATTTTTGCGGCGCCTATGTTTCACGAATCGGTCACGAAGGACATAATCGGGGCCATTAAATTTCGCGAATTCCAGATGCCTGCATTGAAACTCTTAACGACCGAAATTTTCGCGTGCCCATGAATTTCGGAAACATTTCAATTAGCATAATTCGCGAGAATTAAAGGCTCGCGGACGTTAAGGGTTTTACAGTAATCGGCCCGTTGCGTTCGTCGCTGAAATTGAATGGCGCTCAGAACTATTTCGGATACTGTAAAGTTAAACCATTTTCTTTTTGCGGACTCGAAATTTCGCACAATATGGAAAATATGCACGCGCGAGTTTCGGGAATATTTCGGTGGCACAGAACTGCGCAATTGGGAGTATTCTATGCGAACTGAAAACAGAGTAAAAGTACAGGCAAGCTGGTGAATTGCAGACATAACGAAACCTGAGACACCGGAAGAAGGAAAAAGAAGGCCACGCAAAAGAGGACGACACACACAATGTCTCGAACACAGCGAGCTGTGTTCGAGACGTGGTGTGTAGTCCTCTTTTTCGTCTCCTTTCTTTTTCCTTCTTCCGGTGTCTCGTGTTTCGTTATCTCTGCCGTTATATGCGACGTGGGTTCCCCGGAAGGCCTCACCTGCGGCAGAGTCTGAAGCGTTCCTGACCGAACTCGGCGAGCCCCTGGCCCGGCCCTTGCTGTACAGGACGAGATCGACGCAGTTGTTGTTGCCTTCCAGGCAGGGCTTTTCGTCCGCGTCGTCGCTGGGATCGGGGTTGTCGCTGTCCTCCAGCATCTTCAGGTTCCTGCGGGGGAAACGGTGAACAACGCGCGTAAACAACGATGAGTACGCCGTTCATACCGCGGCCATACTCTACGACAGAGCGAGTGCAATGGGACGTGTCTTTGGAACGGCCGGCCTCCAACGCGTGCTCGCTGTCTTCGCCGTGCTTCGGCTGCGCTCGAGGTGAACGGGACGCCGAAGCTGTGACGAAGGTATGTGGCGCCATAGCCTCCTCTATTCACAAAGCCTGGCAGTTCGACAACGGAGCCATAGAGTGCCCAGTCGCAGATTTGGAGCGCGAGGATCTGGTAGCACAGAGCATCCAAGAGACATTTCTCGGGGAACCTGGACGTCAGCGCACAGCTTTTGCAGCGGTGAGGACTCGAAACACACTTGTTCGCTCGGGAGGAGTGTGTTTCGGCGTCTCGCCACAGCGGGGCGCCAGTCACGTGGCTCTCCTCTCATTCGTTGTCCACCGCTTCACCTTTTCCATTTCGGCGGCCGCTTCTCGTGGCGATTTGCACGGCTTTGTCAGTATATAGGAGGCTATGGTAGAGCGCAAATTCGTCTGCTTTTCGCACCTGGCATTGAGGTCTACCCACTATCCTTCCAATCAAAGCCAATCAGAGCTCGGCGTCGTTCTGACGTCACCGCGACTCCTGCCCAAGAAGCAGACGACTCGCTCTCCGCATAGGAAGCTCGCGCTGGGCGCGGGACAACTGAAGCTCCTCCATGCTGTCCTCACCTTGTCAGTGACTATATACTCTGTTTCATTGAATGCGCCGTGGCCCTTGCTAATATGTTTTGTATTAGTCTAGTATGTACTTTCTCGTTTATGGTATTTTTGACCCGTCCTCGAATCGTCCTGGTTCAAGTCAAAATGTGTTTTTATTTATAAACAAGATGTTAGTTAATTACACTTATTCAGACGGGGGTCCCAAAGTTTTCAAAGAAAACTGTTGAAGGAACCCCTTGGTAATTAAAGGGTTAGTCAGTGATCAAGTTGGCACCATTGCCAACTTGATCGCTGAACATATATTAAAAAAAAACTTTAAGGAAAGAAAAAAACAAATAAAAGAACGAAACATGATTGTGGTATGTACATAATTCAAATATAAAACCAAGTGAAAAGAGAGAAGAAAAGCCAGCATGTCGAGGAAAAAAGAAAGACAATTGCTGTGTGTGTTTGTGTGAAAGGTGTGCGTAGGAGAGAATTGATCGGGGGGGGGGGGGGACATAGAAATTGTTGATGAATCATGCAGATAGTATGTGTGCCCGTATGGCTTGTTTAAAGATATAAAATGATGACAATAACACTAACGCATATCTCGCCTCTTCCGAAGTACATATCTGCGTTTCGGTAGTAGACTTTAGGAAGAGTTTTACGTTTATCCTTTCCATCTAAGTTATATTCTGCGCGCTTATAACCCGAAAAAAGAAGGACCACTACTACTGAGCCCTATATTACCGGACCTATCGTTTTATCCCTGACTACACGTTTTGCCATTAAACGGTGTATACTACACCACTAAACTACGGCGATGCAGTAATGACTCTGGCACAGTACGACAAAGTTGTAGTGGGGCGGCGAAGGGCTGCTCTTTGAACCACACCGAACCACGTTACATGGGCGCGATTGTTGGACGACCTTCTCGACTTCTCCACCATGCATACGCCCCACCAAAGAATGCGTCTCGCTTTCGCGGAGACTACATTCTGTAGCGGCCCCCGAAAGCCGCAGTCACTCTGCCCGTACATCGTAGAAAAGACGCGGCGTTCATTGCAGGCACGATGGCGCAAGTGTCTGCGTTTACGCCTCGAGCACAGTCGAGCCATGTTTGCTTCATACGTATGTGCGCTTTGCAAAATGTCTAAAGACAGTTTTAATGCGAAAGCATTAACTGTCCCATGGAGCGAAGCCGGCGCCTTCCGTAACCGCAAAACAACGGCACCTGGATTCCCATTTTCCCATTGGCCGAGCGAAACGGCACCTAGAGTACCATTGGCTGCGACAAGGCATAGTTCCAAGAAACGCCACCCCACAGAAAGGCGCCCTCTCCTATGGTCATCGAGAAATAAAAACCTTGGCGCGCATAAATGCCCTGTCAGTGTTCCTTTAACGTTTCTTACAAGCACCGATTAGCCCCGTGCGCGACCGAAAGCGTCGCTGTGGTCGGCCTTCCACGATTGGCCGAACGCTGACTATGACGTCGGAAAGGGGATTTATCATCGACGGAAATAAGAGGAATGAAAGAACTTTAATTTTGACGGTGTTGGCAGTGTTCCTCTGAAAGCGCAATGATTTCAAGCTTCCACCATGCTAATAACAAACACCATCGAACTTGTTGTTTGCAAGGTAATGAAGTCACAAGGGGGAACCATAGGAGGGCGCCACCAAAGCATCTCGCCGCTAATAGCCTCCCTTGTGCCAAGGCGCGGGACGCGTGCCTCGAGCGAGTGATCCACCATCATTCGCTTCCAAGGGCCGCACGGAGCACGCACCTCGTGCATGGATGCACTTGTCGCTACTTGTAAGACAAACACGAACACACCAAGGGCCTTTGCTCTCCTCGTAAGCGGTCGCAAACGTACTGTCCCAGTCAAACGCAGGCGTCTGAATCAGTCTGTAAAGCCGGGGTTACACTGCTCATACATCGTACAAAAAACAGTCTGGAAACACGAGTCACCGCAATATTCGTGGTTCGAATGCCGCCTGCCAGGTTTTCTCCTACAAACTCGTTGCCATGCGGCATTCGAAGCACGGATCTTATCGGTGACTACCGTTCGAATCTGTATGCAGACTGTCTCTTGTACGATGTACAAGCAGTGGAGCCCGGGTTTAGGCGATTCACTGCACGTAGGATCGTGTAACGGCAGCACACCGGAGGTTTAAAGTTTTAAGTCCAATCGGTGACAAAAAAAAAAAAAACAAGGGGTTCGGTTACTTGCAAAGAGAGCAATGCACTCTTTTAGCTTCAAATGCTGGTTTACGAAGATTCGTCTTTGACCCTTTCGGCGAGAAACGACGCATTCGGGCCCGAGCGATTCCGAGTGCGCACGTCAGCGCCTGCCACCAATCGGCCTGTTTCGGATCGCGCATATGGCAAGCAGAGGAGAGCGACGGGAGAAAAAAAAAAGGAAAGAGAAGCTATACATAATGCGACCTTTTTGGTAAGCATACGACGTGATGATGTGCCGAGCCACGTTGAATCAACGACCTTATCGGGTCAGGCTTTTCTTCGCGTAAATGTCAGGTCTCGGTGATTAATTCGCTCCGCTCTCGTCAGCATCTTGTCAAAGGGCTGAGTGACAGGCAGGGCACCTTTCTTCCCTTCCGCGAAAATCTTTTACTTTATTTTTGCTCCTTCTTGCGTCAAAAGCTCGGGCGGGTCAAACGGCGTCCTTTTCCGTCACGAAGGCGCCAGCCATTAATAGAGATCTCTCGAGCACGTTTCCCTCGGGCAGCACGCAACTCTTCTGTCTGCCGCCGCCGCGCAGCGTGCAGTTCTCATTCCTTTTCCGGCCTCGTGTATAATTTTCCGCGAGACACTTTCAGGGGAGGAGGAAATTTTCGCGAGTATCTTACGAGCTCTTCTTCCCGCTGAAAGACGACAGAAATAAAGAAACAGGTCTTTCTTCAGTTGTGACTCGGTTCCGCTGACGTTCCTTTTTCAGGTATTTGACGCTGCGGCCCACGCGTCTTCATTTTAATTGCCGGCGTCGGTGTAAGCGGACAGGTATAGTTTGCGCCGAGTGTTATTTCGTTGCACGGCACACAATCGATGGAATAAAACCCCTAACCTGAGTTCCTGCTTGACGTCTTCGTAATCTTTCTGCCTGTCCAAGCGGTCTTCGAGGTCTTGAATGATCCTTGACTTTTCCGCGAGCATTTCTTCGAGTTGAGCAATCTGGAAGGAGAAAAAAAAGATGTCTAATGCTTACTACCTACCCTTTAGATGAAGTTGTTTCAAGTGCAACGAGCTACAAAAATAGTTCCCGGCGAATGGTCTGTTGCTGCACTGACCTGTGAGGCACTTGTCTCTTTCAAAGCGTCCACTGCCGACTGCAGCTTCCTAATGTCTTCGACTAGTTGAGATATCTGAAAGGAGGAGATGAAAATGCGCTTAAAATTCGCACCAAAGATAGATGAAAAAAAAATCACGATTTTATTGTTAAAGGAGCGCCGCAAAACTATTTAGACGTTTTTGATAAACCGGAGACGACGGACGAAAAAAGGGACAACAGACAAAACGTCTTCAAAAAGCTTACGAAGGACCCAACCCAAATCGCGAGGAGGAATAACACTCGAGTACGAATTCCGAAAGCCTTGCGTCGCGTTTCGCTTCACCGCTACAATACTCAACGTGCGGGAAAGCCAACTCTCCGCACCTCCCGAGCGACGATGTAGAGGACGACGACGATGCGAGCATATCGACAGAAGCTACGAAGGCGAGCGCCGGGCTTTCAGCGTCCCTGCCGAGCCCGCGCGCTCGTGCAGCGCCAGGCCTGTTCAGGGCAGAATGCTCGTGCTTGTAGCTTCGGATTCGTCCTCACCTAAAGTGAAACGAACTATAACCGATTGCCGAACCCCCGCATTCGTCGCTTCGACGCCGGCACAACTTTTGCTATATGGCTGAAGCGACGTCACTCTAAATCGTAGCGTATTCAGTTCTTTTAGGGTTTCCGAAGTTGCTCGAATCGCGCCGCGTGAGCCGGCGAGGGGAATGGTGTGCCTAGAGTTGAAAGTGTTTCTAACTGCTCGGGGATTGGGGCCACTCGGTTTATGGGCCTCGTTTGCAGCGCAAGATGCGAGGAAGAGGCGAAAGTGTTGGTCGTCTGCAAAGTATCGCCAAGCGTTGCTTGACCTCTCCGCACGATGCCCTTCTAGCCACGCGGTAACGCAAGCGTGACAATGAGCAACCAATCTGCGCAGGAGTTGTCCGCCATTAAACTGCACCGCATGGTTCGAGTTGCTCCTTCACTCCAATCGAGGCTCCCTAGACAGGAAGAGGGCGGCGGGGAGTGTTCCTCACCTCTCTGTCCTTGGCCTCGAGCTGCTGCTCGAGCGAGGTCCGTGAAAGCGGCGGCGCTGTCTCGTCTCTCGGCGAATCCATTTCGGAGAGCTGGTCTCGCAACCGGACAGATTCCTGTTCAGCCGCCACGGCGCGCTGCAAAGAAAGCCAGACAGCCGTGCTTGAAGAACGCACCGTCCGGACACCTCAGGGACGTGACAGGAGGACAGCGGTTCACGTCGGGTTTCCCGAGAGAATACCTATACGACAAGCTACAGTTTCGTCCGTCTTTCCGCTACCTGGGTTATTCTACATAGATATCTCCTTTTAGTTTTGTTTTTTCTCGTTCGCCCATGCCCAAAAAGCAGCCTTCTATTTTTGTTTTTTATCGGAAGAGTTATTCGATTGTCTTCTTGAACCCCGACAGTCCTTCGGCGACCTTCTGTAGCCTGGTTACTATGCGGAGAGCAAGTCGTCTGTGATGACGTCAGAAAGACGTGAGCTCTGATTGGTTCTGACTGAAGGATAGTGGGTAGGCCTCAAAGCAAGCTGCCTTGAGGTCTATCCACCATCCCTCAATCAGAGCCAATCAGAGCTCGACGTCTTTCTGACGTCACCGCAATCCCTGCAAAAGAAGCAGACGAACTTGCGATCCGCATTAGTATTCCGACGATAATGACCATAAATTATTAGCGTTATCATCAAACACCCAAAAAAAAAGCTTTGTGCTCTCTGTGACAACTCAAAGGTCGTCGAACGACCTGTCGACAGTGTTTACTAAGAGACAGCGGAAGCACCTCGTGAACTAACATAAACTCGACACCAGCTGTACACCGTTCACACCCGAGCTGACAGTGTGGTGGAAGCTACATTCACCTTGGAACAGTCATACGTAACGTTATCATGTTGCAAAACAGACGTGAACTTTTTTGTTTGTTTGTTTTGCAATGAAGGATTATGAGTTAACGAATGGGCATCAGAACTTTGTTTTCCTTTTTCTTATAATTTACCAATTATCAATCATGCGGCACCGGAAAAGATACAGGATTTCCGAATAAACGTGTCCCTCATAACGGGGGACGCTGCGTGTACGCCATTTATAAATTACCTAATTATTATTGTGACAATACTGCTACCCCAAGACGGGCATACAGTAGCAGAGGGACGCAACAGATGCATTGCAGAATATGAACGCGCGCAAAACATAAAAAACCGCCTATATCGATCGAATAAATGACACCTAAATACGAGAAACATTACCGCGCGACCGTAGATATATACAAACAGAAAAATCATTTCTCACCAAGCAGAGAAAGAACGCAATCTACAGCACTCCTGAGGCCTAAGTGCCACGTTGTAAATGCGCGGGAGGCGCGTTCGCGCAAAGTATTTGTTAGAACTATAGCTCCTAAACCAGTGTCATTGCTAGTGCTGCCTCACAACTCTATGAGATGGAGTACCACTACTGAGAGCCAAGCCATATCGCTCTAATTTATCTGTACTTCTCAAATACAACCCACGGTGGTCATGCTTCCGTCGTCTTCAGCGCCCATGAGGCCGAGGGAGAGCACGAGAGACAAGTGGTCTGTGTTGCACCGAAGACCCGGGGAATGTATACCAATAGCGCTTGTCAACGGCGAAAAGAGAAAGCGCATTAGAAAGAGAGAGAGAGTACAGATGAATGAGTCCTACGCATCTGTCTGTTTTATGAGGTTACATGCAATAAAAAGTCGGCGCTCAGTATAGTGTGCCTTTAAACTAGCCGTCGTCATTCTCGGTAAAAACTAACAAATGTTTCATTGCAAAAAAAAAGAAAAAAAGGACACGTGTTGTTTCTTTTACAATGCATTATTTCAGACGCAATCTCTGAGAGAGACGAAGGTTAAGTTCCTCCAATAAAAATCGCCTCAAGCGCGTTGGGTAACGCTTCCTCGTTAACATTCAGGCGCTGATGTCAACCAGCATACAACGGCGTGCGAAGTTTCCTTCAAAGGTCATTGAGTGGACGTGCGCTACAGGACCCGACGTGCGCTACAAGCACCCGAAACGGTTTCACGGGTTCGCGCCACGCGGATTCATGACTCGCCAGCTTTACAAACTCTCGCGTACGGGTAAATGTCGCGGAGGAACGGTGTACTGCGCACTTGGCGAAGCTCGTTAAAGGAGCGAGAAATTTTCCCGAGTTCTTCCAGTTTCTCCGTCGTCCTCCTTTACGCTCGTAACGTCGCTCTAATCGACGACAAGTCACTTGAACTTTACCAGCGCTTGTGGAAGAACACAGCCTACTCAAAAATTTGAGACACTCGTTACACAAAACTCCTCCCCGAAAGAGGGAGAATTAAGTCCAAACTTTTAAAAGACATCGCGTACCGAATTACGTGACATAACCTAAATATTAAAAAAAGGAATGTAAAACATTCGCGATGTAAGATTCTCTGGAGACGCTCGAGAATGGTGGTTACAGCCTTGCCAAAGGCCACAACCGCGCGCGCACCATCTAATGGTGGCGACAACAATCAGCGTTGGCCACACACGCGCGCGAACCCCCATTCGACCATCTCCACGTCCGTCTTAATTCCGGGCACCCTTCCTGCCTCCGTTGTTGCGCTAGTTTCGTGCTCGGTACGCGAGCGGAACACGGACTGGCCCTCCTCTTTGACAGGAGCCTAATTCGCGGCGACGCGCGAAAGCGAAATGAAAAATTCAGCACGGGCGTTACAAATTTGTATCGCGCGCCGCTGCGAGGAAGGCGCCTCTCTGCCCGAGTCATTTGTGACGCGTTGCGAATGCAGGACCTCGCGCCTGTGTCGCCCGAACTGGCTTCCCTTAATCTCTCGGTCGGAAAAAGACAGGTCGGCGAATGTTGGTTTCTGGGAAACTTTGCGAGTGTTTCTGCGGTCTAGGAAGGCGACGCTGCCTTCATTATAACTCGTACTCTCCGGCATCATTCGGACAAGGGGACGCTTCAAACGCTCCGGTGAAGTTTTCGACACGCGTGAATGAGTAAAGCGAGGTGGAAAGAGATTAAAGTTTGCCGGGCGGATTGTGCGACGCGCTTTACTGGCGGCGTGAAAGTATTATATATATATACATATATATATAGCGTAAGATCCCGAGAGATGGCCCACCCCCGAAAGATCGCCCACCCCTATTTTTAGCTTGATTTGGCTTTTTTTTAACACCGAAATATAGCCGATAGATAGGTAATTGTAGAGTTGGGGTCAATGATGGCTTCGGCGTAAATGCGGCTAGTTAGATATGGCGGAATATAAACGAACGTTGCTGACTGGGAAGTACAGGCATCTTTGCTTCGTTGCCCATCGCCACCGTAACAAGCTTGGAAGGGACACGAACTAAAAATATCAATTTTTTAAAAATGTTATTGATTGTACACCGAAAGTTAGCCCACTCCATATTTTTCAGCCGATTTTCTCTTGGCGTCAGGTGGGCTATCTCTCGGGATTTTACGGCATATACATGCATACTTCGTTTCACCTTAAATACGGACGCAGCCGACGCTACGCGCTGATGAGGCCAATCAAACAGCGCCAAAAGCGCAAGTCACTGGGCCTTCCTCGTACATGATTGTTTCAGCGATGGTAGAACACGAACAGAAACACGACAAACGCCATCTTGGTGCACCTTTGGCGCCGTGTGATCGGTCCTACAGGCTCGTAGCGTGGACTGCGTCTGGACATAGGGCGAAGTAGAGGCGGGCTCTGTGCCAAGGGTTTGGCTGAAAGAGGCCGAAACTGGAGCGCAGGAAAACGAGCGGAGATACGAGGATAAGAGTGACACGTAAAAATTATAAATCGTCTCCACTCAGACGTGAAAACCCGCTGGGGAACAATACACGACCGCGTCCCTATCACGCCGTGGAGTGACCTTAAGAACTTGCTACCATCAAGTGTTGGTCACTAACACTGACCAATTGTGTCTCTGCTAATGTTCTGGAATGCTCTCTATCGCGTGATCATTTAGTCCTCTCGGTAAGATTCAGTTTGGGAGCGGTAGGTTTGTGATATGATGCAATCGATCAACACTGAACGGACGTCGAGAAGATGCGTACTCAAAAGCGGAAGTTTCTGGCTGTAGGGTCACCAATGTCGAGAATCACTCGAGCACCGAAAGATCGAGAAGAAAAAAAAGAACGCTTAAAAAATTGCAGTTTTCAAATTGGAAGGAGTAAAATCTTTCAGTCGAAGTCATGGTGTTATATGTTTCATAACTAATACGCGTGCAAAGACACCGCCTCACAAATTGAATCTTGACGTAATATAGCCATCTTAACAAAAAAGATAAACAAAAAAAATTAAGTTATGAAAGCATATGAAGGGAAAAAAATAATAACGTCATTTGAAGACTCAAGGCGTTGAGGACGACGAAGGGGCGTCAAAATCGGAGCAGACGACATCAGGGACACAGCGAACGGAGGAGCGGGTCTGGGAGGAGACAGCGGACGGGAGGAATTCTGCCGGGAAGGGACGGCGAACAGCCGTAAACAATGGCTCCCAAATTAAAGCCCATTTCAGAGATTAGGCCCGGCTCGGCTGCGCTGGTCCCTCGCTGGTCCATGCCGGTTCTTTCACCACCGCCAGAAGCAATGGCGAGGACGCAAAGCAGGAGAAAGATAGAAGATGGCTCTCAAAGTGCGCGGCTCTCTGCGAGATTAATAGCGCGCATCTTGGGGAAAAAAAGGCATCCGGTCAGAGGAGTCGCAACCAATGTCCGCGCCGCCAACAATTACGAGGACCGAGTTCCCCGTACAAGGCCCCTTCCACCCCACCGCCCGCCTCGCTTCTTTTCGTACACATGTGTTCTAGTTGTCTCTGTGAAACGTCTGCACCCGCAATCGGGACTTCCGAGCTGTTTCACGTTGTGTCCGAACTTGCGTTTTGTTTTTATGTTGTTGTTTTTACGTCTCGATGTTTTGGTCGATGTGAGCGCGTGTGCTGTTCTTTCAGTATCAGTCTTACGAGAAATGAATGTCCCCTTCGGCATCACTTCTGTTGATTGAAGGCGCTTCGGTCGAAGAAGGTTCTGCGTTTTTCATTTTGTGATTTTCATGTCTTTCTTTCGTTGGTATTGTTATTATTATCATTATTTTATTTGTTTGCTCGAGAAGCGGTTAGCATTGCGTCGATAGAAACTTCACCGGAGAGGATGTGTGAAGAGTAACAACGCGAGGTTCGAAAGCGACACCCGCGGTCAGCTTTTCTGGCGTGTCAACAGTCAAACTGAGAAGCATCAAAGCATTTCCAAAACATTGCAAAAACTAACAACGCTGTTGTTCTTCGAGGAGCGCCAGAGAGAGAAGGTCGTAACTAACGTACCGTCACACCGCTGGCGATTTTAGAATCGCAAATTCAAAGAAATCGAAAAACAAAAAGCAGTCCTTTTTATTTTCTACTTTCCTTTTTTTCCCTTCGCGAACTAATCTCTCCGCTCTTCGTTTTCTATCCCGCGCCTTCAACAAGGAGCTCCGGAAAAGCATAGAGTGAAGAAGGTGCGGCAAAGAAAGCGAGTGACGGGATCGGTGACTCGTAGCAAAGCATCCCATCATGTTGCGCGATTCTTGTTTTCCCCCTGCCCCCGAGGATAACACCGTGTGACAGTCCGGGTTTATCGCCGTGACACCCGGTCGCCTCCACGACAAGCCGGTTCCCTCCACGAGCACAAACAACGCTAATAAACAAAACAAATCGATACACACAAACCAAAAAAAAAAAGGGCGCACCTTCGCGCTCCGTTATTCACCGCCAGCGCGGCCAGGCGCTTCGATACGAAACACCCTCCACCCCGCGAACTTTAAAGAAGTAGCGTCACTTCGTCATCACTCCCTAACTGCCGTCATGTCTTTGTTTGTTTGTTTGTTTCTCTTTTTCTCGTCTTGTTTGGGCGTCTCAGGCATGACGATTATCAGACTTTCCCGGAGCGTGAGCAACGAGAGGAAGGTCGGGTTTGCTGTACTTGCAACGGTCCCCCTCGAGCGAGGCGTCACCACTTCACCGATCACAAACATCAACAACGGAAGCACCGGCAACAACAAAAAAAAAAAGAAAAAAGAAAAACGGTCCCCGAGTGAGCGCGTGGATGCAGCAGTGTCAGTCAGCGTCCAGGCGAACGCGAGCGCTGCAGTGTCAGCCGAGGGTGACGGCGCTTGTCAGCTTCCCCGCCGTCGCCGGTGGCCGCACTCAAAAAAAAAAGAAATACAAAAGACTTAAGTTCCCTTTTTTTTTTCGGATGCACGCGCGCATTTTGTTTATCGTCCAGACGGCACTGAAAAGATCTGGATTGTTCACGAGTCAGGGCACTGGGGCTTTATTTAAACGTCCATACGCCAGCGGCGAAAGAGAAACAAACGAAACGTTCTAGAAAAGCGCGTTTGGGTAATCGGAAGTGTTGCTGTCTTTGCTTGCGTCTAATTACGACGGGTTAAGACTTTAGAAAATCGCATAACGAGCAACGTTGACAGACA
The DNA here is from genome assembly GCA_037355805.1 of Ixodes ricinus. NCBI lineage: Eukaryota > Metazoa > Arthropoda > Arachnida > Ixodida > Ixodidae > Ixodes > Ixodes ricinus. Next base: position 496,425 of record JAZHYW010053017.1, on the reverse strand, counting down.
GCGGTAATCACGCGCCCGATTCCAAGATGTTCAACCGAGTCATCGAAGCCCCCGTAAAGAGATTTTCCGTCGCTAATTTTGAGGTACCCGCGATTCTATATGTCCCAAACATCTCGTCAGATTTGCGACGAAATTCGCTCTTTAGAATTCCTTCCGCAGCGACAACTAGAACAATCTTGTTTAAAATTTCGAAAATGAAAATTATAACCCATCTTCATCCCCGGAGACATACCTAACAGGGCATCAAAGAGAGAGATAGAGAGAAGGTTAAAAACACACACACACACACACACACACACACAACACACACACACACACACACACACACACACACACACACACACACACACACACACACACACACACACACACGAGAGAGAGAGAGAGAGAGAGAGAAAGACTCGAAAACTCAATAACTTAAACGGCGAGACTGCGCAGACCAACAGACCGACAACGACGTTTCAAACCCGTCGTTTACTGCGAAAAGCAGCACAGAAAACAAGACAATAAAACGTCTCAGCATTTCAACCCAATCGGGAAAAGTCCCCCCCCCCCCTTTTGTTTTCTTCTTCTTCTTTAGACTAAATATCCCTTGTTTCGGGAGAACACACCGCAAAGGAACGCTCCGCGTGAACGGATCAGCGCAACGACATCCCTAATCCCGCTCTTCTCCTTCACAAACATAGGCACGCGCGCGCGCGAGCGTGCTGAAGGCAGCGAGTACGCTTTGGGGAGAAGCGCTCGCAAGAAAGGCAGCGCGCCCGAATGAGACAGTCTGTCGTCGGGTGTTAGCGGGCTCCCGAGTCCTTCCGGATACCTGCGTCGTCGTGTCGAGCGAGAGTCTCGAGACTAGAGAGCCCCGCCTGTCCATTGATGTTGAAAGGCTGCAACCCATGAGCACGCATTGTCTGCTCACTCCGCCCGCACTTTCTCTCCGCCGGCGTCTTCCAGGAGATGTCAACACGGGACATTTTTGCGGACGTTTCTGTCGCTTTATCTACGGAGGAAAAGATTCGGCGGCGTAATTTCGCCAGAAATACCGGCGTCTAATTCGATTTCCGACGCGCGCGCGCATCGCTGCGCGGTGCTGTCGGCTCCGCACCCCCACCTCCGGTATACCGCCATGGCTTCCAAACTTCCAATCGACGTCGTCCCCCGTCTTGTCCTTGCAACCGTCCTTCACGTGTGCTTCGTTTAGATGACTACGGCTACGATGTCCCCGTGCTTGTAAACAACTTAAAACAATATATATAGATATATAAAATGACCGACGTTGCCGAACATAACGTCCGAACCATATAGACTACAGGCATTCGGGCTATGCTCCGTTCCCCTTTGAGATGGACCGCAAATGCCACTACTAGCTATAAAAAAAAAATCTAATTTTGTGTGAGTGTCACGTCATTTTCGGGAGAAGAGCAGCGGCGCGCGAGGCGCGTCATCACGTGGTACGTTTACAGCGCTGGAGTGGCTGGGATAGCTCGTTCGCTGCGGTGCAGTGTAAGCTTAAATAAAGTATACTCGCTGTATATAAAAAAGTTTATAAGAATATTTTATTGTAGAAGTATTATAGCACTGGGAGGAATCAAAGGACGTTTCTTCCTCGAAACCGCGTAGGCCAATCTGACTCAATGTAACGGATGAGTGAATCTAGCGCACGCTACGTGGCTGATGTCGCGATCCGCTGCTCCGCATTATAACAGTAAAAAGAAAAACCCGCGACTTCTGTATTTCCGCAGGAATTCGGCCCTCTGCCGAAGAGGAAGCAAGAAGGCCAGGCATACATTCCTCTCGTCGCACGTATATTTCCTCACGCCAATCCATTGATGGGTTCTTACCGAGGCACACGAAAGAGTACCAAAAAGTACAAGAACGTCTTCGCTACGGAAGCGGGTCGTGATTTACGCCCACGCGTTCCGCGCCTGTGTGTCTTCTATATACGGCGGGGCACGGCATGGACAACGTTCCCACACGCACGGACAACGTAGATCCAGGCCCGCTTAAACCAGAGAGCGCGATACGAGGGCTCGGAAGTAAGCGACGCATCCACGAACGTGAGATCCGCACGCCGTTCGAGGAGGCTCGAGCTGCGGTCGTGGGCGAGGGCGCAGTTCGCCCCGTGTTTCGCTGATTGCGCTGAACCCTGGCAGCAGCCGCGGCCGCTCTTCTATCGGATTTCGAGTAATTAAACGCAAGAGCGACGTTCAGCGAGGAGCGCCAATCTCGCACGCAAGAAGTGTTGCCAGGAAAAATAAAACATAAAATACCAAAGAGAACAATAAAGGCTTCAGTTGCAGTTCGTTGCCAAAGGGACATAGAGAAAGCCGAGTCGAGATAAAAAACACAAAAAACTGAAAACAAACATTCAATTTCGTACGAGGAAAAAAATCAACTTAATTAACCCTGGCTTTTTCTAACACACTCTTCGATAACACTTGTTTTCCGTACAGCCTTTCCCGATGGTAAGAGAAGTAGTTCGGTGTGTTGAGCCGGCGCATATGACGCGTTAGCAATTAAAGTCTAAGCCAGATGAGTTCCACCACGCGAGAAACGACTTAGGAAAAAGTGTTAAAAAAAAAAAGATTCAATTTTTCCATTTTTCGTTGTTGCAGATGCTGTAAAGATCATCCAGTTACCGCGCAAATCCTTCATACATGGCCTTTTCGACGGCCGGTGGAGCACAACGCACGGAAGAAGATAGGCTCGAGACGTCTGTGCATGATTGACACGTGAGAGACGACGAGGCACTCCAGTTTCAACTTTGCCGTTAGTGACTCAGTGCTTATGAGTCAGGCTGACGCACTGCCAGGGAGAAGCGATGCACGCGCTGCGCTGCGCTGGCTTGCTGTTAGAGACCGGACCACGTTCTAGAACCAATCTGCCGTATCTCGTCAGATCAGAATTCTGACCACTACAAAAAAAAACTAAAAAAAAAAGCTGTCCTTTTTATATTTGTTTGCGCTGCATAATCACCTCACGATGGCATTTTCTTAAAAACGCTTCGAACAAAACCTTTAATTTTTGCTTTGAAACACCTAAGAGTTTTCTCGTATGAGTGCTATAAGATAAATAAGTTGGATAAAAAAAATCGCTCGGCAAGGTAAATTTATAGCAAACCAGAGACATTTCGAGTGATGTTCAGTCTCCTAATAGCGAAAGCGAAACGAGCAAGAGGACAAACAAACGACAGTGCATGCGTCCGCACGGGCAGAAAAAAAAATATAGTAACACAGGAGCCAGAAGAAAAAAACAAAACACACACGCACAAAAAAAAATACTGTGGGAGCTATTCTCAGTTTGGTGATAATCTGTCACATGCGGGTGGCTTTGCTGTCGTCCGATCAAAAACAGCGGCATCAGAGAGGGGCTTAACAGTTCTCCCCGCAGTCTTAATTGCAACTCCCTTCTTATTTTTATTATTATTATTATTTTTTTTTTACATGGCCGGCGATACGAGCATTGTTTTTGTTTGACGCATCCGTTTCCTCTCAGAGCCATCATCTGCTACGAAGAGTTAACAAAAAGCAACAAGAACACACACACAAAAAAAAAGGCGGGGGAGGGGGGCAGAGAATTGGATTGAACGAGCCGGCCTCGGAGTCGAGACCGCCTGAGCCGATTCTTCCTCAAGCATTATTAGACGCTTAGTGAAGCGCGGCCGGGGAGAGTGAGAGAGCAGCACCCAGCGCATCAACGGACAAAGAGCCACGAAAGGCAAGAAGCTACACGCGGAGGAGAGCACCACACAACAAGGAACCAATGCCGTCTTTGGGACGATTTTGTTCTGTTTTGTTTTTGTTTTCTTGCGCGCGTATCTTCGCGTTTCGTTTTTAATCGTCCCGAAGCAGACGAAAAACAAAAATAGCCGCCATGATGGGAGCGGTGGCGTCGATGACAATGGGGCACGCTTCGTCGGAGAGAGGCGCGGGTTTTCTCGAGGCTCCCTTAAAAACAATAGATGCGGGGAAAATGAGGAAAGAAGGGTTGCAACCCCGTGGCTCTAAATAACAAATCGACGCCAGCGTCCCGTCCCGTTTCTGGCCTCGCTACTTCGGCTCCCCAATTGGGGAAAGGGGGTGGCGGACGAACAGACGGACGGGCGCGTAAACCAACAGACAAACGGGCGATCTCCGAAGGCAGAATGGCGCCTGGCGATTCTAACGGCATAAACGAGGGTAGATGCCACCACCCCCCCACTCGGACCGATCCCGCTGGGAGTGCCCATCGAGGTTCGGGTCTCTCTCTTCTTTTTTTTTGCCTTTTATAGGAGAGAGAAAGAGTCGAAGTAATGTGGCGTGCGCCCAGTGGCGTACACACAAGTGTGGATGGCACGAGAGAGAGGGCGCGCTCGAAAATAATGAGGATCGCCGTCCGTGTGGCCTGAGCGAGATAAAGGTTTATGATCCACATAATACTGGCGCTCGTTCTTTCGTCTGTGTGCGCGGGCGAAAGGTTTTAATTGCGAAGCTCGCCTGCGCGCCCACTGCGCTATACCTCTCCGTTCGTCGTCTGTTTTTCCTTTCTTTTTTTCCTACTCGGCTCTTTACCAGGCGCGCATTTCTGCCTCTCTTTCTTCACGGCCGTTACTTTTGATCCCACTTCCATTTCAGCTGGCGAGTCGGAGCTCTCGGCTTCCGTTATTTATAAAAGGCACGCGCCGAGGAGCAGCGCCCCGGACAGAGCTTTTGTTTCGCTGGCGCCGTCAAATTAATGGCGGCGTTGATGACGCCTCCCTCCCCCCCCCTCTTCCTCTCTCTCTCTCTCCACACACAAAAACACATGCCAAGATGGCGTACTACCGGCGTTCGCGCACAAAAACAGCGCGCACCCTGCAGAGAACGCGCAGATCAGCCAGTAAAACGGGAGCTCTCCTCAAATCCTGCTACACCATTCAGTCTCGACAACTCGGTTCGTGTCACCAAGGCCTTTTTCGACGTCTACTTTTCATGCACCCCCTCCCGTACGCACACACAGTCACGCACGTGCACACGCTGTTCTACTATCTCCGTTTATTTTCTGAGCTTTTTTATTTATTTATTTTTTCTTGAGACGCGAAGAGTTTGACTCGATCCCGAGTTACGATTGGTCCACGAGCCATCTCTTGAGGCCTGGCGACGACGGAAGCGGTCCTGATTTATGCAACCGAGTTTATGTACGAGGCGGCCCAGAGCGCGAGAATAGGAAAAGATAGCGCGACGGGTTTCGGTCGGCCGTCTGCACGGGCGAATCGTGCGGCCCAGAAGCACCAAATAGGCTACGCTCAGAGAATCGACACTCCACATCTTTACTATCTTGTTGCCGCCGCTGCCATTTTCTTGCCAAGTACAAAGAGGGCGTAATGGGCGATCGTTACGATTCGGAAGTGCGACCTCCCGATCACTAGGTGGGCTGCCAGGAAGCTCGGCCGATAGTGCTTTTCCTCTATCGCGGACTGTTTTAACATTTCTGTAGGACTGAAAAGCGTTTCCAGCGATTTCAGGTAAAGCTTTAGATAACTGGTCATGTCGTTTGACACCTGAAACTATGGCGCAGAAAATAAAAAAATAATAACTTTTAGACGAAGGCACAGACACACAATGCTTTGAAGCGACAGGTTTTAAGCAACAGGCTAGTCTAGCCACTAGCCAGGCTTGCTCCCGCAGCCTCGCCGAGATGCCCCGGTACAAAGGGGTTAGCCCTAAATCCAAATCAAAATTGCTCAAGTGTCGTTACCTCTGAAACACTTATAGTGTCTCCAGTGCAGTAAAAGATCTCCCGGGCGCCGCTCGAAGGCTTCCCCCAACTCTGACTAAAAAAACTTCGCGAACATCGTCCATTCAACTAATCTGTCCAGGCGTATCGGCGCAGAAAAAACAAAAAACAAAAAAACACAGGGTCTTTTATGTTATCCCTAAGACGACTTCAAGGCGGAAGCTCAAGCGCCGATGCATTAAAGACAGACACATGATTTCTGGTTCGACGCCCGCCGAGGGACAAGAGCGAAAAGTCTTTTGGAGGAATATAGCGCCTCCGCCGATTCTGGCACAAGTAACACCATCTCGTGGTCGTGTGACGAACCGTGGGTTTTGGTACCTTTCGTGTCGCCGGTTTTCGTCCCTTTCGTGTCGTCGACGTGCTTTCGCTCAAGGACTTTGAAGGTCGACCAAGCGATGAGACATATAAGGCTTTCGCCTTAATAACCTGCCTTAAAGACTGAAAGGGAGAGTGATCAATACAGAAGTCCAAGATGAAAATCATAATCTCGCAAAGGGACCTCTTTTTTTCACAGATTGAGGAAGCAGAGCGACCCAGCAAAGTGCTAACAAATGTCGGTCATGTCACTGGTGGGCTGCATGACAAGGTTTATCTTTAAACCAGATAACTTTTTTCCTTTCGTTTGTGTCTGTCGCGACTGCAGTTTTCAGCTTAAGTAACCTACCGGAGATTCGTTCCAAAGTGCCCTTGATAAACCGTTTCGATCATTTCTTGACATTCAAGAAAGTCAGCTTCCGCAAAGAGTAAAAAAAGAAAAGGACAACAATTTCGGAGAACTTTTTTTCCTTCGGATCTATCTTGATCTTAACGGAGGTGGTCCTGATCTATCATCCGGTCAAGGTGACCGGATGATGGATTAGAATGCGCTTGATGTCATGACTGGCTCATGAACTTGCTACGATCTTTATGTGTATTATAGCGGCTAATAAATTGCGCGAAACTTTATCACGCGCATCACACTCTTCATATGTTGCAATTTAAGAAATAAACGTGCGCCGGCGAATGCAAGCACCGAAGCTCTTGTCTCTAGCATGCCACATATAATGTAAATATTGAAGCTATGAAGTAAGAAACAATTTCATCAGCAATGTGGAAACCTTAGACCGAGTTTTCGCAATGCTGAGAAAGTCTACCACCTCGCCTGTGTCTTCAGCGTCTTCTCAAACCACGTACGTAGTAGCATATAGAGGTGTCACAAAATACGAAAGGGCACAGTTCCAAACAACAACCATGAAACGAGAAAGGTGAAAAAAGATCTGCACAGGTCAGACATTAAAATGTTATATGAGATTGAAAAAAAAAGAGAAGTTGCCTTGAACACTAAGCTAGACGAGAAATCAAGCGCCGATGTAATGTTACACGCTTTTTATCAATGAAAAGCGAGAGGCGTCGAGTTGGTCCTTCCCAATCCCAATCAACGTACTAAATGCTTGCGCGCATGACGTATTTTTGTTTTCTTTTCGGGGTCCGTTTTTCTACCGACAAATAATGCAAGCTTGATTCATCGCTAATTTGGTGAAAATAATTACGATGTGAGTCGCCGATCACGTAAGAAAAGCTAACTAAAGTTTGCTGAATCAAATTCCCCACCAATCAATCTTTTACCCCTCAAAAAGTGGGAGTCATCAAGTAGCTGCTACGCCAACTATCTGAGCCTTTTGAAGGAGATCCCCAAACACGGCGACCGCCACTGGCGCTTGAGGGGGTTTCGGGCACACCACCTATGGTGAGTTACAGGTTAAGAAAAGTTTTCGAGGTAAAGGAAGGCTGACGAGGAGGAAGCAGACGTCTCTTCCATAACGTCGCACTAAAGGTCTGACAACAGGCAGCGCTCCTGTTGATTGTCTTCCACTCTCTCAGATTTTGTTTTAGCATATTCGCGTAACCTCGTTGTCGCGACCAATGGCCAGCGTCGTCCGGACATATAGGCTTACGTTTAGTATTGTGCGGAGAGGGAACATCGCCAAGGCCTTGCATCTAGGTGGTGCTGATTTTGGAAAGGGTCCCCCAAGCACGCAAGTACCCTCTCCCCGAGCCCGTTGTCACTGGTCTCCACGCTGCCCTCTGCCGATTACAGCTACGTTCTGGCCATCAGAGCGGCAGAAGAGTACACGCGCAGCACCGTGACGTCACGAACCGAGGAAGACGTCGTCGACAAACAATAGAGGTTGGCGAGGCGTGTTGGCGCAGTCAAAAACGATTCGAGACGCCGACGGGAAAAGGGGGTGGCGGGCCTCGGTTTAAAGGGCGGCGCCCCACGATCCATCGTCGAACGAAGCGATTGTGTGCACACGGACGTCGCTGAGCAATTGCTCGTGCGCACGGGCACGCACGCACGCCCGTCCGCGGCATCGCGGCGCACGGAGATGTAGGCTCGAGGGCTGCGAAGTGGCGCCCGAAAGAGCCGAGGAAGCCCACCCGCGACGGGGCCGTCGCAAAACGTTTCGGAGAGATGCTTCGGATGAGTCGTGTGCGCTAACAGCCTATAGTCAGATGCGAGTTAAGAATGCGCCGGAAACTCCGCCTCCAGCACGAGCTCGTTGGTTACCGTCGCGCTTTTGGCTGGGCGTGTTCACGAGACTCGAGAGTTTCCCCTTGTAATTATTATCGACTGAAAGGGTGCAAGTCCAATCCTTGAGGTAACGAACAAACACCTGAATTCTATACCTGTAAAGACAGAATTACGCCGAATGCGTTTTTCCTCCGTTCATATTCCATCTGCGTAGGCTTGTATACGTCTTTTTGTTTTGTCTCAGCTTGTTCGCACATACACACACAAATATTATATATGGAGTCGAACTGAGTTATTTGTTATTTCTCTCCTCTAAATGTATCATTTAACGCTTTCTAGTAACGTACATAACGCCCAAAACAGCAAACAGCTCTATATTTCATCCTGCGTTCAAATTAAATACAATTCCGCTCGCATGTTTACGGGCGTCAGTAACAAAATGAACATCATCTCGTGCGGACGTTTCGGTTCGCATCCAGATGAAACGATCCACATGGCAGAAACCGCGTTTTAATGACACCTACAGCCACTGAATTTAAGTAGGCTTTAGAGAATCGACACGCCATTCTCCGAATGTCCCGTGGGAGCCGCCATTTTGTTGCCTCGTGCAAAGCGAACGCAATTGCCGATTGTTACAATTCGAAAATGCGACTTGCTGAGCTTTACAGATGCGGCGTCGTCAGGCGATAGCATTTTACTTCGTCGCGGACTGCGTTAACATTTCTGGGAAACGGAAAAGTCGATCCCCGCGATTTAAGACAAAACGTAAGACGACTGGCAACCATGATTTTAAGCGATGAGAGGAGTGTCGTTACCCTGAATCGTATAGCTTGTTTGGTGGCTCTAATGACAGCCAGCTGAGAAGGCCAAGGCGTTCGTGTGCATCTCGCGTGAGCGCTATACTCGCCCAAGGAAGCCCCGAAAGCAGCGCGCAGGGTGGCGGCGTCGTGCGTGTCACGGAAAGATGTACGACCAAGCTCAAAGCTCGCGCTCACGTCGAGCGCGTACTCCCAGCCGCGTGAAGAACAACATGGCTGTCACGAACCTACCGAGGTTGGGGTTCGACTAAGTTCGACATTTACAAAGTACAAACTACGAAGGCTCGACTCAAGTTTGACTGCTTCGTGCACGCGCGGAAATCAAAAACAAGCTGAGGCCACCTGGCGGAGGAGAGGTTGGTCAGTGTTCATCATGGGAGTTGAAGTTCGTACGATTGCTTTTATGTTGCAAAAAAATAAAAAATGGTGATTTTTTTTGTTAGTCTTAAAAATAAATGAATATGTATATACCGGTCTCACCTGTTAGTTTTGTTACGTCGCCGCTGTCGCCACGCATCGTGGGAAATGTAGTCTTTCTGCACGCGTGACAACCCTGCTGCGGCGCGAGCAGAGCACGAGATGGCACGAGCTGTCTCGGGCACTGCCGCCCGCCTCTTGTGGACTACAGTTACGGCGGCATTACGCAAGCGTGTAACGCTTAGAGAGATCGGTGTATTATTTAGACCGCTCAAATTCAAATTTCTTGGGTCAAAACTGGGCAACACTGTTAAAAAAAGATCCTGAGCCATTCCACTCTGTGAAGGAGGATGACTAGCGAAGATGTTTAGCACACGAAACAGAACCGCCCCGAGGAGCCGGAGGAAACTAGACACGCACGACGGGACCGCCACCCCGGGAGAGCGGAAAAAGAGGAAACTAGGCACGGAAACGCTTGGAACGACGACAAAAAGAGGGCGCTGCGAGCGTAGACATGGCCGACGCGGGTCGCACAGCGGCAAATTTTTCACAAATCTTCATTATCTACCTGAGAGTCTGCTGATCTTGAAAATGATGCATATTGATAACTAATCTACTGAATATGCATATCCAATTGATGAGATATATACAAGTTTCTGCATAGAACGAAGCGAGTTTTCCATAAATTCGGGGCCTGAGTTTTTGCTGACGCACACGAAAACTCCACGGAACGGAACCCTAGCCATAAACAGCTTCGATGTAAAAGGAAGTCGGATTTGGTCGATTTTGTTTCCAAAAACGTCGAAGGTTCGCCGAATCGGCCGAAGCTCAAAGCTCTGCATCGACCATCGAGGTTGGACTAAAGTTCGCGACACCCCCTACGGAAAAAGGAGACCTACTTTGGCGGCGAATGGGCGCAGGCGGAGAAGGCCGGCACGCGCCTCCGGGAGCACGGGGGCACGACGCGGCTCGCGACAGTGGGCCCCGCGCGAGCACGCCGAGTCGCGACCGAAGAAGCAGCGTGCCTCTCTCCGGCCGCGCCGGGGGCGACCCGCGAGGGCGACCCCGGCTCATAACTCAGTCGCTCCGAAAGGCGGTCGGGCGTTATTTAGACGCGCACATCTTTGACTCGCTGTTCATTTGCGTCGCGGCTGGTGTCGCCCGGCACCTGCGACTCGTGAAGTCCCCGTTCGGCTTTCGATTTAGGAGACGTCGACGCTCCATTCAGCGGCAAACGACGTTTCCTTGCCAGCGACGCCGCCCTCCCCGCCCGCGCTTGACTGCTGCTGCCGTGCGAGCACGCGCCGTGGAGCGATTGTTTACGCGCTTGACTCAAACCCGCTGGCAGTTGGCAGGACTGTGCGGACGTCGTCGGCGCTTGTGAGCTCGTGACGTGCCGTTTGCGTCTCGCGCGCGGCGCTCGATTTGACCCCAGTGGGAATCGGCGGATGACGTCCGCGATGCATCCAACGTTATTAGGTTAGTTCAGTTACGGAACTCCTCATAGACGCCTCCATGCACGAGCAGTGCCCTCCTCACTCACCACGACTCGCCTCCCGTCGTTCGACGCGCCGGACGGCTGTCTTGGTAACTGAAGTGTATTCTATGGGACAGGAACGTAGCCAGGATTTTGTTTCGGGGGGGGGGGGGGGGGCATGACAAAATGCTGTATGAGGGGAGGGGGAGAGGAGGTCCTAGCAAAATGGAAGATTTTGGGGGGGGGGAGCCCCTGCCCCCCCCTCCCTTGCTACGTGCCTGCTATGGGATACGAACGTTTCAAAGCGCAGCGTCTAGATGGCGTTCCACCGTACTCTATGGAACACGCAGTTCGTAAACGAAGGATGGCGCTTCGAACGACGGGAGGCGGACTGAAGTGAGTGAAGGGGGGGGGGGGTATCGTCTTCTATGGGAGTTCCACAACTGAGGTAATCTAGTAACGTCCGATGCGTCTTAAGGCCCATTCACACGAGAGCGTCTTTCTTACGTGAAGCCTGTTCAGACCGTTTACTTACGTATTACTTATGCCGCGAGTCATTTGACACATTATTTGAGTGCGATGTTTAGAACGCATGCTCGGAAAGAGCTCTCATTAATAGCCTGTCAAGACCGGCAAGCTTCATGGTGCGGAATGCACGTTGCAAAAAGAACTGCGGAAGCTGACGGCGAGCTTACACAATTATTGCGCAACGTGCCTTTCGTTGTCCGTACAGAAAAGTGAGTGCACCTGAAACGCTCAAGGATAATGAGGTTAAGCGCAGTAATTAGGGAAAGAAAAACAAAACTAAACGCATATTGTTTTTCATACAAGTTGAGTACAATCGAAGCTACAAGACACTCTTGTCGAAGGAAGTTTCTCCCTCCCTCGTTCTTTCTTTATGAAAAACATACTCCCAAGCACGAACGAGCAATTTGTTTTTAATCTTTTCTACTTCTTTACGACCAACACTCCACTCTGTGCTACACTGCCCGTTGCACCAAAGAACAAATATATGCACTAATTACCAAAGTACTAAGATAAGCAATATTCAAACTTCCAGGTCCCGGTTTAAAGGTTTCCGAACTCGAGACACGGGATATCGGGGGAAAGTGCCAGAATATGCAAATTGTTCTTAACTTTTTCTCCTCTTCCACCAGAAAAATTATGCGCTCAAAGTCGCATCTAGAACCATGCAGAGAAAGTTGTCGCCGCCGAGCGCAAGGACAACACTGGGCCCGAACGCGCTCTTGTTCGAGACACCTTTCGCGGACACACGGCAGGAAGCGAAGACCCCTGTTAAACTCAACGATTAAACAAAAAGACACCAAGCCCAAACTCATAGCTTGGCTTCTAAATGAAAAAGAAACAAAAACAAAAAAAAACGCCCCAGAGGGGTTTTATAGGATGACAAGGTTTGGTAATGGTATTAGACAAAACGGTCAATACAAAGAGAAAGAAAGAGACAGAAAAAAAAAGAAAGAAAGAAACAGAGATTTCTTAATCTTCGCACCTACAACGGTGGTCTACACTATTTTCGTACTTCTTTGCTCGCTCTTCTTCTTTGCCTTTGTTTTTGCTCGATGAAAGTCTTGGGACGGGATATCTTGTTCGGGGCTGTGATTAATATTGAATGCGAGGCGTGCGCCACGTGGCGGCGTTCTGCTGGTCTTCAACGGGTGAAATTAATATCAAGGCCTACGCCTAGTCACCCCCGGTCTTCTTGTTGTCTTCCACGGCTGTTGTCTCCTCTTGTTTGCCGAGCTGCTCAACTTTTAATGAGTTTCGACGCCGCGAGAGCGAAACGGCAATGTATACGAAAAAAAGTAAGAAAAAAGAACAGAGTAAAGAAATTTATCAAACGTAAAAGTGAAAGCGTAATCCCGTGAGCTGTTGACGCGTTTTAAGTTATTAGACAACGTCGAAACAAAAAAAATACGATAAATATCAGGCTACGGGACATATTCTTAATAAAGGAAAAACAAAACTGAGAGGAAGCGAGAGGGAGGATCTTAATCCTGGAAGTGAACGCAGCTGAGAAGGCGTCCAAGCCAATAGGACTCTTCGGGCGAGTCGCTGAACATGTATAGGATGCGTCGCAGGTTTAGAAAGGTGCGCGCAAGTTCGGACGAGGCGCTGACCTCTCTATTGGCGATTTCCATCGTGTGTCTTTAGACTGCCAGGCGCTGTGCATGTCTGATTCCCCTTTGTTTCACCCAGATGTAGAACGAACTATGGCTTTAGAATGTTGCGATATATCTTGCCTAAGGTTTTGAATACTCCTCTATCTGATCATTTGAGTGATATGTCTTCATCTGTCCTTAGGAACGCGTATCTATAATTTGTCTGTACTTCTCATTGTGTCTGCACTATTCATTTCATACACACACACACACACACACACACACACATATATATATATACATATATATATATATATATATATATTATATATATATATATATATATATATATATATATATATTATTTCCGCATTTACACTGCTGACTTGTAAGGGTGGCGAGGCCCGTCAAGCAGTGGACGACACTGCTTTCTTCTCGCCACCCTCAGTTTGTGTTTCAAGCTGAAATAAACGCTGATTAATTGATTGATTGATTGATTGATTGATTGATTGATTGATTGACTGAAAGACTGGCGAGCGAACCCGCAGCCATAGCTTTCTGTTCTGGTCGCTAGGTGTCGTCCATTTCGCTGGAGTCGACAATACTAAAGGTCGTGCTTCGGTTTCGCCACTTTCGTGTGATGCGCTGGTTCGTGCTCTTCCCTGGTTTTAATGTAGGGAAGGGGAAAATAAAAACGGCAAGCGGTATAAGAAAGCAGGCAACGTACGCCAACCTGATTTATTTCTGGGTAACGTAAAACGCAATACAACTAAATTACTATGCACAAGTCCTTGCTGCATTTTGTGAGACATGTTTGTTCATTTATCCTACTGCAGTATAATGGCGGGAGACCAACAGGGAATGTGAGCAAAGTTGAGTAGATCTCACAATTTACGATGTTAAACGAGTAGCTTGCTGCCGGTTTATTAACGCCTTTTTTAGCGCTTTGTTGGTGTTTTAAAAGCAACTGCATTGGCGTTCAACGGTGCAATAGTTTACACTGTTGGACGGGAATGCGGTTGGTTTTGAAACACCGACAAATCGTTAAAGAAAACAGAGGCGTTATTAAACCGGCAGCAGGCTACTCGTTACATATCGCAAAGACCAAAGAAAACACGGAAAAGCGACATAAGTACCACGGCTGATCTAACGGACAGGACGGCGGGGCTGCATCCATTCACGCGCCGTCCGCTTCTAGTTCCCAGACGACCCAATAGATGGCGTTAGGGGCCTTTTACCTGCCATCAAGCCAGCTCTTCGTCGCCGGAGGCGCGAGATTACCGCAGCAGCTTCGCATTAATTCTATTCCCATTTGTCTGGTTTGTTCTTTTATTCTTCGCCGTTTTTCTCAAGCACCTCGTCGTCGAGGCGATTCCGCTGTCGCTCCCATCTCGTAACCGTTTAGCACTGCGCGATTTCGGCACCGGACGACGGTACCTGGCATCATATTGTGTTCTCGTTCGGTCTCATAAAGGACCCCCCCCCCCTTTTTTTCCCCCTTTTACGACGACATTCGAGGCTTTTGCGGCGAGAGGCGAGAGCCGGGCGGCCAGTAGTGTAGCCTTAAACAGGGACAATGAACGATGTAGAGTTATGAAAACAACCCGCGTTGTCACAGTTTTCTTTATTTTTGGTTTGGTTGGTTGTGTGCCCGAAGAGTAAAGTGTTAAAAAGAAAGAAAAAAAAGGCGTGCTTACGGTTGTTGAGATGGCCGTTCGCTACAGCCGCAAATAAAGCGTGCCTGGCGCGTTCTTCGACGACGCCGTCAAAAACCCCGCTCTCTTTACGTTTATATTTCGCAGTAAACCAACACGGCGCGCAGCGTGGGATCCAAGAAAAGATGCCGAATGATTTACAATTAGGACGTACCCTGGTCCTAAATGAAGCGCCAAAAAGGATGGGATGCGGTGAAGTAGTTTTATCCTCACCGCTCCCTTCCTTCTACCACGGACGTTACTAGCCGCCTGGGAGAGTTACTTTTCGACACTAACCTGATGCTCGTCGTAATGACCGCACGGTCGAAACTATTGTTTTACGAGGGCTGGCGGTAACGCCAGAAGCTTTTAACGCGTGCGGGTAGCTTACGACGTTCTCTCTCAAGAGCGACGACAACGAAACGGAGCTAATTTCGAACTAAGAGCGCTAGTAACGTGAGTGGGAAAACGACACCAGTTGGGAGACTCGCGACTGCAGAACATCAAATTCATGGGATGTTCTACTTGCAGTCATCGAACACGACTGCACGAAGGGTCATGTACAATATTCATAAAATGCGGGGAACGTTCCTTTACGTCAAAATTTTACTGGATGCCATCACATTGAGCCTGGGTAACATGAATAACATCAAAAGATAAAGCTCTAATACATAGAGTACGTAGTACTCTATGTATTAGAGCACCTAAAGTACTATACATAGAGTACATAGTACTCTATGTATTAGAGCACATAAAGTACTATACATAGAGTAGATAGTACTCTATGTATTGAGACCTCGAGATGCATATGCGCAGAAATTACTTCCCAGGATTGAACAAATCGTAACACCAGAATGTCCGAGTTGTGACATAACAGGAACAATTTAACACACCATGCGTGACTGGGTGTACGCGTGAAGTGCTGTGTTTATAGTGTTCTAAACTTTTACAGTTAATTTTAATTTAATTTTAATTTCTAAGGTTAATTTTAACGTGAAACGTTCTTTGGCTAGTTGTTCGGCATTTCGTCAAGCCCAAAAGTGAAGCCTGGATAAAAGCGTGGCCGCGAGACTCGGCACGGATTGGTTGACGGATGGGAGGGGAGGAATGAGGTGCTCGACGCTGATTGGTTGACGGGGAAGTCATGTGACCAGAGGTGGAGTGAGGAGAAGAGGTGGGCGAGGAAGCGAGGTTGGAGAGGAGGAATGGGTTAGAAGGTTTTGGAAGATCACCAGACTTATCATTGCAAGTGCACACATGCCACGCGTTAAATTACCTGACGAAGGGCGCCGTGAACATAGGCGTCTGATTGAACAGGCTATACGTGCTGCTAAACGATGATATAAACGTTTGAGAAGCTATAGAGCGTTTTACGTATGCAACACAATTGCCTAGCAATTCGCCATGCATTTTCCTGCCTCTCTGTTCTGGCCTCCCTTGCTTCTTCTTTCAAGCACCCAAGAGCAGTTGCGCGGCGCATTGGTTTCGGTGGAACCGCCGCACGCTAATTAAATTGCACGAAAAAACAAACAAAAAATAGCCGTTCGGGTTTATAGTTATTTCAGAGATGTCTTCGAAACGCAATTTTAGTAACTGCGTGCCTCAAACACTTCGTGCGTGTGCGCTCCTCCGATAGTGCCGGTTGATTTTTTACTGCACAGGAAATGTCTGGGGAAAAATATGCGTCAGTTCTCACCCCACTCTCAAAATAGGGGAACGTGGTTGATATGGCAAGAACTTAAAAAGGAAAGTAAACAATTGCTTCCTAAATTCATCATTCCTTTCGTTATTTTTACTGGCATCGCTGACAACGAAATCAGCAACAATGATTGCAAATTCATGTGATCACTGGGAAATTCGAAAGTAATTCTCGGGGAACAAAGGACTACAAGTCGCAAAATATAAGAAAAAAGATACGAATTTTGTTTTCCTTTATAATTACGGCAACGTTTTGTGCCGGATTAGCCACTGGGAGTGTGCATTAAAATCTTAATCGCTACCGTTTACGTCACTATTTGTTGTAACATAAAGAGACTTGAAGCACATCTTGGCACAAGCGTTTCGAAAGAAAATTAATAGGAACAAGAGCATGCCTTATTAAGATGAGTCTGAAAAAAGAAATGAAAGAATATCCCTCACAGGCGCTCCTCGAAATCCACTCCAAATTTTGTTAAGACCTGTTAATCTTTCAGGCTGCAAGGCCAGTCAAAAAAATTAAAAGGACAATTTTTGCGAGTACTTGAAGTGTAAGAGCGAGTTTGGAGATGAAATCAGCTCGTCGCCTCTTCGATATTAATGCATACAAGCTTTTTCTAGTGCCGCCAACAAAAACAAGAAAAGAAGAAAAAAAAGCCGAAAGCGCTGTCTTAGAAGCGATTCCGACGGTAAATGATGAATGGAGTCCCCCATTTTGCAGAAATCCCGCAAATTAGGCTGGAAACACGGCGCCCGCATTAACAACTTCACATTAGCCGCGTTTCATTCATTTTAGTGTTCGGATACATTATACACGTAACCTGCAGCATCCAGTCGTTGAACGATCGCTAGAAGATACCTTTAATTTTTCCCCCATATACATCGTGGAACCTTCTTTTATGAGTTAAATAACCTAGCTAATTTCCAATTCCAGACTTAGAATTGTCCTAGCGGATTTCTTGGCCAATAATCAGAGTCCCAAAATATGTTGACTACAAATTTAAATGTTATGATCGCGTCCAAGTTCCGACCCAAATGATCCCTGGCAGGTCCCTTGCCGCGAGCGCAGCGTCTTCCAAGCTAGATAAAAATGTGAAATGTCCATTCACAAGACCCCTCGAACAGGCAAAAGAATGCTTAGAGAACTTGAAAGCGCGGAACGAAATAGGATAAACGTACGCATGCATTCGATGACCGATAATGAAGCTATTTCGGGGGGTCGACTGGGCTTTCGAACGACCTCCGAGATCAGAAAAAGACACTTCACCGATGACAAGTTTTACGCTTTATTTGTAGATTTTTTTTTTGTAATAGGAATTAAACTGAAGAAACAATACGCGCACCCATACATGAAGAACGTGCGAAAACAATGTCACTGTTCGGGTCGACATCACCGGGCTAAGCGGCGGCAGTTTTACTTCCTCTTCATAGTAAACATAGCTCGGAGAGCAAACTTTCTAGTCCCTAACTCAGCACGAAAGGATTCCGCACATTGTCAACTATTGCCCGGTACCGACGTCACTCCCTGTTATGCCCCCCCCCCCCCCGCCCCCCCTGCTACCCGCACGGCGCGCGCGCAGGCTTGTTAGTCAACAGCGCTTCGGACCACGCGCCCACGCACAAAAAAGATAGAAAGAAAGGCCCACAATGAAAGAGAAATAACCGATAGAAAGAAGGAACGAAATGTTCGGAGGAGCATCCCGGTCCCCCGAAGGACCAAAGAAGAAAGAGGAGAGAGAGAGGGCGTCGTCGAAAAGCGATGACTCGAGCGAGCGAGCGAGCCCAGGGGCATTGTATTTTTACCGGAGTGACTTCCTCGGCACGCGCAGGGCTGCGGCAGCAGGCATCGCGGGTGGTTCGCCGCACCATTCTATTTTCCGAAGCATCGAGAAACGCGAGACGAGAGCCTCCTCGATAGCTGCCGCGCTTCGGATGCGCCCCCGCTTCTCTCGGGGGCCCGCGCCAAACGCCTTGGCACGCGTCTCGTTAGCGCTAACTGGCTCTAACCACGGCCTCCGAGATCCCCAACCATGCTTTAACTCGGAGAACTATGCACGTGTTGCTATCGGGAAGCCGAATTAACTCGGTGTCGCCGAATGCGACCCACCTGTCGCTTCCTATCCTCGGTCAAAAAGGGGGTCTGAGAACGAGGAAATAGAGGAGAAGAAAAGATGCGGCCTTTAAATGCGGCCCGCCCCATTTCGTAAGCTCATCTCCCCTAAACTCCGTTCATCCCCAAGCTGACAGTGAGGTAGGGCCTAGACGCCGTGCCCAAGCAACCTAAGGAGTCCTTTCGCTAAAAAGGCGCCCGGTAACCGAACGTTCGGAGGCACAACAAAAGGTCTCCGGGATTGGAAATCCTCAGTCCTTCTATGGGGCGTGCCAGATGCTCTTCGTTAATTGAACACGTAAAACCTCCTTTTTTTCTAAGGGGGACAGATGGGGAGAGTTGGCAGTGCGGGGGAAGATACGGACTCGCCGGATAAATCAACCGCCTCCCGTTTCATCACCTAACCCGGCTCTCTTCGCGTGGCTGTGAATGGGAGTGTGATCACATGACAAAATAAAGGAGTCTAACTGGACCAAGAAGCGCGCAGTTGCCACAACTCAGTCAGCTTAAAGGCAATCTGGTTGAAAGATCAAAGAAAAAGAGAAAAATAACAAGAGGGTGTGTTTCACTAGCTAAGGTGTAGAGCACGGTAGGGTTGCGCACTTTAAACAAGACCCCGCATAACGATGAGAATGTCGGGGCAATAACCACGAGTATTCATTGCTCGTGGTGCCCTACATCCGCGTGTCCTGACGTCCATAGGTTCCAATTCAACCCACCTATGATCATAACGCAATGAAATCGTACACAAGAGCCAAAGTGGAGCAAGGCGGCGGCAACAACGAGTCAAGAGATTTCCGATACATCACGGACGACAGCAGAAATGAAGCAGCTGTTAGGGATCGAACTCGAATTGCGCGAAAACAATACAGCTACCTACAGATACAACGAGAACAAAGATTGAAATGAAAAAAAAACAACAATATAATGCGACCACAACGACAATCACCGGCGAAAAAAAGTGTCGTAAAAGATGGAGTAGAGTACGCCTCTTATACATATCCATTTGTCGGTTTATTTTCTGTACCACGCGTCCCTATACATAGAACTGCCTTTTATTTAGTTTTATATTTTTATTTAGCGTGCGGATTCGATTGCCGCCTATTACGTATGTGACGGCGAATGCGAGTATCGTCCTGCACAGCTGTGTAGAGCTTCATGGTTGTACAATGCGAACTTTCGCAATGCGCGAGGGTCCCGTTTGCCCCCCGCGGCGTGTGACCAATCGAGGAGAAGCTAAGCTCCGGACGGTGATTAACGACGGGTCTTGCGAGGCTCGCATTCCCAGAGCCGTTCTCCGCGAGCTGCGGAGAGTTGTCTCGCCGACGAGGGCAATTTGCGGCCCCCGAGGACAAGAGCAAATGCTCGCGTTTGTAATCGAGCTTCCGTCGAAATACGAGCAGGCGAGGCAGGCGGGCTTTGCCGCGGCTCCAGCGACCACCGCGGCGAAGACGCAGCGAGATTCGCAGAAGCGGAAAACGCCGCCGCAGCCTTGGCCCGCTCTGCGTTCGTTTCTTACTCGCTGTGACAGCGTAAGAAAGGCGAGGCGCGGTTGATTATGTCCCCTCTGCTCGCTTCGTGATTGGCTAAGGAACATGTTCGGGATTGGCCATGCCCTCCGTTTCCTAAGCAAGAGTACAGCTCGTTCACGCGAGGGTGATACTTCTAGGAACCTGGAAATAGTGAAAAATCACGAGCCATTCTCCTCTGTGAAAGTGGATGACCAGCGGAACTGTTCAGCACACGACACAGACGTCACACAGAATTTTTAAGAAAAGTAAGAAAACATTTATTGTCTCGATCGGTGGTCATCGTGACGAAAGGTACGCACACACATGTAGAGGACTATCACCGCCCCGAGGAGCCGGAGGAAACTAGACACGCGCGACGGGACCGCTACCCCGGGGAAGGAAAGGAAATTAGGCACGCAAGCACTTGGAACAACGACAAAAATAGGGCGGCGCGAGCATATGCGTGGCCTATGTGTTTGTTGACGCACACCAAAAATGCACGGAACCCTAGCCATAAACAGCTTCGCTGTAAAATAAATCGGGCTCCTCCGAATGTGACAACACCGACATCACGAATACTTGTTTGCTTTCGTGAGCGAAGAAGAAGAAAAGGTCACGAGTTGCGGGCAGTGCTCCAGAAGCGCTAGCTCAGCTCAGCAAAGTAATTTGCTCGCACGACAGCCCGCGCACGAGGAAAACGCATTCTAAAGCGACGAGCGCCTTTTCTGGCATAACGCAACGCACAACCTATACGAGCATTTGATCATTCACTCCCGCCACTAAAACGAGCCAACACGACGTCAGGAGTCCGATCGAAGTTCAAACCAGGTCGATCAGACAGCGGAACAGTCCCGAGCGACTGCAAGATCTGCAGGTGGTCTGTTGCTACTTTTAAAGAAAAAGATTAAGAGAGAAGGAAGTTCGTCCTCCTTACTTGAGCATATTGGGCTCGAGCGCCACTGTCAACGGTGTGAATGCGTGGGTCTGTTTATCTTTTCTTTCCCACGAACCCTGTGCCGAACCCCGTGTTCACACACCTGGGACTCTAATCTGAATACTTGGCCAAAAAGTTGGCGAGGAATCTGACGGCCGTGATTGGACGGCGTCGCGCTTGACCCTGGCGCCGGCCAATCACGGCGGTCGAATCCCTTGCCGACGTTTTCTACAAGTGTCCAGAAGACGGGGCATCCCCACTACCAAAATACAACACACCGAAGGCTAAGAATGCGTATACTCATAACATTGGAAGCTCCTTTCACAGCTAGAGCTAGAACGCAGGATCAGCTGTTTCCAAAACTCAGACCTCGCGCTTGTATACCCTTCGATGTCCACTCCAAGCTAGGACAAAACGAAACTCAGTTTCGCTATCCACCGCAGTCTGCGTGAAATTCAACGTGGAGGATTAAACTTGTCTCGTGATTGTCTTCATTTTAGATAGACGCGAAGCCATTTGAAAGCATAAATGGCTCGACGGAAAACGCAGCCTCGTGTGTGTGCTTTCCTGAGTGTAGTGAAACCAGGGAATTCCTTTCTATTCTCTGAAGACTGCGGCCTGGCTAGGATTCGTAGTCACGTAATACAGTGGTGGAAGCGGAATTTGACTCTTCGAAGGCAGGTTCTGTAGCAGGCAAAACATTGGTTTGGAGCAGTCACTGACCCTTTGGAGCAGGGGCCAACATCTGTTACCACATCACTCGAAAATGAAAAAGTGATCGCGTCACTAAATGAGTTCATCTTTGATAATGACTGATGGTCCGTCTTTGATACTGGAGTATATTGCCTCTTAACTATTGTAATAAGAATAGACAGGACACCAAAAGATAAAAACAGCGTTCCTTTTTAGAAATAAGGCTCTAGTCAGGGAAGGTTCCATTCACAATGGGTACTAAAATAGTGATTAAAAATCATTCATAGCGCAAGACTTCACTTGAAATAAAGCTTCTCTCCCCTCGCACTTTTACAGCAGGTAATGTATTTCGCCTGTATATATAGGTTCCGTAAAATTCCTGAAAAATCCAGCTCGTCTATCAACAAAAATGCATCCCCCAAGTTTTATACACCTACCAAACTCGAGACTTTAACATTATTAACTGCCAAAACATCCACCCCCAGGTATTATGAAAACCTACACTTGTGAAAGTGACACTGTTCCATAGCGGGGTTGGAACCAGAGTGAAGTCAAAGTTCGCTGTTCTTTCGATTGACATCAACTGCACGGAAACAACCTTGACTATCATTTATTCAAATATAAACCCGAAGGATTGGGAAGGTTTTTGGCACATACTTTCAAAATTAAAAATCAACCTACCACCAAGACCAAAAAGAAAAAAAGTAGACCTGGAATAGTATTAGTATAGTTACTGAGCCTATCGCGCTAAGTCGGGCGCTCACCCATGTCAGTCGCTGCACCTAGCACACCGGTGCAAAGCGGGGAAGCTCGACACGCGCGGGCTTCTGAGAGGCGGCAGGAAAGCATGCGACACTCACGATAATTACGTGATCTCATCAGGAGTACAAGACCCTGGTTTTTTCTTATCACAGTAGCCGCTATCCTACACATTTGGCAATGTTTTCTCGCGCCTTTTAGCTCCTCACATCGCCGACATCGTCTGGAAGTTTAGGCGATGTCCGCGATCAATCCGCCAGCGCGTCAACCAAGTAGCGGGGTTGACGAGCGATCTCACTACTTTGTTTCAACCGAGTTTAAATCGCAGCCACCGTCACGAGCCTATGGGACCAACAAGCGTCTAAGCGCCCCATCGTGGCAATCGTCCACCTTCCTGTGCACAGTCTTTCGTCGACTAAACAAATCAAGTGCAGCGAACGTCCCGTGGCTCGCACTTTTAGTATGTGTTTGTGGTTGTATGTGTCCGAGCCTTCGACTGCACTCTGACCTAAGTTACACCAAACTGCACGGTGAGTAGAAACTGTGAAATACAAATTTGTACCATTGTTTCTTTTTTCCTACTTCTTTAAATATTATAATCGACAAATATATCTTTTCTTTTTATGCTTTGCCCATTTTCGCGCAGGTGTGGCGCAAGTTTTAGGGGAAAAAAGGCACTTTGGCGCAAGATGTAGCAGAGTTTCGTTCATGGCCTAATCTGGCGCAAATGCCGCAATTTTTAATCATTGCGTAATACAGTGCTCAATGTATAAAAATTAAATTAAGAAGCCGACTCGTCCAGACAATCGACAACCAACTATCGCTATCCTCCACCCTACAGTTTTACAATTTTTTGAGGTGACGTTGCCGTTCCTGGGGGTGTAAATCAACGGAACGCGGTCATCGATACACCGATGGCTATTTTTTCTCTCTCTCTCTCTCTTTGCGTAAACCGGCACAACTGGAAATGCTGATGAAATCGAGCTCGAATCTGCCATCGAGAGCCAAAAGCTCGGATATCAATTTTACATTTTTTTCTTCCTTTTCTTCATATCTTTATTCGGAGTATTCGTGGCTAGTCGTCCTACCTCTACATCAATTACTTCCGTTTTTGAGGCGCAGAAAGCAGCCGTACACGTAGACGTGTGAATAATGACGAATGTGGTCCCAACTCGAGCCACGCACGATGGTAAAACAAACAAAATACGAAACGAAAGAAACTAAGTTTTTTTCCGCAATTTTTACCTCTCGTGCGTCATTTGCAAGAGAAAAAAAAGAAGTCAAATATGTTGGAACAAGAGAGGGAGATACCTACTGCTACACTCAGTTTCACCTTACGAAGGACCGCTAACGATGCTAGGAGCCACAGAAGCCAATTCAATGCCGCGTCAATGTCACCTGACCTTCGGAGGGAGTCACGGGACATGTTCGCAGCGCCCTGATTGGCTGGGATGGTTCGTAGCGTTAGCCCCGGTGCGTCCCGAGATGAAACCGAGTATGCGGAGCACAAATTCGTCTGCTTCTTTTGCAGAAGTTGTGACGTCAGACAGACGCCGAGCTCTGATTGGTTCTGATTGGAAGGATGGAGGGTAGACCTCAAGGCAGCTCGCTTGGAGGTCTACCCACTATTCTTTAATCGGAGCCAATCAGAGCTCGGCGCCTTTCTGACGTCACCCAAGAAGCAGACGACTTGCCCTCCGTATAGCGTTCAATCAACGCCGAAAAAGCGAGAGCGCACTGAAGCAGCTACAAGGCAAAATATAAAGAGAACGTACAAAGGTACAAAACGAAAGAGAGAGGCGATAAATAGAGGAAGAAAGAAAAGAAGAAGGAAAAAATATAAGCAGTGGGAGACAATGAAACAAAAACCATCAAGTCAAACAAAGCTTGATCGCTATCGCGAGTCAAAATGGCGCAGCTGTGGCTACGGGATTAGAAGCGATGCTCCGGCTGAAACAGGTGGCGAGGGGAAGGCGACATAGATGCGACAGGTGGCACTCGCATCGAGCACGGCATATTAGATAGGGTAGCGTGGAGAGAAGGAGCTATGCGAGCCTTCCTGGTGCACACGTTTAACGAGCGGTAACGAATCTCAAAGAGAAATATCTAAACCGCACATGTCCGGCCCTGCATGGTGTACCGAAGGGGTACAATTCTGCCGCCGTCGCGCGCCGAGCGCTGTTTCCAATACGGATGTGAAATCCCCGATATTCCCCGACTTCTCCCGTCGATTGTGTAGCTGCGCAAGTGTGCTGAGGGCAAAACTCGCCTTTAAGTTGTTGCTGCGTTAACACTGTATAATAATGAAGCTCGTAATAAAATAAAAAAGAAGTTTTCTCGGGAATGAAACAGTTGTGCACGCGGGATATATATAATATCGGGTGAAGTTCAGTGGCTTCATGATAACACGATACCGATTTTTAATGCGAGTACACTAGCCTCCGAAACAGAAAAAAAGCATCCCGTTAGGACGAACGACGCGGAG
Source organism: Ixodes ricinus (assembly GCA_037355805.1). Lineage (NCBI taxonomy): Eukaryota > Metazoa > Arthropoda > Arachnida > Ixodida > Ixodidae > Ixodes > Ixodes ricinus. Next base: position 471,446 of record JAZHYW010053017.1, on the reverse strand, counting down.
AAGGGGCGTTACAGACAACGACGCACCGTTCCCAGCGACAGGAGCCTCGGCGTTGCCTCTGATGTAACGGCGGATCGGTGTACATATACACCCGAAGATAACGCAACACCACGGCCGATACGATAAGCTACTAAGCGACACGCTCTGCCGATCCAGTAAAACTAACCGGGGGATGATCGATACAAATCCCACCGAGGCCATGATTCACGACGTTCGACCGAAAGGCACAGGACGTATACGGCGGCCGGATCCGGCCTCTTCCGAAACGCAAAATTCGCCGGCGTCGCGCGGACGCGCTCTCCGCGTAATCATCCTCGATACGAAGACGGAAAGTCAATCAGACTAACGAGGACGTTTTGGCGCGCGACTTATCGCCGCCGCGGCTCCCCTCATCGCGACACCAGGCACAGGAGAGCGACAGAATTCTAATAAGAGAAAGAAAAAAATAGAAAAGGAAAATCGCCAGTTCGACGGCCGATTCGCGACAGCCTATATAGTTGGTCTCCAGCGTGCGCAGGCAGGCACGCTCACGTGATTGCATTCGCAATTACCGCTGATTCCGCCTGGGCCCTTTCCCCGACAGTGCCATACAGGCGGCGGCGTCAACTGGCAGATCGATGCCCAGGCGAGGGTCTCCTCCAATAATTTGGAAACCCATTTTTATCCCTCTTTTCTATTTTTTTCGCTTTCGTAATTTTTCAGTTCCACGTTTTGGGGCGGAAGGGTGGGGTGGTGGGGGGGGGGGGACGTCTGGAACCCGCTTTATTTATTCCCGCGCACGCGGTGTTGGCGCGCTTGATGGGATTCCGCGCGTGCTGGGAGAGAGGAAGCCGCGGGTTCTGCGGCAGAGCGCATGTCAAAGGGTTGCTTCCTCTCCGGCTGAGCCATCGACCGACGCCTCTTTTGGCATAATAGCCCCAGGAGCCGCTGACGCCGCCGCTGCTGCTGCTGCCGCCGATTGCGCGCGCCGCCTCAACAAAGGAATCTCCGATCAACCCCTTCGTACCGGCTTTCGGTTGTGTTTTTTTGTTATGTTTTTTGGTGTGCCGATCTAAATCTACCGCTCCCCAATTTCGGTAACCCCCCCCCCCCTTCTCTCCGCTCCTCCATCCCTGTTGTACCGTTCGCTTTTAATTCTCGGTCGTTCTTGCTTACTCCCCGACCCCCTTTCCAAATTGGAATCGCCTCTCGTTTTCGCTTCTTTTATTATTATTATTATTTTCCCGATGCGCGTTCGTGGACCAGACGAGTTCCTTCAAACAAAGCGGGGAAGGGAGAGTCGATGGAGTTGCCCCTCCGATGACGGGGCTTAGTCATCAAAGTGATTCCCGGCTCGCCTTGACGCCGGGCTCGAACGCACGTCGAAGCCCGCCCCTTGTGACGGCCTAGCGCAACGCGACTACGGGTCTGGCCAGCGCCCCGCACGCACGCGCGTCGGGAGTGCGGAAAGGGGCGCTCTGCCGCTCCCGAGACTTTTATCCTTCGTCGAAGAGTCGTCCGAGCGAGGGACGATAGAGGCGGCGGAAGCTTATCGTGCTAGAAGGGGTGGGCTGCGCGCTACGTGATGTCTGCGCGAACGAGCCAGCCTGAGTCCGAAGATCATTTCGAACTAAAACAATTGCAATATCGTCAAAAATATTTTTTGCCGATTTCCGCGATTACATTACTATTAGTCAAACACTAACTATGAAAGATTATTTCTGATTTCATCGGCGTAAAAAAAAAAGAGTCATTTCGAACTGTCTGCGTTGACGATGTTGATTCAAGAACGCAATGAATCCAAGCATCCACCGTGTTATTTTGTTTTTTGTCCTTTCACACAAATTTAAACTAGTACGCCACTGGTGATCAGAAGTTAGGACCTTGAAAATCGTGGCATCCCGGCGATGCGAATACTGGTAGTGACGCGTCATGTGGAGATACCACACAAGCCGCAGTCACACTGATATATAATACATCGTACATAAGGCAGCCTGCAGACACAGTCTGTTCCTTGTACGACGGTCCCATTGGTCATAAAACAACTGTTCACAGACATGTTACGCGCAAGTACGAAGCAAACATTAGCTTGGAGCGGGTTTGAGGAGTGTAGGAAGATATTCTTGTCATCGCGTCTGCACCGAGCAGCAGCGTGTCTCTCGGTGTGGCAACGGCTGAAGAAGACTCCACTGAAACAGCTCCCATAGCCCTCCTCTATACTCACAAAGCCTGGCAGTCTGACGACGGAGCCACAGAGTGCCCGGTCGCAGATTTGGAGCGTGAGGATCTGATAGCACAGAGCATCAAAGAGCCATTTCTCGGGGAACCTGGACGTCAGCGCATAGCTTTTGCTGCGGCGAGGACCCGAAACACACTTGTTGACTCGGGAGAAGTGTGTTTCGGCGTCTCGCCGCAGCGGGGCGCCAGTCACGTGGCTCTCTGCTCATCCGTTGTCTGCCGCGCTCCACCTTTTCCATTTCGGCGGCCGCTTTCCCGTGGCGATCTGCCAAGCTTTGTCCATATAGAGGAGGCTATGCACCTTCGGGCGGTAATACGCAGAAGCGCGTTCGTGCATTTCGTGCGATTTCACACCGAGAACTGCGATGCTCGTATACACGGTGACCGTCGGAGAGCGACCGAGAAAGCGGCACCGAAACAACGCGTATGCGCGGCATGCTCGGGTTTGACCAAATGATCGCATGCGGAGGAATTCTGAAAGGCGTGCTTACCTGATTTGCACGTTCTAGGTCGGTCATGAGCATTTCCATTTCATCAGACCGACTGGAAAAGACGAAAAGTGCATCAGAGTCGGGATGTGTTCTCTCCCGAGGCGGGGTCGTTTGTATAGGACGCGAAAATTACAACTTGGGTGTAGACTAATGTACCCGACTCGTGAGGATCTGCGATATCGCTATTCCCTCGCGGGTGACGACTGCCACGCCAGGAACAGCGTAAACTGACGTCGTCACGTATGGTTTAGGCCACTTGACAAACTGCAGAGTTGAGCGTTGTCAAGTACGCGCGTCTGTTGTCCCTGAAGTTACACGGTGTTGACACGTAAAACATCGTGCCTAAGTAACGCGGGCCAACGGCATCTCTTGTGTAACACCCTGAATGACAATCGTACCATTGTTAAATTCAATCCTCGCCAGCCCAACAGTAAAGAAACCTTGCTCACTGACAAGCCAAATTCGCCATTCTTAGTTAGCGAGATTGGTTAAACTCAAACGTAAACGAGCTAAAAAAAAAAGAAAACAGTTGCAGGTGGCATTGGTGAAGACATCTCGGATCGCCATTTTAAGAAACACGGGACGTGGCCAGCTTTGACCGAATTTACCAGTTCCCTACACTCCTTTTTCCGTCACACTTACGCTAGAATACCATTCGATCTGAAATTGACCAGAAATCTGACTTTGTAGCTTGCACGTGACTTGTTTTCATCACTGCTTGACGAATCGCTGAAGAGATATAATTTGAATGCACAGCTACAACAGGCATGCCGACGCCAACCGAAAAGAATGGCTGAGTGACATCCGCATTTCTAATGCACCAACAGCACTGTCTTGGAGTGGAGGATTGAAACCGGGCTTTGAAAAACAAAAATAAAAATCCAACATAATAAAAGGAAATCGAGGTCCGCTGTACCCTCGAAGATGATGCAACATGTTGATAAAACGAGGCGATTTGGAGAGTTCAGAGCGAATCAAGGCACACGCTACACTCAGGCTTGAGCTGGTCCGCCACAACTGGTTCAGATTAAGCGGGTGTGATGGCATGCACGTTGTCGTCATCTGTCACCTCGCAACGACGATCTCGCAACGACGAGATCTTCAGAAGGAGACAAAGACAAGGGGTACGGAACAAAAAGATGCCGCCATTGTCTCCGAGCGTCTGCGTTGTCGTTGCACATTTAGCACGAGCTGTTTTTCGCTGTCCAGACGAGACACCGTTGGCAAGCGCGGTCGGCGAATGCTCGTCGTGCCGCAAGAAACGGCACGAGTGGCCAACGTCCTCTTAAAGTGTCATTCCTCTCTCAAATGCAAACGCCTGTTGTCTAAAAAAAAAAAAAAATCCAAGGGCGTGGACGTGCAAAATAAAAAAGTTTCCTCATCCCCTTCATATCATAAACAATATTTCCAATGAACAAACCACTCACAAAACGCGTTAATCTTAAAAAAGACAAAAAAAAAACATGAAACATATAGTAGTACATGCCCCAATCGAGAACGGGCTAAACAATGTTTACACAGTTACGTCCGTTAGGAAACCATTATACGTATATAATACGCCCAAACGGTTGGTCTTGACTTCATAGCTTCAATTTAGTTGTTCAAGTTTATAACTTCCATTATATTTATAAGTCGCTTAACGCCTAATCACACGGATCAGCAGGACCGTTGTTTCGCAAGTTATCGGGCAAGGTCGCCGATAGTTTGAAGGTAACTCAGTCACATCGCGTATCTAGTTGAATTTCAGCTCTCCAAAAAATCGCTACAAAACTAGAAAGAAAAAAACTCCTTCTCATCAAGGACAGACACGCACAAAAATATGTCCCGTCTAACTAAACAACGATTTTCAAGGAGTTACGCCAGCTGGTTAAAGTTACATATCCTTCTGTCTCGTAAAGGTCAATCCTCCAATGCTGCCTTTGCTTGAAATCGCAATGCTGATCTGATCATGTACATTAATTGATCGGGACTCGTGTTAAGCTATTCATTCGATTGAACTCGATTATCTACGACTATTTTATTGCACAAGAAAAGCAATAAAGCACATTTAGAAGACAATCGATCAATTTCCAGCCAAATGAACCTGAGGTCTCCTGTGACACTTGATACAAAACCTATCTCTAGTTTACCCGAACCATCGTGACTGTGCCGCACCCGCATTAATAAGCAAACGAAAACAAATTATTACATTCACTTGCGCAATTAGTCCACTTAGGCTAAAGCAATCCGAAATAAAACACAAGGACACTGTTTATTAGCATCAACAGTGAAATGCCCACGCCGTCGTTTGCTCAATCAAAAAAAGAAGAGAGAGAAAAAAAACTGAAATAAATAAAGAAAGAAAGCTGCTCTTTACACAAGTATGCGGAAACGGCGGGTAAAGCCATCTGCTCTCGTTCGAGGACTGTGAAAATAAAATATACAAACAAAAATGCAATGCAATGTTCAGCGCACGATTCAACTCTACATCCCGGCCATAAACGACTTTAGAGAAGAAAAAAAAAAATAAGGAGATTAACTTGAGATCAATTTCGAGGATTTTCAATGTAGAGTATTGAAAGGCTTTAAGTTGAGGGCAATCAGACCAGTTGCGAGAAAATCCGCGCCTAGAAGTAAAAGTTCTTGAAACGTCAACCATTCTCTATACAAAAATGAAAATAAATATATATTGAACTCCCTTCTTAGAAGCTTCTCAGTACACGCCTTATTTGTATCAACTTATATATATATATATATATGTGTGTGTGTGTGCGTGTGTGTGTGTGCGTGTGTGTGTGTGTGTGTGTGTGTGTGTGTAAAGCAATGGGCCTATTAAAAAAGTTCATTACGTAAAAATAAATTAACAACCTAATTATGCCGGACTTTAATAATTTTCCTAAATGGGCCCCTGGCCATGGACCAAAACGACACAAGCATATATATATATATATATATATATATATATATATATATATATATATATATATATATATATATATATGGTGTTTCAGAGAACTCAGGCCAAATCGCTTCTGCGAAAACTACTCATCGCAACGAAAAAAGGCTTGTGTCGTTTTGGTCCATGGCCAGGGGCCCATTTAGGAAAATTATTAAAGTCCGGCATAATTAAGTTGTTAATTTATTTTTACGTAATGAACTTTTTTAATATTGTGTTTAAGGGCAGGGTTTCAACTAGAAAATCGCTCAGCATCGTCTAAAAACACTAAATCAACAAATTGCAGAACGATGGAAGTCGCAGGAAGCATTTTACGGCTTTCTGAAAAACCGCAAAAATTCGTCGGGTTTTAAGTTTCGGTTTGCTATCGGGGAGCATTTCGGGCCCGGCGGCACTGCGCCCCGTGGAGAGATAGTGCAACCAGCCTCTGCTGTGTCGCGCGATGACAGCGCGGCAGAGGTTGGCACTCGTACTAATAAAAACAAAAATCGTAAAAAAACAACAGGTACGCAAGGAAGGGAAGTACAACACAGACTAGCGATCAGTACCAACTAACCCATTTCTCCAAGAGAGTAGAGCCGATCACCCTGTCGAAGTAAAGTGTGCAATTATGAAGAAAAAAAATTGCAAACGACCACACAAAATGTGCTGCGATTGACAGCGGTATCTGCTACATTCTGGAAAGGCATGTTGAAGGAGATTTTCCTTCAGCCAGTGTGCTGTACAATGTTTGCAATGGGTTCTTTTCTTTCGGTGGAACTGATGTAAAATACGTGTGTGAGGAGATGTGTGCTTTGGTGGGACGATTGACCAAAATATTGCATCTGCTGAAAAAAAAAACACACCAAGACGTGTTTTTTGTGTGTTTTTTTTTCGGCTGAAACGTTTTTTTAAGAACGGGGGCGCCCGTTACCACGCCTGCGGTGGAACAAGCGAAATTCCGTACGCGAGCTGTTCCATAGAGGCGCGGAACGTACACGCGAACGGACCCTGGGCGGCGGCAGTGGGGAGGCGAGGGAGCGTGTCCGCATAGCGTAACCACGTGGATATTTCCCTACGGCGGCTGCCGGAGGTGTTGGGGGAAGGGGGGGAGAGAGAGAGAGAGAGAGAGCGTCCCAGGAAACAAGAACAGCGGCGACCTACAGGGGCGGAAGGGAGGGACAGCGAGAGAGAGCCTTGCAGTGAATGAGGAACGACGGGGAGAGGGAGAGCAGTGCCTCTGCTGTAGATTAGGGTTTTGCGTTCGTACATGAGCATTTTTGGCCAAAAAAAAACAACAACATTAACAGCTACCGCTTAAAAAAAAGGCATTACGTTTTTTTTGTTTTTTCAGCAAACTGTGTCTTTTATTTGCTAATGAACGAGGCCAATGCGTAATGAGTCCAATCACTGCACAAAGGCAACTTCAGTCTGCTGGAATATCAGAACTGGGGAAAAGACACCCACTACAAAACAAAACGGAGCAAAACAAAAGTCCCGCTCAACTTTTTAATAAGTGGAGTAGGTATTAGGAGGACCTCTGTTTGTGTACAGACCAACACGAAGTTTACAAACAAGTAAGCGTTTGCCCACAAAAAAGGTACGGGCAACCAGATTCACGCGAAGCGTCCGCGCATGCGCAGTGCCGACAGCAGCGCCACCGCATCGGGGTGACGTCAGAGCCGTGTGCGACGACGACGACGTCAGATAAAGGGTTGCGTTCGTACCGAGGGACGTTGTAACGTCATTCCTCTGTTGTTGTTTTTCGGAGGCGGAGCTTATACCCCCTGCATGTATTTTGTTGCAACAAACTACAAGTTCAATGAACCTCGCCTATTGAAAACAGCTATATAGAGACCGGGCAGTAAGCCCATCAAGGAAGTGTACTTTGAACTGAACTTCCGGAAATGACCGGTTAATTGATGCAATTGTTGAAAGGAAACAAAGTTTCCAACAGTTGGGCTATGATAAAATTCCTTGTTTTAGCAGCAAAAAAAAAAATTAAAACTGGTTACGAAAAGTTGGAAGGGTTCGAGTGCACTCACCTTCCATTGGTGTCCGACTTGCCCCTTGCTTTCAAAAGTTCACACTGGGTATGTTCCAAGGCTAAAAGAACAAAAAAGAAAACGAACATCATAAGCATTCGCCTCCTGCACTTACAACTTGTGAAAGGGTAAGGGGGGGGGGGATTATAGAGTTTTATTGCAAGTGTTATAAGAAAGAAGCACACTCTTTCAGTACAAATCTCAAAATTGAAGATACCTTTGTAGGCAATGAAACGTAATTCTGTAGCTCGCCATCAAAAGTCAACCCTCTAACGAATAATATAACTAAAACAAACATTGTCCGTAGGATTGAATTTGTCGCAAGCATTGGGTAGCCGCGTCATGTCGCAGCTCAAGTAATATCACCGATATGATATAAGAAAAAAGAGACGTGCAACTTACAAAGTTTCAGTTAATACAGAATCTCGCTGTTCAAGCCGGAGAAAGTACCCTGGCCGGACGTCGAACGAACAAGCTAGCGTATTGTGAACTGTATTAGCAGCCGCTCTGTAAATGTGCAGATGATAGGAACCGGTGTTGAAGTAGCAAAAGAAGGAAGCCAGAAAAAAAAGAGAGAGAAGTTTGATTTTTAGTGTGCGCGCGCGTGTGTGTGTGCAAGGGGGAGGGGGGGGTAGAGCAGGTGATTAAAATATTATAACAAAGTGTTGTTAGGGTAGAGAATGACGCGACAAATGCAACACATAAAAAACACATAGAAGAATTAATGCGTGGAGTGGATTTGAATTGAACATCGCCATGTTGAACACTGAGCGACATCGCCGATAGAGCTGGGTTAGAGAAAATACCGAACGACACAAATGTCGATATTTATTTTATAGCAGCAAACGACTAGAAGTGATCATTATGCATCTGCACAAACTATTTAGGCTTGGGAACATCGTATATCGAGAAAGAAAATTAAAAATATTTTGAAACATTGTTTGGATGCATGATGTAGACCGCGAAGTGGTGCACTCCTCGTCTTTTTTGGGTACCTTCAAACGGAAAGTGTTGTTTAATGTACTGACTTTCCCTTCGATTAATCACGGCAATCATGGGCGCGCCCCTGCAAACCGGCAAATCGCGCGATTATTTCTGCACTGCGCTTGCAAAGCGGCCTATCACGGCGTGCATACGACGCGTGGCTTTTCAGTTCGAGTCTCTTTGTAATTAGTCGTTAGTTGTTCATACAGCGGGAGGTTAGTCTGCCAGAACATGGCGACATCGTTAGCCACTGTAGGTGAGAAATCTAGCCAGTGCATTTCACTGGACGCCATATTTGAGGGCGTTTTTCAGAGCGCATGCTCAGAACGAGCTCACATTAATAGGCTACTAATACCGGCAATACTGATGGGGCGGAATGCACGTAGCAAAAGAACTGTGCAAGCTCGCCGTCAGCACGCGCTCAGCAGTCGCGCACACAGCTATGGCCGCCAGTGATTACTCCCTATAGTCTGGAATCTTTAACGTGCACCACGCAGTAGTGATACGCGAGCGCCGGCCGGTACGATGCTCATCCAGATCGAAACGGGGGGCGGGGGAGCTTTCGCTCCACGTGCTCCGAGCTGGTGTGCGCTAGCCCACTCGGCCACCGATCCCCCGGTTTCTTTGAGCAGTGTTCAACATAGTCGCTGTAAAACGCTTTATGAAAAAGTTTAAGCGAAAAACGACGTGTCGCAGACTTTGGTGGTCGACGTCAGGGATAACCCCAACTTGTTCATCGCTTGACAGTTCCTCTCTCGAAGTCTCAGTCTTTCCCATCGTCCCCATCCCTCTCAACGCATTCAGCACAGCCGCCGGGCGCGGCCATATTGAAAGTAAGATGAAAAAAAAAAAAGCCAGGAGACGGTTAAAGTTTTGCCACTAACACTTTACGGGCTCAGCTTTTATATTCGAAAGACAGTGGCATAGTGCACTTGAAATCGCCGTAAAACTGTCTTTAATCAACGTCATTAGTAATTGTTACAGACATACTACCACTCGCGACGCCTCTAAATTAATGAGAAAAAAAAATGCCTGTAACTACTACTGCATCAAAGAAAACCAAAACCAAAAAGAGACAAGAAAAAGGAGGGGGCGGGGGAGGAGTACACGGGGATCTTTGACTGGCTATTTGCCACACCATCTTTTTTTCGCATTAAAATGTGTTTTGCAGTATAGCGTGCGCTCCTAAAGCGTTTGATGCAATAATAAACAAAAAAAAATCATGGACATTGGGGTTGTCGGTGACCCTTCAAGTATTTTTGAGGAAACATTTCGACTATTATACGAAGGTGGCTTACGCAAACAAAGTTAAAATAACAGTACTACGTAATAACGTAAGAACACAATAGGAACAACAATAAGGCATCTCGATACTACCGAAAGACTGGTGTATAGGCATAACCTTTGTAAACATTTCCTTTCTATTACTATGATCCAGCAAGACAACGAGAAGTTCATGCAATCTTGTGTTAGCTCAGTTAGAATCTTATTGGGCGGTAAATACCAATCCACAATAGCAAAAACGTAATGTGGAATATTAAAAAAAAAATCGATGACGAAGCGGGAGCAATAACGACAGGAAATAAGTGGCGATTTGAACGTAAACTCAGTCGGGCATACGTTGATACGAGGGTTGTGCATGATTATTCATCTTACTAAGGAAGGAGAAATTTGTATCACTCCCTGAGGTAAGAAAAGTGCTTGAAGGCCTTCGAGGTTGCATAGCGAGGTCACTCTAGCATATAAAACATAGTCGGTTGAAATGTGTGGCAGTAATTTGTTGTTGAATGCTCTCTAATTTGTCCTGGAGCGAAACAGAAGCTGCTAGAATTCAACGCGTGTCTACCACTGGGTCTATTTTTCCCCGACTGCACTTTTTTGTTATCAATATAGGCACAATATTTACTTTATTTTAGCCACCCAACTTACTACAGGCTAAAAATTGTACTAAACGATTCAGTAGCACGATGAGCCACAAATAGTAACGTTCTTGATGCTGGAATATCGAACTGTCACTTTACAATTTTAGCATTGAGAAGGATTGACTAGAGCGCTGATAATTTCAAATTGATAATTTTCCAATCTGACTAGAGCAATGACAACGTCAATTGAGGGGGATCAGTGGTCGAGTGTGTTAACCCACAAAAGCTCGAAGCACGCCGAGCGAAAGCTCAACGTGCCTGTTTAGACCTGGACGAGCATCGTATTTAGATGCTCGTATTTAGATGGACGGGCGCGGTCGTGTGTCACTACTGCATGATGCACGTCAAAAAACCCGGGTTAGCTGTAGTATTTACTGCACTGTCTAAATTTCTCAGGTGCATCTGAGACACCAGACACCCGTTGTGGCCGACAAACTTCCGGATGAGTTAAAGCGTTGTGGCGCCAGTGTGCAAATAGCCCCCAACCACTTTCGGTTCTGAGCTAGACGGCGTGTTTCGCGGTATTGGCAAAGTCAAATACACACGCTATCTTCTGGAAATGGTCATTTATAGCACTGTCAGATTGAATTCACTCTTACGATAAAAAGAATGATGAGTAACATCTAGTGGGCGCCATCTATCGGAACTAACCCAATAGATGGCGCCACTCAGTCTGTTGCCAAACAGAAAAGGGGCGAGTATAGTTAATACGAGGGGCGTTCATAAAGTTCGTATTATTGTCACGAAGGAATAGAGATTCAGCAATCAAACTCGAGTAGGAGTTGCGACTTTCTCTACTTGTTCGCCACCAAAAGTTACCCACTTTTTCCAGCGATGCACCACATGCCGGAAGTCATTGTTATAGAACTCCTCGTTTTAAGTGTTCAGGAATCACTCTATTTCAGCAATCACTTGGTCGTCGTCCTTGAAATGCTTTTCTCTTATTTGGCCACACTGGAAGCGTCTGCGCTATTTAACCAAAGTGTCATAAACTGGGGCGTTGTCCCCGAACAGCGCTCCCAGATTTGGAATGAATATCCTTGGCATTGCTTCCATTCAAATGAAAAAAACGGATCACTGCATGTGCTTGGCACCTACGGGTGGTGCCATTTTTGTTTCGACTTCCTAGCGGCGTTCCGAGCTACTATAGTATGCGATGTTTACCCTGTGTGGAAACTAGAGGGACGCGCACTCATATTGATGCCTGTTTTGTTCCTTTTTTCTTTTCTTCAATTTTTTGTGCCGATAATACAAACTTTATGAACGCCCCTCGTAGTTAATGTATCACTAATTTTACAGAGCCACGAAAATGCGTTCTCCGCACACATACGGATATGCGTGTTTCAGATTTACCATGATTAAATTTCGCGCATATTGCAGCGAAGGACACTTGCTAACCTTTCGTCATTTTCCTCGAAGAAGTCTATACTTCGTTTCACTTTATCTGCGAGCGAAGCCAAAGCTAGAAGCGCGAGACCAGCGCTTTTTGCGTTTCTGCCCAGCTCGCGAGCTCGAGCAAAGCCTGAAGGCACGGAGCTTTCGTGCTCGCGCTTCCAGCTTTGCCTTCGCTCGCACGTAAGGTGAAACGAAGTCTAGTTCAGTCTCTCGTTCTGTTATAGGCCAAAGCGCTGTTTCCAAACAAGCCCATACTAGGTGTGGGCCGTGCGCACGAACCAGATTCGCCGACCGTAGCACCACCACACCGGCGCGACGTAAGGGTGGCTTCAATGGCCTAACAGGGGTGGCCAAACTGCGGCTCGCGAGCCGCATGCGGCTCTTCGCGGGTTTAAGTGCGGCTCGCGGCTCCCTGATAAGCGTGGTGCCTTTCCCCTTCTGTAACCCCAGCACAAAAAAAAAATCTAAAACTTAAAACAAAAACGTTCACAATCTTGGCAGCCTCGTGCAACACTACGTACATGCAGCTGGACTGATTTTTGACACATAGATGTGTCCAGTTCATGTGCTCCTAAACATAAAAAGTCACGCCCTGTGTTTCTTAAACCTGACCCTGACTCGTGCATGATGGAACGCTATAGAACGTCGCTTTCATGGTCGCGTCTCGCGAGCGTTGCGGAAGTTTAAAGACGGAGGCGATAACGGACGCCGACGCGAAGCTTCCATGTCCGCGCCTTGCGGGCATTGCAGACGACAACAGACGGTGGTGGAATAGCAGATGATGCCGGAGGCGCGTCTGCTCGCACGACTAGCAGGCAGTGTCAGACGCCAGGCTAGACTCACCGGATGTCTCGAAAGGGAGAGACTAGGTTTGCGAGCGTGTTCGACCGAGCAGACAAGCCAATCCAGTAGTAATAGGCAGGGACACTGTTCTGTGGGCGGGGCTTTGAGTGGGACGTGGCCTCCACCTAAATTGCCGCTAACGCGGTCTAGAAAAAAAAAGAAAAAAATTTAATTGGTAGTAAAATTTGCAAAAAATAAGAATAAAAAAAAGTGTCCCATCTATGCCCTTTAAAAAGTATTTTCTTCGTTTTCGTCTTTTTTAAGCTGCTGATATCTGGAGCGCGTACTGGTTTGTGCGTAGGAATGTAAGGGTAAGAATAAGAACGTCAGATGTGGTACGTCCCAGACGAATGTACCATTGGGTTGTGAGGCACGCACCGCTCACCTCAAACATAATTTTCGAACTAGTTTTTTTATAATTATTTATTTTGCTCAGGAGCGTACTTGCGGATGTACTAAATCATGCAGCGGAGATTTGTTAAAAAGAAGGAAAAAACAACAACACGAACATTACATATTAAGGTTACAGAAAATAAAAACAGGATATTGGCTAAAATAGCAGGTATTCCACAGTATTTCCAACACTCAAAAATTCGCACGTAACAATCACTGGTGCGGGTTCCATAAAACAAATCTTTTTTTTTTTTTAACATCTCTGCGTTTTGTTTTGTCACCCAATAATCTGAGCGGGCGTTCCAGTTACAGATACACAATGCAAGCGGGGCTGAGGCAAATAGCATGCGGAAATGAATGATTCAACTTTCCGAATGTCCTGAATTGTTGGTGAAATCTGGGTCGCATGTCTACAGACTGACTGTTCGGAAGTTGAATCACTATAATAGATGCGATGAAAGAAACAGAAGTGAAAAATTTACGCCATATCTGTAAAGAAGACAATCCCAGATTTTGTTTTAAACACTCGACACGGACTAGCTATGAGTAGTTACTGCAGATGAAGAAGGCGGCTGTGTTTCGCAATGATTCAAGACTTGTGGTGAGATAGTGTTTATGTGGTTTCCAAATGATGCTTGCGTATTCCAATCTAGGGAGGATAATAGGTTTATAAGCAAGAAGGCGCGTAGCTTTGGGTGCGTGGCGCGGTGTACGCCTTAAAAAAGTTCTCTGTAAGCATTTCGTATGACGTGATCAATGTGTTTGTTCCCAGTTAGATAGTGTGAAAAAAGACGCACACGACTCGTACGACGTTTCGACTTCAAGGTGAAGCGATAGGGTTTATAATACGCTTCATTTTATAGTAAATCTAGTCTGCCTACACATGCTAACATTAATGCTTAGTTGGCATTTTAGGCACTACGTACTAATTTTTTCGAGATCAATTTGAACAGCAAGGCTGTCATTTGTATTTGCTATTTGAGTCGTGAAGGAAAAACAGTAGGAAAAAATAAATGGTGGTCGAGCCCTCGAAACAGTGAATTCGGAATAGAGAAAACAGGACTCGTCAAAACAGATATCAGTGTCGAGCTGAATGCCATTCGACGCTAGTTACGTCATGATCAAGATTACATCTGCGTAAAAACCGGAGGGGTACACACTTACCGCTGCGCAGGCAATGTCCATAAAGGATACAGCTATCGTGGACGACTATACATCTCCCATAGGTTCATTCCAAGCAGCCAGCTGCAACGATAGTCGGTAAGCTGCCTTCTAAGACGTCAAACGCTTCGAGCGATGGGGAATCGCTCATCTGCGCTGCTTGCTAAAGGCCGGACCACGTGCTCGACCTCGGCGATAAACGGACGGACGGTACGCGGATTTGCCGGCCACTCTGCGCTGCTTGTTTTTAGACTTGGGATTCGCGAAGGAACAATGAGATCGTATTAAGGAGCTGTCAGGCTTCCTTCGAAATCAGAAACGAATCAAAACAACTGCGCGGGTATTTGGCAGGGTGACCTTTCGTTGGGAGAGAGAAGGTTGATCGCACCTACAGCTCCGAACATGATCGCCGATGCGGAAATAGACACTCGAACAGTTGTGCAACGTAGTAACTGCACACGCGCAAATATACAAAAAACTAAAATCGTAAGAAAAGAACATACGTACGATCGATATTCCCAGAAGTTGATAATACCAGTTGTGTGTGGGCTGAAGAGAGCGGCTGAATGCGAAAATATGTTCCGGGAAAACTGCACGCGAGGAAGCTGGATATTTGCGAAGGATAGATAATTTTTACGGGCAAAAATGTAATATCAATACAAGCCCTGATCACAAGGCGCTGAATACCCAGTGTTCCAGTGCAGGACATTCGTTATAGAAAAATTTTGACAAATCTTTGTCACTTTTTCGCTCTTTTTCTCTCTGTTGCTTTAAACACTATCCGGCATCATTTTAAGACGACCAATTTCTTGATGTTTAGTATGTATTACTTCGCTTTCTCTACCTGCATGTCTCTCTCTTTCTCTGTCTGTTTTTCTCTCACACACACATACTTTTTCTACGCGGGCCTTATCACTCATCAGCGAGAACTTAAGAATGCAGCTGAAATTCTGCCCAGAAGCGTTATGCGTCCGCTTATAGAACCGACTCACTCTCGAGAAAACAGGACATCGAGATAACTGTACATCGTCAGGGCGGAAAAGAGCTCGTGCTGGTGGCACACTCATCACTTCGAGAAAAAAGCAATTTTTGTCCATGGTTCATACGCCGCGCAAAGTAGTTCTATACAATATTTGGTTGTCGCAGCAAGAAAAGATGCTTTTGGTGTTTGAAACGAGTACGGCTTTATAAGATAGTATATGTCTGATCTAAAATGCACCTACATCTTAATTTTCCATATAAAAGGGGAAATTAGTATTGCTCCGCGAGGAGCCGGACCTCTTTTTTTACAGAGGCTCTTGAAGTGAAACCGAGTGTAGACACAACTCAACCCCGCGAGACTGCAGGAAACAAAAACGACGAACACACACAAAGTCCCCAACACAGCTGAAAATTTATTTCACTCGAAGAGCGCTTAAATAGGAAATGCCAAAACCTTATCGTTTATGTTTGGGGTAAGTGCCTACCTGTAGGAGTGCAGGTGTGGAAAGAAGGCGATTGTTTTTCCTACTTTCTTTTGGGATGTTCTGCCGCTTTGTGGCATTTCTTATTTAAGCACTTGTAAAACGATATAAATGTTCTGCTGTGTTCGACACTTTCTACTATATATATATATATATATATATCTATATATATCTGTGTGTGTGTGTGTGTGTGTGTGTGTGTGTGCGTGTGCGTGTGCGTGTGTGTGTGTGTGTGTGTGTGTGTGTGTGTGTGTGTGTGTGTGTGTGTGCTTGTGCGTGTGTGTGTGTGTGTGTCGTTTTTAGCTTCCTGCCGTCTCGTGGTTGAGTTACATCGTCTGCTCTGCGACATGGGCTTCAAGCGAGAGGGAAGAGGGCGAAGATCGATCG
This sequence comes from Ixodes ricinus, assembly GCA_037355805.1. Classification (NCBI taxonomy): domain Eukaryota; kingdom Metazoa; phylum Arthropoda; class Arachnida; order Ixodida; family Ixodidae; genus Ixodes; species Ixodes ricinus. The sequence continues at coordinate 455,231 of JAZHYW010053017.1, read as the reverse complement.
CTGGTAATGGAGCTCGAACTACGGATGAGGACAGGATAGAGCGGTGACTTCATTATGATGCCTTCATACGAGGTAGAACTAAAAGATTAATTCGCGTTTCGCGGCTCCTACAAGTACCGACAACAATTATTGTGGGAACACGCGAGACACGCGTCGCAAGCGAGTGCTCCGTCGCCATTTGCTTTAAGGGCCGCTAATTTCAGGGCCGCCATCTGCTGTCAAAGGTACTTGATCGGCATTTGCAGAGGCACAGGCCTCCTGCATTTCACATTTGACGATAGTTGTAAGACGGAACGCTTCAAGGGGCCTTAGGTAGGACGATAGAACCGCTGCTTAGCTGGCTTACCACGGGACTGATCGCGATGACGAGCCGGGCACCATGTTTCGCAGATCAATAAACAATACTTCGAAGGCGTCATTTCAGTGGGCATTCTTCATGTGTTTACTCGACAAGAACTGACTGCAGCGAATCAGCTTGGCGATGGCGGTGTTAAGCCCGGTTCACACAGTTGCGTTCGACTGCGTTTGACTGCGTTGCGGCAGCGAGACACCAGGACATCCCTGCTTCTTATATCGCGTGCCAAGATGATTCCTTAAATTGGATTCCACGCATCATACGAAGCACAGATGTGCCGGTGACTTGCTTTCGGTTCTCGCCGCAACGCAGTCAAACGCACTCAAACGCAAGTGTCTGAACCGGCCTTTACTCGAGCGATTCGTTCGCAGCGTACCACTTCGATCGCCACCGCGGCATCTTCAAGTATACCCTCATACAAACCACGGCGAGGAAGAGCCGGTATCCCCCATCGACCTTGCAACGCAACACAAGGCGGGAGAAAAGGGAACGAGGAAAAGCAGACGGCGACGAGCGAAACCCAGCGGCCGCACACTAAGCCTTACCGCTCGATGTATCCGCGCGCGTGGTGAACACTGCAATGACCCTTCAGATTCAGTCTGGCCGCTCAGATCACTATCACTGCATCTGTGGAACGGCATCTGTGCCATACCAATGGCGGCCTTCTAGTGACTGATAAGCGAAGACGTTGAAGATGCTCCCTAGTGGATGATGCGAGGCCCGTACCAGCTGCGCATTTGGGAGGTCAGTATGACGCGACGTACGTATGGAACAGAAGAGCTACGTAAACGTTTATTTCTAATAACTCAGATTCAGTCAATCTGTGGGCGGCACACAATCGGCTTACAAAGCACTTTGTTGTGACGGAATTTTCTAGAGGCATCTGAGTGGGTTGGGCTTTGATCTGCAATGCAGGTTCTTGGTCGCCATCGAACTGAAGGTGATCGAGAAAGAACTCACACTGAACAATTCCTCGCGTGCCGTTGATCTGCGAAAGTGGCGGTGCCGAGACAAGTTCATTTCCGCATCGATATGGCGAAACCTGAACTGTATTTACGAACCACCAGATGGCACTGAATTTCGGAAAGGAAAATCTGCCGCGAACAAACACGGAGGTCGTCACAACCTTGAGACGTAAACCAGAATAAGTAAAAATCGCAAAATAAAGAAGAAAAAGTCGGCGTTTCAAGAAATTTTGTTGCTAGGCGTACGCTGCCACGCTGAAAAACATTCGTTCCTAAAACAAGTGAAAGCGATTGTTGACAGGGCATGCGTCACTGCATTCTTCAGCTGTCACGGACCAAAGTCTCCTTTTTCGTATTTCAATCAGCGACGTCACGTTCATTGCCTCTCCCTTCACGCTCAAGCTATGAGCAGGCCTATCAAAAATAAGCACGCCGCCGCGCTGTCAACTGTTTTTGCTGGATACTTTGTAAGCGAGCAGGGAAACCCTTTTGTACAGCCACACGCCCGCGGCCAATCTTCGAGTGGCATTGCAAGCAATTTCCCAGACGGCTAAGCGTCAGATTCATCGCACATTCTAAGAATAGAGCTCATCGACTTTCATGCAAAACACTGTCACTGACTACTTAAAAAAAAAAAAAAAAAACGCGGGGTGTTACGTATTTTATATTATCATTCCACAGTCAGGGGGATAGCGGCATTAGCCGGTCAGAGCGCCTAAGAACCGATCACGAAGTGTGAAGGCCACGACCTGCATTTTTTAAGCTGTCAGTGTTCATAGCAAGTTTCAGCAGATTGGGTCTTCGTGGACTGATGTTAGAGTTACCGAAACACATAAGACACGCAGGGCATGGAAAGTTTCGGGCAATAAATGAAGCTCGAACTACTTTCAATCTGTCCCAGTCAAAAGCAGTTGAACTGTACGTAAGGTAGCAAGCAGCACAAGACTAACAAAACACAACCTGTTTTTGATTTAAAACGCGTTCCATTTCTCTTTTTGGGGAAGTGCTCATGCGACCAGCCGGGAGGGAAGTTAAGGAGTGTGTGTGTGTGTGTGTGTGTGGTGTGGGTGGGGGGGGGGGGGAAGCCGCGAGCCGCAGCTTGGCCACCCCTGTAATAGAATATACACATTTCCACAAAACACTTTAAAAAAAAAGTCTGCACTGTGCCATTGAGTACGACGTTTCATCTGCTCATGTCACGCCCAGTGTCCCAGTACAGACTGATTCGTTAGGTCTCACCATATTTTCACCGTCGTCGTCCGTACATTGCAGCCACTGGCTATACCGAGTGCTTAGCGAGAAAGTAAATGCACCCGAAAGTAAAGGGACCAGAAGCTCGGGTTCTTGTTTAGAGACATGCTCTGGTGGAGCATGCCCTGGTGGAGCATGCCTGGAGCATGCCCTGGTGGAGCATGCCCTGGTGAATCATGCCCCCCCCCCCCCCCTTCCCAAAGCATATCGGGGCCTTCGAAAACAACTGGCTAGGACTGCCTAATGTTACGATTGGGGTTGACCACGCGCTGCCGTTTTCAGGTTGCCCGTGCCAAGCCGCGGGTCCTTGAGTCCCCACCGTAAGGCAGTCCGAGTCACGAGTGCTTCAGTCACGAAATGAAAACTTTGTTCTACGAATTTCATGGTTTTGAAGAAACTTTTTTCCCCTCTATTCTCAACGTCGAACCCTAGTTGACATCGCATCACTCGTCGCAGCCATCGACGCCACATTGCGCAGCGAAAAAATCCCGCGAAGCGATCGGCACATGTGCTGCGTGCCGAAGGACAAGCGCTCGGGCAGTCAATTCAGCTGCCTGTCAGCGGCCTGATTGATTGATTGATTAGTCCTTCGCCAAAGTCGCAAGTGTTCGGGCCAAAAAAAGAAACACGTGCCCGTACTTTTCGCCGATCCGTAGATGGGCGCAGAAGGTCACAGGAATACGGGGTAGGGGGGGGGGGGGTGCGTTTCGATTTTCGATACAAGTAGTTCCGGAACCGAGTGATCGTATTTTTATCGTCACAAATGTCAAACCGCCAAAATTGACCAATATCACCGAGCGTGCCGAGACACGTGACATGCTCATGTCACCGTTTGTCTCGCGACAGCGCGGGCTGTCCGTCAAAGTCGGGGCTCCACTCCTTTTGAACAATTGGGACGGTCGGCAAGAAGCGTTGAATTTCCGAGTACCGGTGCCTCGCTCCTTTTCGTGGAAGGAAACGGGTCTGGCAACACGTTCCACGACGAGCGGATTGTGTAGGAGTCGGCGCGCAGTTCAGAGTCGGTGACAGGTGAAGAAATGCAAGGGACGGCTAACCTTTACCTATACAACTGCGAAGTGAAGTACGGAGACACGACTGGACGCGCCCTGCGTTTGAAGCCCGATTCACACGGTGCGATTTTGCCCGAGATTTCAGGACTTGCGAAGTTAAACACCACAACTTCCACCCCGCAATTTATTTTTTCTGGGAGGGGGGGGGGGGGGGGGCGCACGAGAGGTGTCGGAATTGTGAAATCGCAAAGACAATCACCCCGTGTGAATATTAGCTAGAACTAGCACACATGCGTTTTCCCAGGTTTTCAGCTACCGGCGAGAACGCAGAGCGTATGATCGTTTGATCGTCAAGTGTCGAAGTCGTCGAGAGGTTCCGACATCTAGCGCATCTCGTGACGCGTGTTTGGGGCGTTTCTCGAGGGTGCAACTCACGCTCAACAAGCGCCCTAAAACATCTTCTGCTCGGGAAATCCGTGCGCTAAGTTACTACAGTTGTAGTAACTTCCTGAGAAAAAAATGAAAGCCGTTTACAATTCTCTATAATGCCAAATTAGAGCGCAGCTCTAATTTGGTATTACAGAGAAAGAAAAACATTTTGAGTGCTTCGGATATTTATGAAATAGGATTCAAAAGACTACTAAGCCGCACACCAGAACCAACTTTCGCCTAAAGCTGAAAAACAAACAAAAAAACATGCCATTTTTTATATAATGATAGCAGTTTGCTTCCAAAATATATTTCAAAACCAATATCCTAGCAACTATGTTCTGCCTTTTTTCCTTATCCCTGTCCAGAAGATGGGAGATCGGTGACCGAATGGACGAGCGCTGCGCAGCTTTGAGCACGTGGAGACAACGTTCGCGCTGCAGAACTCAGGGGATCCCGGGCAAGTCCCAATCCCTCCCGGTTTCAATATAAATCAAGAATGTACCGGCGTTGTCTCCTGTATTCAAAACTGCTTGATACACGTCAAAGGTTCGACGTCGCACTGCACAGGTCAAGTTTTCCCTGTTCAGCGGGGATACATAAGACTTAACGCCACCTAAATTTTAACACAGCGAAGATGACCCTGATCCAGAAGACGTAAGAACGACTGAACGTACTGCGAGTCAATATATTGGAAGAGCTGCGTTTAGCCTTCGTCACACGAACGTGTGTGCATCAATGGTTGATACACCCCCACCCTTAACACCTCCCCAAACTAAGTGCTGCAGAAACCCCCCCCCCCTTCCCCCCAAGGCTCTGCCAATCCTGGGTAAAGGGCTGGTGTTAATGATATCGAGGCCACGCCATAACGAGGACGTCCACATTCTTTCCGTCGAGACGCAAGAAGCACTACATTTCTGAAGAGTTGGGAAGGGAAGGAGCGCACACGGCCATAGTGTCCTATATACTCACAAAGCCTGGCAGATCGCCGCGAGAAGCGGCCGCCGAAATGGAAAAGGTGGAGCGGCAGACAACGGATGAGTGGAGAGCCACGTGACTGGCGCCCCGCTGCGGCGAGACGCCGAAACACATTTCTCCCGTGCGAACAAGTGTATTTCGGGTCTTCGCGCTGACGTCCAGGTTCCCCGAGAAATGGCTCTTTGGTGCTCTGTGCTACCAGATCCTCGCGCTCCGAAACTGCGACCGGGCACTGTATGGCTCCCTCTTCGAACTGCCAGGCTTTGTGAGTATACAGGAGGCTATGACACGGCCCTGGCCCACTAACCCCGCGCGCGTCATGTGTCGCGGCCGCTTAAAGGCTCGTTTGACACTGATAATAATACATCATACAAAAGACCAGTCTGCAGACAGTGTCGGAGGCGAGTTGTATGGCGGTCCATTGATCGCACAAAAACCGTCTAGCAGAGGCGTTGGAAGCATGCATATATGTGAGATGCTTTACACAACATGACTGGGGCGTCTTCACCGACTAGATCTGTCACCACGTCCTCAGCGACCAGCGTGTTCTTTTGCACGACGAATGTGCGAGGAGCGGGCTCCGTACTCACGGACGGGATCGGCAAGGAAGCGGAGTACACGCTCACCGACGCGCTCCCTCGCGCAGGGCGCCGGGCGTCTGGACGGCTCTCGCATCTGTGACGCGAGGCGATATATTGACTCAATCGTCGGCTTCATTCCTCCGACGCTCTTCCGACCATTCTTCTCCGCCAATCGGGAATTCTTTTTCGCCCTTTTGAGCCGCCGGCGACCTTTGAATGCGAAGCGAGAAAACCTCTCAATCAGGCGGCCGCCGAAGGCGCACTGCCTTCCCCTCTCCGCTTTCGGCCCATCCATCAATTGGTCAGCGCGTGAGCGAGAAACTGACGAGTGCGAAATGAAGGAGTTGCGGCTTTGCCGCCGCGCGTCGCTCGCGCCGCTGCTCCACGACGCTCCGATAACGGGTTATAAGCGGGCGTTAAAGGGAAGCTGAAGCGGCTTTGTATTTCAGGAAACCCGCTTCGTTATTTTTTGTTTAATTTGGTGCATGGAGGCCGCAGAAAATCATTTTCAAAGTATCGTACTTCCAGGAGCGTGACGTCACAAAAGGAGTTTTCGGGATCTCCGCCCTCGCGCATCTTCAGCGCCTATCAAAGCTATGCACGCGCACTCTCGCTATTTTTAAAAAGGGCAGAAGAAGACCTTACGATTTGTGCCAGTACGGGGGCAACCCTCGATCGACACGCGCTTGGCGGCCGAAAGATTCTCTTATGACGTCACGACTGGTCGGAGGGTTTTCGTGTTTTCTCGCGTTTAGTCACACCTTCAGGGAAAACGAATGTGATACTAAGATTCACGGGGTAAAACTAGAATCAACCTCTATTGTTTGAAAGAAGATCGCCTTGAGAATCAACCTCTATCTCATTTTTTTTTTTAAAGATCGCCTTGAGACAGTCTTATGGTTCGATACATGTATATATCCAGTGAACACGACGACACTTCAGCCAACCTGTTGCTTAAAATAGTTGTTGCCAGTTATCTGAAATCGCAGAAAACGCTTTTCCACCATCTAGAAAGGTAAAAACAGTCCGCGACAGAGCTAAATGACATCGCCTGAGTTTCCTGATACCGTATAGGTCACGAAGGCGCATTTTCGAATCGTTTACCATCCAATTACGCCGGCTCAGCACTAGAAAACAAGATGGCGGCGTCCACAAGGTAACCAAGGAATTGAGTGTCGATACTCTAAGCGCAGCTCGTCGAACGCTTCAACATTCATCTCCCTAAACCAACGTTACTAAAACCCTCAGTTGGGAAACTCACCCCTGAAACCTGGGCCGCTGGCGTCCACCGAGACCAAGCTAAATACGATAACAGCGCCACCCTTTAGTGACGAGTTCAAACATGAAAGTTGCTTTACATAACTACTGTGAGATGGCCCCGCGAGATGGCGCCACCGGCCCTTGCCCGACTCGACGTGCAGCCGTGCAGTTCCCAAAGTGAACGCTGTGGGAGAAATGGCGGCGTTCCGATCGCCATTAGCTCGGTTCTCGAGTACGGATCGGAGCCAGTTTTTTAAAGCAAATCAATGGCAGTTTCCCAACTCAGTGGTTCTAGTAACGTTGCCCTAAACTAAATATATATATATATATATATATATATATATATATATATATATATATATATATATATAGAGAGAGAGAGAGAGAGAGAGAGAGAGAGAGAGAGAGAGAGAGAGATATTTGAAGGTATGACCATTCGCGCGGAGCATATTTCGCTGACCACCGAGGTCTGCGAAGACAGTCAGATAAGCATTGTCAATCGTTAGACACAAATACAGCTTCTGCCTACGAATGCAAACTTCACCCAATAAAAAGTTCAATGTGAGGCTTAAATGCAATATGTGCTGCGAAAGGATCACGGATTCGGACCCAAATAATGAAACTGTCCTTTGGTGTATAAAAGGTGTATCGCAATGTAAAATATAGAATGTACATAACTTCCAGTATACATGACGTATTTCCACACAGAAAACACAACGAATATAGAAAATAAATTGTTCACTCTACCAGAACAATTGGCATTCGCGTCACAAAACCTAATCGAATGCCGCGCAGCCGTTTCAGCAAATTCAAGTAATTGACCGTGCTTTCCAATTAACTGTTCCGGCGCTTGTTTTCCAGGTTCCAGACAGAAAATAATATATGTTGTCCGCGTGTGCGCTTTCCAGTTCCAAACTAACAGCGCCGATTATCTCGACCTATCGAAGAATCCGCGAGCTGATGTAGCAGCGCGCAGCAGCTCGGCGTCAAATGGAACGACAGCTCACTCCACGGATTCAGACAATGCGAGTCAAAGATCACATAAACATATACCGAGTTTGGACGTTATGCACTTTACAGAAGCTCGTATTCACGCGGGTGTGATAAAAGTATACTCGTACACACACACAACGCGGCTGAGCACAGAAGCTTCTTTGCCAATTTCGACTATTTCGTTTAGCCTCTCCATTGCAAAGCTTACTGACGATGTCGCCTATAAATCCCAAAGTTGTCGTTAACATAAAGAGAAAAAGAAAACCTCTAGAGTGACGACGTTGCAATGTCGCTCGTGTAATGGACACTTGCACGGCGTGAGCACCCACTTGGGTACGGCTACAGTCAATAGTGACATTTATGCCCAAGTTAGAGGGTCACATTTAACAGCAGTTAAGTGTGACTAAGGTCAGACACTTAAGTGTGCCGCATCCTAAACCGCAGTTACGCTTAGTATGGTTAGCAGTTGCTGGCAATTATACCCTAGTCACACCTCTGAGTGCAGCTAAGTCTGACCTCAGCCACACTTAACTGCGGTTAAGGTTCGATTCACCGTAAATTGTATCGGTTGCGACAGGAGAAGCTAAAAACTGGTTTTGAAGCCTCTTATGTCTGCTTACAACAGTCTTCACGGCGGTCGTCAGCAGTCACAAGAGGCTCTATGAGGGTTTCAAGCCTCTCCGGTCGTAAGCAGTCGCAAGTGTGATTTCGCAAATGAGGACCACTTAAAAGCTTGTTTGTGCGAGCTCATATTTGATATCGGAAAAAAGCGGAAACATATCTTTGATGTCTATTTCTCGGAGCCACAGATCCTTACGGCAAGGGACATTGACTAGTAGCCCGCTGTCAGTGAGTCCGCCTGGTAGAAAAGGGGCTCGCTTCGAGTGGAAGCTCGGCGCATCGGTCGGTGACAGATGGGTGCCGGAGTCTCCCGGGAGCGCGAACCTCGCCACCCATCCATCAACACGCTGACCGAGTGGACGGAGTGAGCGGCGAGAGCGCGTCGCCCCGGGCCTCGCCCTCTCGCCTGGCTGCTCTCGATCAGCCTTCGCGGAGGATGTCGACGAGGGAAAGGAACTAGAACGCGCAAGCCTATGGTGTCGACTCCACGTTATTGGCACCCATCCATGTATTCTTAAAAGGAAGCGGGGATTTAGCGGAGCACTGTTACGGCCGCCAGGTTCTTGGTTCGAAATTCAAAAATAATAATTCTTATTCTTATTATTAATATTTTGGCATCTGTATAGGTTACAGACGCCGGAGCTACGGACAAAAAGTCCGCGAATGTTGACTTGACGGGGTCCGTGCCCCACGTACTTCGCAAACAATTAGAGTTACAACAACAAAAATTACAGAGATTTTAGCCGCAACAAAATACATACATACATGAAAGAACCACGAAGAAGTTGCAGTCCAGTGGCTTTAGAACTGTTAGTGTCGTGTGATTTGTTTTTAAAAGTGAAAAACGTTTACTTTTGGACGCGTTCCCACAAGAATAGTGGCAGGCAATTTTCATATAGGCTGTGTTACACCTTTGGCAATATTCTAATTCAGCAAATGTGGCCTTTGGCTTCGATATCAGCTCATCTTTTCAGTAGTCACCTCGCCACGTAAGAGACATGGTGAGCAGGTGTGTTTTGATCGCGGCAGTGGTGGTATTGGCTTGATTTATCGTTATTTCATAGGCATGTTTTTTCTTCTTTTCTTTCTTCTATCGCAATACTACTATTCTTAAAAATAAATATAACCAGGATTGTGGATAGGATTTTCAAAACTCAGTTCCAAGCTGAGGTACACGCTGTTGAAATCCTTCAACACTCGGACAGATCAGACGACAATAAGCGCTAAAAAAAAACCACGTAGTCTAAATTAATTCTCAGTGCGTCATAGGGCCCGATAACATTCGGCAAGTAAAATCACACATAAAAAAAGGTAAGTTTACATACGTTGTCATTACGCCCTGCCTGCGCTGCTAAGCGACAGAGGGGTCTTTGGTAGAACGAACACGGAAAAGTTTGAGCTCTGAACGCAATAAAAAATACAACGAAGTATTAATATATCAAATAGAGACAATGCAGTTTTAGTACTCAGCGTTCAGGCAATGCCTCTAAAAAAAAATAAAACAGTGGGCTGTTTTGCAACGGGTAAAGTTCCCAGATAAAAAGGTGCACATCGTCCCTCGTGCTTCCTGCAAGTACCGACATTCTTTGGGACGCCGACGGCGGGACGGTGCAGGTCTCTCGATGCGAAAAGACGGACGCCACACAGCAGCAGAAGAAACTGAAGGACGCCGTAGACGCCATTTTGTTCTAGCAGATTGTGCTTCGTCGTGCTTGCCGCTTTTAGCTATTTTTAATAGAAAGTATCAAGGGACTTTTGCAGGAGGAACTTTGCCATGCACTAAATAAGCGTAGATTCACTTTTAATGTTAAATTATCAAGCATAATAAAAAAAAATGCCGCGTTTTTTTTTGTTTTTTTTTGTGTCGTGCGGGATTTTGACGCCGAATCGTGGCGATGAGGGCCTCTTTTGTCGGGGCGTCGTGACGAGATGATTTGCCGGAGAGACAGAGACGGACAGGCGAGCGAGTCTTCCGTAGCGTCCCGCTCCACAAAGGCGGCTTTCCCTTCCTCTCTGAACGCGAAGCACGCCGCAGAAGGGCCACACAAATAGAGACCCGATTTCCGCGTGCACGGCGACGCCGCCGCTCGGTTTTAATAAGCCACTCGAAGCCGGCGAAAACGGTAAATTATTCTCGCCACCCTTTTTTTCTCTTTTTTTTTTCCCCTTCGTTTTGGTTCGGATATGCAGAAACAGCTGCACGCGCTTGCCGCTCGAAAGCCGTCCAATTTGCAGCTGCAATCATAAACGAAACAATGACGGCTCGGGCCCAAACTTCCGCTTGCTTACCGATCGCATGGTTTGCGTTCTCTTTCCCCCGCATTGCAGCCCTTCCTCCCAGCCGATGCTGACGCGAAATACCTACGAGAGGCCGTGGTGCTTAATTCTCCGAGTCACCCGAAGAGGCGAACGCCGGGCACGGATTGGACGCGATAGCCGTGTCAGCGTTAGGCTCAGACTCGTGGCCTCGCTGATTGGAGCCGAGTCGCTGCCGAACGATGACGCGGCTCTCGTGTCCAATCAGGGCCCCGCGTTTGCCTCTTTTCGGGTGACGTAGAAAATTCAAGTATCTGACGTGGTGCTGTTGTTGGTACTGCGCATGAAGACACGCTTTATGCCACTCGAATCTGATTTCTGCTCACCTGGTATGGGCAAACGCAGGCTCGTTTCTAAACAGGGTGTCGGTGTACGCGGGTGTTATCTGATGGTGAGAGGTCAATCATCGGGTCTTTTTTTCGCAGAACTTGCACCCAGCGTGATCCTAATACTTAAAACCCGATGCCTTTTTTTTCTCTTTCTTACGTGCGTTGATGAACGAAGGGTTTTAATGCTTATTGTGTTTAAAAGGTAAATCGCAGCGTTTTGAACAAAGAATGTTGTCTGGGAGGGAAGTTGGTGATGATTGTATCGACAATGACCGTGGACATCTCTAAGAGGTCTTTCGGTGGCAGGAGAGAAAATAAACGATATAGTTGCGTTTGGGACGTCTTCTCCTGTGCCTTTTTTCTTCAACTTGAAAAGGACCCCATTTTTGGCCCTCACCACAGTTTCGGGTTTTAAACATCATGATTAACTGTCACCAGCTCGCCTGTACACTCACTGTCTTTTCATTAATAAAGCTTGGTTATGTGAGGCTTATCGCGTTCCAATCAACGTATCAATCGTACGTTCTGCCTTTCTTTTTTATACGTACCGGGAAAAAATTAATCAAACAGCTCGCCGCGTTGCAGAAAAAAATATATACCTACAAACGGAGAGCACCTGTCAGATTTCCTCCACCTAGTATTCTGCTATTTTTGATCGGCGTTGCCGCACAGAAGAAGCGATCGGCGTTCGTTGGAAAAATTGAGCTCGTCTGATTCCTTTTATGAAGTTGCGCTTGATCGAGCCGCTACGATTGTCTACGAAAGGTTTCGCCGGCGTTAATGACTTCTTTTAACGAGTGGCGCCTGCCCTCACGATTCGCCGCGCATCGATTAAACCACTTTTTATAAGCATCGAAGTACTAAAGCGCCTTATAGGTCGTGAGGCGCTCCTCAGACGGGAAAGATAAGACACATGTCCGCAGTTCAAATAATGATAAAAGTGGAAGATTCACGTCGCTCTGTATAATGTAAGCGCGGGGTCATCGTTATAAAAGTTTTTATTAGACTAGCATCCTTCTCTCATGGGCAATTCAAAGGTGTTCAGAACGAACTCCTTTATAGATTTCAGCGAATAATCTCGCAATTTCCGCTCTATCGGCGTGCACTCGTTGGCCGATTCTTTGAAGGAGTTCGTTCTGAGAGCCTTTGAATTGCCCATGAAACAAGCTGGGCGTAATCCTTAACCATATATATGCATATTCGTGGATATTTTGAGTGAGATACAATAACTCCTCAATTTTAGAAAAGGAATAACTGTGCAAAACGCAAGCATCAACTAAATTCTAACGACCACACCTAAGGAACGCGCAGAGAGCGCCAAATTAGAGGACCATCGAAAGGACTGTCAGAATTGCTCAAACGTCAAGAAACCCCACAACCGAAAAGAACATCAGCATCCATTAAATTTATAAAAAAATTGTCGAAATAAAATTGATAAAAGAATCTTGAAAATTAGCGTTCCGCTACAAGCATAATCACAACCTCCAATTTGCATGACTTAAGCCGGGCTCACACTGCTCACACATCATACAAAAGGCGGTCTGCAAACACGAGTCACCGCAATATCCGTGGTTCGAATGCCGCACTGCCAGGTTTTCTCCCTGAACTCATTGCCATGCGGCATTCGAAGCACGGATCTTACGGTGACTACCGGTCGAATCGCATACAATCTGCATTTTGTACGATGTATGGGAAGTACACTGGCGGCCATAGCTGTGTGCGCGAATGCTGAGCGTGCTGATGGCGAGCTTCCACAGTTCTTTTGCAACGGCATTCCGCACCATCAGAGTGCCGGTCTTGGCAGCCTATTGATGTGACTCGTTCTGAGCATGCTCAACAACACCCACAAATATGGCGTCCGGTGAATATCCTATAAGCAGAGTGACCACGGCTTTAATCTTCTATAAACAATTAAGAAAAACCTAGAAGTGTCTGTGTTGTTGTTTTCTCTTTCTCTCTTTACCTACGGAGTAGACAGAACAGTAAAGGAACTCTGCTTTATCACTCCATGTTTCCATCAAACTCCTATTCATCTATGTTTTGCAGTTCTTTGTTACGATCCCCACACGGGTTGTCGAAAAGTACACGAGTTATCGTTGTTGGCCGAACGCCGCGTCCGTGTCACACACCACGAAGATGTTCCTTTTCCGCCAGTCAAAACATTAATTCTGTTTGGTTTCCGGAACCTCAATTAAAAAATAGTGCGCATCAAATAAAAAAACCGCTTCACTTTGTCTTTCTGGGAGGAATGAGCAAACTGACTGCCAGCATTGCGCCGTCACAGTGTAAGTTTGGCCCGTTTAGATTAATTAAGTGCTTACATGATGCAGAAATGTGAAACGGGAGAGGTGACTGCCTCTTGTGCTCCTCCCCCGCCTCTCGGGGTCGTTAACTTCCCCGTCGCTACCGCATCAGCCTCGCCTGCCCACTTGATTTCATCTCTTGAACACTAATCACCTGTCGGGAACCGGTACCGACCACCCAGCTTTCAAGCGTTTCTACTTTTGCGTGCATGTCTGTTGTCCGATCGTGGATGAAACGGAGTTTAGCCACGTGTCTCTCACGGCCTCGCCGTGGCAACTGCACAAGGCCCGAAGTTTAATTCCATACAACTGAAGAAACAAAACGGGGAAAAAATAAAAGGCTGGCGACGCCAAAACGGTTTCGATCAGCGCAGATTGAATCGAGAAGCGGTGATGGGCAGCTTGAATATCATGAGTCACAGAGTTGTAGTCCCAGTTGTATGTTATTTGGATAACATATAGTGAAAACAACGAGAGAGAAAAATCGGGCGTAAGTCAGCGGCATCGCATCTATACATTGCACACATATGCCTTTCCACTGAGCGAAGGAGCACATTTTAGTTTGTTACCCAAGGATACTTTATTCGCTGCTTACTACACGCTTGGCCTCTGTCTCTGGCTTTTGACTACTTTAATTGCTTTTCATTTCATTTCATTTATTAGACCACTTTAGCGCCCATTGGGCTTTACATAAGGGGAGGTAAATAAAATACAACGAATTTAAAACAGTGAACACAAACACACACAAAAAAAAGCTGACATGGGGCTATGTGTTTATGAAAGTTTGAAGTGTAGCTCTGAAATTAGATGACCCCTGACTAGTTACAATGTGATCAGTTATGGAATTTGATTAAGAAATTTATAATAGAAGAAGTGAAAATTTAAAGAGGTTTGCTCTTGGTGTGACCAGTTGAAGTTTCTGAGAATTGTCAGTGCGGGGAATTGGGTGGGTGGGAGGAGGGGAGGGGGGAGGGGGGGGGGGGCGTATGTGGAATGCAGCCGGGCAATACAAATCTCTGTTTGATGGGGACTGGTAATACAAGGTGTGCAGTGAGGCAAGTCTGGATATCTTCCTTCTCTCCGCGAGATGAGAAATATCAACTTCGTTCTTCAGTTTTGTAGTGCTTGTGTGTGTAATTTTTGAGAATGAAGCGAGTGGCTCTGTTTTGGACAGGTTCTAATTTTTCTATGATAAGACTGATGGGGGTTCCATATTACAGAAGCAAAGAACATTAATTGTTCTTTTTGGGCAGGTCCACAGTTTTAGGGGAGAGAATAAACAGCTTGTAATTGGTTGTTCGCGCTAACAGCGTCGCCCAGTGTACATATCTCACCATACATCTTCCACTCTTACGAGGATGACGCGTAAAACCTGTATTTATGCACCGTTGTATTCGCTCTTATTTAGTCATTCAATTAATGCTGTCAGACATCGCTTCAAGCCACGCCATATCAAGGGACGAACCCTATCTCCGAGCGCACTCCCGGAGATATCACATTCGAAGGGAATCCGACCCGCTTGCGAAACGAGGTTTGACTGGCTCATCAAGGAACCATTGAACCGAATTGACAGCGCCGACGGTCTATTTCCGACCGAGAGCGCGCGCGGGGGTATGGCACAGTCCGGCGTTGACGCAGCTCAAGGCAGCCGGCAGGCATGCAGGCCGATTCGCGGAACTTTTCCAGGCCGCCCGTATTGTGACTGCGACGGCAGTCGCCTGGCAGCCCGCAGAAAGAAGATTCGCCGATTGATGGCTGTTCCGGGACCGCCGCGGTGCCAGGGCCGTCGCCGACGCCGATGAGCGCCGGCGAACCGGTTGAAGGACGACGCGCGCTGCCGCCGATGAACCGCGCGGGACGCCGCGAGCCCTCGACGCGAATTCCACCACCATGTGAGTGTCACTTGAGCTCCGCGGGGGACGTATAGCCAGGCGCGGGGCGCCTAATCACGTGGGGCGCGTTCGCGGCATTGGGTTGGCTGGGATGACTCGTGGCGTCTGGTGCGGTCCGTCGTGGGGTGTAACGGAGTACCCGCTCGCATTCACTGCCCCACGTAACGCACAGAGAAGAGGCAAAGGGGAGAGAGGCACTTGCTGCGAGGGTCGCTGCTGCCGCAGATGTCAATAATACGCCCAAGCGGGATTCGCCTTCTAAAGCCTACTGACGGCATGTCCGAGCCGAGGTTGACTCTGCAACCTGTTAAAATTTGTGTTTTCTTGAGAGGCGGCTGCACGAAACTGTCTATACTTTAAAAAACCGTTTCGGTCGTACCTTTTTCTAGCTTTCGTTTCCACCCGACAAAACGGTTCTGGAGGCTGTTGTTTGAAACTCGTATTACATTTTGACGTCTCCAGCAGCGAAGTCTATAGACGCTTTACAGCAGCTGTGCATGGGCGCCGCCATAACCGCCCTTCAGTTTTTGTTTCCTCGTATTCCGTTCGCTGCACTTCATTCTTACCACAGCAGGGCAGGTTATTGCCACTTTAGAGGCTACTAAGTCCTTTTCCCCAGCATAGGCCTGTGTGGAGGCTCAGAAACGATTGTTTCAGTGGCTTTGCATCTCGGTAAGACAAGAGAAGGTCGGCTATGGCGGCTCAATCTGGCGCGTGTGTAAAGCGTCTATATAAGCACAACTTCCTTGCTTCAAAATGCGCACCGCTTGCAAGAGCATGGCGAGTAAAGTCAAGTTTCTGGCTCTTTAGGGATATTTAATACTCAACGGACGTCTTTGTCCATACATCGAATCGTTATCGTATACCGTTAACGGAGGTACCGGAACGATCTACTAAGACTTCTACTGTACCCCAGTTCTATCAGTGTGCTCGCGTTACACCGTACAGTATGCATCATGCGCACAAAACACAGCAACAGACTCGAAGCGGTCCTGTTGCGGTTGGTTCTGTAGGGAGCACCGAAAAGCCCAGAGGCCAACACGCCTCCATGGCTGGACGTTGCCCCGCCGGAGCAGCCACGCAGATATCTAGCGGCGACGCATGAATGTGCGAGAAAACTGACCACTTTCCAGCTGGGAGATTTTGTCCTCGGCCTCGTGCAGCTTGAGGCAGACCTGTGCCTGCGACTCCTGCAGAAGGCGCTCCTTGTCGGCAAACTGCCGCTGTAGCTCCAGCAGCCGCTCCGCGCTCGGGATCTGGAACGGGAAGCCGAGGCACGGGGCTCAAGCAAACGCAGACAACGACGCACGATCCGCGACCACTTCGACGCTGGCCGTGAATCGGCCACTAAACGAGGAATGGTGGTAAACGATGGCTCTTCAATACACGTGCGGTAAATTCGTTCCCGCATTTGATAAAACCTTGCGCGAATAATGTAAATGATGCTGAATTTGCGCGGAGAAGGGAGACTTCAGATCGGCTTCGTTGCATTACCTCCGAAATCATTACGTTTCAACTCCAAGTGAAGCGTTCTTGGAAGTCTACAAGCGTTTGGATCGATGTACCGCGTTTTACACGCAATCGTTCACTATGAGATTTGCTCTAGACCTTTCCAGTCTTTGGTGCACCCCAGGCACCAGTACACGCCCCAAGGACAAGTAAATACAAAAACAGTACCTCGGAAGATTACCTTTTTATCCTTATATATGTCTGAAAGCCTAAATACCGACTAAAACGAGCATGACAACTTGACGATGAGCTCACTGTTCAATAACAACACTCAAAAGTTCACATAGGTCTTCAATGCGTACACGGGTCAAGCACCGATATTTGCTTCCGTTCCAGCTGGGGTCTAATATGTCTTCAGAATTTGGGGTGATTCCAAAGAAATTAAAAAGTCGGAAAAAAAATCTTCCTGTCTGCAAAACTTTTTTTTTTTTGATAGAGATATAGTTTTGAGTTTTTGGCTGCGGGCTTAGGACCGAGGACTAACGCCTGATTAACATGCTGGGATTTTGCTTACGATTTCGCATCTGCGACATCGGCCACCGCAGCTTCCACCGCACTTTTTTGTTGCACGAGCGATGTGATCGCAACTGCGAAATTCCAACTAAAATCGCACCATGTCTGAGTCAGGCTTAAGTCATTCTTAACGACTTTCTACACTGTCCGTGGTCCTCCTTTTGAAGTAACAAACAATCTCCTGCCCCTGTCGCAGTAGTAAGACGCACCAATTCGGAAGATATTTGTCCACGGGGTTCGGCACTGGGCACGTTCGGCATGCACGAACAATGAAAATGGCACCGGCATGCACATCTGGCCACAACAGAACCAGGTACGCGCGCGTGTTGATGCCTCTATACTTTATTTCACCTTATCATGTACCACAGGAAAGGCTACAAGCGCGAAGCTCCTTGCTCTGGGGCACATCTCGGCGGCACAAGCTCTCGTGCATTGAGGGCAGCTGCCAACGCGATGAGCTCGCGCTTCTAGGCTTCGCTGCGGTACAACATAAGGTGAAACAGTGTATAGCACATCCATGCTCGCCTACCAAAGTGGATGGCTGATCCTTCGCGAGCTGCAATGTTTGCACGCTGGGACTTGGGAGTGAAAGAGGCTAATTTCCATGTGACCCGGCAAAATAAAAACGTAATTTCTATGGGACGACATTTTTCGCCGAATCAACACGCGCCATTCCTGGAGCGGCGAGCGTTCCACGCGCGACGTTCGCCGTCAGGGTTGCGAACTGATTTGCGAACTGATCCGCCGACCACACAAATCTCACTCAACAAAAACGGCATTAGCTTTTTCGTGTGACAAGGGTCCACTTTCCCGACATATCTATAGAGGGCACACTGGCGTTAATCAGTGTGGCTGTCGTCTCGAATGCTCGACGTAGAACAGCACTTAGGTCTGCGACACGTAGGTAACTTGGATCGTGTTAAATACGAGCGATATATTGGAGCCTTAATTATGTTCCTATTTTGATGTCACGAAGGTGTAAGCGAGCGTATTTTTTGGGAAACCGATCTTCCACGAACGAAGGAGCGCAAAGCTCACACCGCGGTACCTCCACAGCTGAAGTAGCGAGTAAAATTTCCTCACTTTGCCGTCTTCAAAAAAATACTCAACTGAGAGCGGCACACAAACTTCTCGTAGCAATATGGATTCAGCAGAATTGCAGACGCAGCAGAGACGGCATAGGCCTAGATCGCTGCCAGTCGTTAGAAGACGCGACGTTCAAATGGGTCCGCGGTCAAAGTCAACGAACGCCCGGCACCCATCCAGACGGAAAGGGTTGTTCCTCTCGCGCGTATTGTGCTCGAATCAAACGGCTGACTGGCGTCGCTCAATGGGCAAGAAGAAGAAGGGGGAAAAAAATCGTAAACACGAGAAGGCCCGGGCAGGGAAGGCGCGCCTTCTGAAGATATCGCAAACAAGCATAAAGAGTACGGATTAAGAGCTCCCCGATGCCTGCATGGGAATGAAGAGAGACCCCGTTCCGTGGATGGGTCCATCGCCGACCCGGCAGCCCGGATCAATAGCTGCTGTCAATCTGGAGCACTCACAATGACTCGCTGCCGTCTATTTGCTACGCTCCCGTTCGCTCGCCCGTGTATATACGTGGCTGCGTGCCTCCATGGGAAGGTAAAACACGAGGGACGGCGCCATGCATCTGCAAGGCGTCGCTTAGTGATATATGTCCACGCCTCAGCATCGAGATTCGTTCCTGGGCGCTCTTATATAGTCGCGTGAAGCCATCTGATTGAATTTGGAGCGATACGAAGGAGCTGGGAAAATCGCCACGCCTCATGTTTCTTTAGTTGGCAGCCACGATAACAGCAGATGAGAGCGTAGCTAACGGAGTTTTCGACTTCTATCCGACTTTGTTCCTCAGACTGCGCAGACGTTCCCCTCGCTATTTTGCCCGACAATCGCGTTAGTTCGTCGCCATTTTCCCCGCCGTCTATAGGCCGAAAGATGACGAAAGCCGCTTTCGTGCGTATACATATAGTATTGCGTGTAGGAGCAAACGCAAGATCTGTGCGTTAGAGCTGCGTGTTCTCGCGCACGCGCAGTATAGAACACGCAACGCGGACACTTGCGTTCGCTCGTACACGCAATACCAAAACTCACTAGTGTCTTGACGGTATACAGGCGGGTTTTGATCACGTTGAAATACTATAACCGCGTATGGCATCTGAAGCGTCATCGTGCACGGAATCCGACCGTCAAGGTCACAGTGCTAACTTTCGCATAAAACAAAAAGCACTTCTATTTTATTTTTTAATTACGTTATTTAGTTGAAGTACCTAACCGACTAGCTTTATGTTCAGATCCGTATGTTTAAGTCACGCTACGCCATACACATTTTGCAAAGTTAGAACCTATAGCCTCTCTTCGTGGCCCCCTCATCAGGATAAGATGCGGTGCCGGCACCCAATGCCTTTTGTTTTGTAGTCGTGTGGCCTCCGAACGCACGATCACATTCTTTTCGATGTTGTTCAACCAAAATGTTTTTTTTTATTAGTCACTAAACTCTTTAAATCTATAATTTTTTTCCTTAAAGAACGGCAAATTTCTGATAGAGGAATGACTAAAATGAAAACTCTCTTTTTCTTACCACTTTTTCTCTTTTTGGAAACAAAAAAATGCGATATTTGAGCGGCGATCGAACAGCTGTGCGATTTGGAAATTCGAAAGAAAAGAACGCGTAGCTGATTTACCGTTTAATGCGGTGACTATATCCCTCGACGCAAAATCGACGAGGGATTTATTTTTGTAGCGCAGGTGCATGCCGCGAAAGACGACGCAGCGACGTCGAAACGCGCTCATCGACGTTTTGTTAGCGCGCGTTCGGGCTGCGACGGGCACAGCGGGAACATGCCGGTTTCCGCTTTTCTGTTTAAAAATAATCCGAGTGGAGGAATTCGCTTTGTTTGTCTCGTAGATAGGACTCACTATAGCATGACATACGAACTCGACCGCTGAAAGTCAAACTTGTATACCCAATGCGTTACCAGTACACATGTTTACTACAGGTGTATATATAAATAAATATATATATATATAGAATATATAGATAGATATATACGAAGCATGGCCAGGAATGGCGCTGAAGACGCCGACTCTGTTTCGTTCTGAATGCTTTTCTCGCACGTGACTTTTAAGCAAGTAAGAAAAAAAAAGGATGTTTGATCAGTTGACCTTTTGTCCACTGTTGGGCTTTTGTTGATATTACTGTCTTGTCTAGCTTCGCAACGTCTAGTAAGGCACACATGAATGTAAGGGTTGTTGCAATCTGCTCAACAAGGTCGTTCCCTTTTCTTACTGTATTGTTTATTGTAACACGCCGATACCTCTATTGCCAATAGGTCAAAAACGCACAAAGAGTCTGTGGCACAGAGCATGGCGTTTTCACCCTGATCACTGTCACAACGCTTCCTTGGGTCCGAAGATATTAGGAGCCCCGTGATTGGCCGAGCTCCGTCCGGAAATTGCGGCGATTGGCCCCCTCAAGTGCTTTGCGGGAGAGTAGTCGCTCCAGATTTCGTAGACTGATAGCTCTGTGAGTGCGCAGAAAGGGGTGTGGGCTGAGGAATACAAACGACGCATCGGCAGTTCCCGATTTCGCGCTTCCACGCCTATTTGTACCGGAATATAAATAGCGACAAAGGGGACGCCTATACATAAGAAATAGAAAACACTTAAAGTCGCCAGATGAAGGACCATGCGTCCCGAAGTGAGGCACATACATCTACACCCGGAAAGAACAAAAGACTCCAAAGAAAACAGCGTTTTGCGAGAAAGAGAGAAGGAAAGGCGAGGTCGCTTCATGCACGGATGTGGTGTATGGCGGAGAAGCAGGCCGCCGCAGAAGCAGCGCGGTTCGGGCGGGGGCCATTCCATCGCCCGACCGTCGTCGTCGACTGCCTATTTTTCCCATGGCTCGGCGATCGCTTCTCCCGTGGAAGATTTATGGGACGACGGGCCGCGGGGGGTTCCCGTTTTCCCCGCTGGCCATTCTGGTTTCGCGGAACGCGAGAACGGGGCGAGAGACCGCGCCTCCCCCGCTCCAACCCGGGGCTTGTAGCGTAAAAGAGGACTCTCGTGTCGAGAGCTTTCTCAAACTTTGAGTATCGATCCGGGCCGAGTGATATGTCTCCCGAAGAATCGCTTCGTGCCCGCCGCCAAGCAGCTTCTCCTTCGACGACGACGCAGAGACAAAAAAAGGAACTCGGAAGGAGCGAGAAGTCGATCTTGCGTGCGGCTTGATGCCTCCCTCGTAGGCGTCCCACTAAAAGCCCTGCGGCGGAACGACTTCTTCTGGTAGCTCTCTCCGTCGGACGCCGCCGAGTTTGAAGGGCTGCTCTGCGCTTAGAGGCCGATTTGCGAGAGAGACTACACCGCCTGACGTCTTTGGCCGAAAAAAAGAATGAGAAGATGAAGCGCGTATGCAGAGGATGAGGAAAAAAAAAAGACACGGAAAAGGCAGTCATTCTTTTAGGTTTTGTTATGTTATTGATGATAGATGACGGGCGAATTGCGTACGCGGGATGTATGGGTGCATGCCGGGTTCGTCTTGACTACTCCGATTTTGGAGTTGAAAAAACGAAAGGAGCCGATTTGAGACACGTACGCGGCCGCATGCCGCATCACGAAAGCGTCTAAGGTCGCCAGACAATCGGCGGAGGGATCGCGTCTGCCGTGGTGCGGCAGAGAGAGCGCATCGGCGTGGGTCGAGTGCCGACCCTTTTCACGAGAAGCGTCAAACGCCAGAAACTGATGGCCGCGCTTAGTGACGCTGCTGGCCTGGTTAGTAAAACGCATCGGTAAAGTTTAGTAAAAGCGTAGTTGGCGGGTCACAACAATAAGTAGGTATAGTGTTAATCAGCTAAAGTAACCTCTAAGTCGAAATAAAATGTCTCTGACACATATTTTCTTGAAGGAAATCCTTTAACTTAATATGATTTCGCAGGTAAACGAGAGATATTTGGAAGTCATTAAAACCAGCTCATTAGATAGTGCAATAAATTAGCAGTCGAATATGGCCAACCCGATTCATATACTTAAACATTCTCTGCGCTTTTATTCAGAGATCCGGAAAGCAGCGGTGAACCTGAAACTAATTCCACGTAAACATCGTTTACTACATTTGAGCCAAACCATACAGGGGTCATAAAATAATATTGGGATGGAATGTTTATGACTTTACAGAGGCGTACTGGTCCTAGTGTGGCTGAACTATGCTCGCACGGACCACCACTGATTAAGAAGCTTTTTGGTCGCGGTGAAATGGCGATGGATAAAAGGAAACTATTTCTTTCAGTCTTGCCTTCGCAAACCTTCATGACGTAATTCTGAGATCGGAACCACCGGCCTGACGACAGTCGAGCGCGGCTCATTGGTTTGGACACGAGAACTGCGTGAGCACCTCGACATCGGCTCGTAACAATCAATGCCTCGGCGGACACTCGAGTACGCTCGTGTGCAACCACTGCGGTGATCAGAATAGCCGAACCCTAACAATGCCTGGAGCCCAGCACGCGTTTTCTACTTTGCCGACCCCAGCAGCGCGTGGCTATGATCAACGTTGGCGGCATAGGATAAGCACCAGGCCACGTGACCGCTTGTTCCGGCTCCGAGTTGAGGGGATGAGCGATGCTCATATTTCTCGAATTTAATTGCCGACTGCCATTGCTTGACACGAAACACCGAGGCGAGCTTATTCGGTTATTAACGATAGAAAGTGATTCTGAGTCGAATTTAGCGAAAGTAAAAAAGTCGTTTCAGGCCCTTTAAACAATCTCACTCTCGCGACTGGCCGACGGAGCGCGGGCACCACCCAAGCGCTCTCCCCCTTCTTCGTTGCAGTTAATTAGAGAGCGAGTAGCTCAAAGGGGGTCACGCACACGCAGACCCAGCATACCCAATGTTTCCCGCGGTTAGCCATATCGAGGGTGTACGGACAACGGATAGGCACCTCTCCGAGCAGCAAGTTCCGAATTGCCGGTTTGCGAAATGCGAGGCACTGCAAGCCAAGTCGGTTTCTTCGGCCACCACCCCATCGGCCGTACACAGCGCGCCAGCCCCATCGCCGCCCCCGTGTTTAATAGCTAATCGACTTCGGCCCGTTCCTGCGAGGCCGTCTCGCCCCAGGGCGGCTTGACCCGCGTCCTCGAGCGATCCTCGAGGATCAATTAGGTTCTTCGGCGAATACAAAGCGACCAATTAGGGCCTCGAGAACCGCCCGATGCCCGCGGTCAGACCACAGAGTGAGACGGGGCCAGACACATTCCGTCTTCCCCCCGAAAGGCAGCCTGGAGCGGCGTCCGCCCCATGCCTTCGAGCGCGGGGGCGGCTGGGCGCCAATGCACGCGGGATGCGAATGCCAACGGGCCGTGAATACACCGCCGACTGCGGCCTCTTCCCTTAATGTCTCAATTTATTCGCACCGTCTGCCGTGCTCCTCCACATGTATACTAACATGTGTGTTTCGCCTAGTGGTTGTATTTATGGTGCACGCGGCCTCACACGCCCCGTTAACGAACTCGTCGATTCTAGTATAGTACTAATGGTCGCTGTAGTACGCAACACCGCGAACGCAGCGGGACAACGTCAATTAAGTGTAAGACTCTATAGGTAGGTGTGCAACAGATGAAAACTGCCGACGATAGAAAGGAAGTGAAATCCCAATAATATCGGGAGATAACGTTGATCTGCATGTATTCGCAAACACCAGGTACTCTGGTAAGGTTCTCGAAAGAAGATTCTTGTTCAATAATGTCGCTCGCGAGTATACTTGGGCCCCGCTAGTGCAGGCCTGATAAGCTTGTGTAAAGTGAGAAACATTGCTACTCAATATCGTCGCACGGCCCCTTTAAGCTATACGTTTGTCTCATCCAGTGATCGTGTTTACGCATCATCCTCAATCACCACCGAAGCACTTTTTCGGGAGAAAACGCTCTGTAGTTTCTTGCGTTTATCATTTCTTTGCTCCGAGCGTGTCTCTATTTCATACCGAGGCGAACAATGCCGGCCTTCCTCAATGGTGCGCGAACGACGCATGGAAAAGTGATTGAAGGATAGTCGACGTGCACGCATTGCCAGTTTGACTAAAGTAAACCGAGTACACTCAGTCATCGCTTCCGTGAGGTTGCTTGATGTGTATGCGTGCTCTTCAAAAGTTACGGTGACTGCGACGACAACTTCGCGTGCGGGCAAAAGACTTCGTAGAAATGTGAAAAGAAATCAAGTGGATTCGCTTCCACGCATTCAATCATCGTTCAAATGATTGATTGGGGGATGCTGAAAGGAACTAAGCGCTCTAAAAACGCGTCAGTTTTTTTTTTCTTTTTTAGACCATGTTTTATAGTCACTCACACGCAGGGTGCGAAGAGTGTCGAACATCTTATTACAGCTCCGTAGCCAATGAAATTGCAGGATTAGCCCACAAGAACGCCTAACAGCCAATCAGGAAGCAAGAAGCACGGGACAAAACAAGTCACACACTAGAAATCCTGTGCGTCTACTTCCCCTCATAGCACTTAAGAGATCTAACCGAAGCAGTCTACGGAAAAAACTCGGCGTATGACGAGGCAAAAAAAAAATGTTTAGACATAAAAAGAAAACAGTCTGCGATGTGACACTTAAGTCCCATTCACACGGTTGCGTTTGAGAGCGTTGCGATATACGACTCCATGTTACCGGTAAATCTATAATTCGTACACAGCGTGCTAAGCTACTCCTAGAATCGGGTGATATGCCTTTTGATACGAAGCACGGATAGCTCGGTAACGCGCGGTCGTATTTAGATGCAAGTCCCCGCAACGTAGTCTAACGCAACTGTCCGAATGGGCTTTACACACGGCGAAGCGTGTCACACGACGAGTGTAACAGCCGGAAATGACTGGTTTCAGGCCTAAACATATATTTATCCGAGTAATACGGCTAGCTCGCTCCGTAAAGCAGCGATTGACTCCCCCAGTAATTTGTGATTTCTTAAATTCCAAATTCCTTAGAGTGCACGTCTAGGGTTTCTTAAAACTGTGAGTGAGTAGAGGAGCCAGCGAGCGTCGATAAGAAACCCAGCGTGCTCACGTTCCCGAATCAGCCATCCGCGCCGCTCGCTATAAACATTTTTAGGAATCTCGACGTAAATTGGCCCGAGTTGCGTCGACCAGATGATGATGCTCGGCGCAGCGCCGCACCCGAAAACCGGACTAACCCCCCCGAAGAAAAGAAGAAGAAAAAAAAAGGTATCGGGTTGCTCCGTACGGAGAATCCAGCGCGCGCGCATCTCACGTGCTCGCTATAATCGTATACACAATTCACGGGCGGGATCGCACACGCAGGCGCGTGCACGCGGGCGGCGTCGATGGGGCACACCCGCGGTCCGTAGTCTATCGGAGCCGTGCTACTGTCTGCAACTTTGTGGCCGAAGCCAAATATTTACCCGGGCGGCCACTCGATGGAAGGGTTCGCCTCTCGTTGCCGCGAATCGTCCCCCTCGCCACTTCCTCGACGGTCTAGCGCGTAAACAGACGGTCCCACGCCGACCACCGCAAAAAGAAAATACAGGCCGGAAAAGCGCAACTCACCGCCCAGAAATCGGGAAAGCGGGTAGGTTCCGAGTGGACGTCGCGAACCTGCTGGGGTGCGAATGTCACCGGATTCGACTGTTTCTAACTCTCAAGTTCCACAAAAATTGCAAACAATTGCAACGTTTTTTTTTTTTTTTTTCGCGCATGCGCGTAAATTGGGAAGTATCTGGTATTGCTTGACGGAGGAGTGCAGCGTTTTAACAGATCAACTAACTTATTAAAAGCTTATATATCATAGATCAGCACCGTTGCTTATTCTCTAATATTTTAATCGGGCTATTTTATAAATAATTTGTCTCCCGAAATTTCCCTTCTTTTTAGAAGTTGGTCGGGCAGCACAGTCCACGAGAAGCCGAACTCGGTGGAATTCTGGCAAAAGTTGAAAAGTTCGCCAAACCAGTCGAACCCCGAGGTTCCACAAAATTTCGCGACCTCCCACGGTTCCGACGAACGTGTGAGCCCGCAAGGAGGCACAGGACGGGCTGCCGGATTGAACTCCCGGAGAAGAGTTGAGACAGTAAACTGCCGCGTCCGCTTGCTGCTACGATGAAAGGTAGAGGTCGTTGCGACTCATCGAAGCCAATCCCCCATGGCGTGTTAGAGTCGCGCGATCTCCGAGAGGAACGCAGGGACGCGCGGGAACCCTGGTCACGTGGTACGTTGGCTGGCAGGGCTGGATTGGCTGGGATAACTCGTAGCGTCAGCTGCGGTCCATCGCGAAGTAGAACATATAGTAGATACGGTGCATGCCGCAGAGCCGGACAGGCTGGGGCGTAAACACATTAGGAAGGAGAGGCGCCGAGCCGCGCCGTGAGGCTCTTCCTTTCCCGCTAAAGCCCGTGGCGTATTTATTATACACAATGCGGGACGGAGCCATACATTGCGAGGCGCTGATAATCGCGCCGCGCACGTATCCTAAATTGAGCGGCGCAGAAGGCGCTCGCGGACTTGGGTCTCCGTCGGCCGATGGGAGAGGGCTGGCTGGCCGTAAGCTGGCCGAGTCGCGTCAGTCAGCGGCGCCCGTTGTTTACGTGGGGCGGATGGACGGCGAGGCGTCGCCAAGAGCGGGCTATGGGGAATGCATAGGGATGGAGCCGAAGACCAAGCCGGCCCTTCTGGGGTAGATCCAACCCGAGGTCTCTGACAGAGAGTAAACGGTGCTTTCGTAAGGAGTTAGAAAGTCTACTACGGTCACCCGTCCGTATAAATCACTGTGCCCCCCCCCCCCCCCAAAAAAAAAAAAAGAAAAAAGAAAAGGGGGTGTTTCTGGCCGGTGCCAGTTTCAGCGTTCGTGCATATCTGCGCCTGCTTTGCTCGCGTTCCGAAGCGACGAACGTGCGCGCGCTGGGCTTTGGAGATCCCAGGCAGTGGATCTCTAAACATTAGAGTGACGTCTACGTTCCAGAAGAACACTCTTGGGTCAATCGCTGCGATCTACAGAAACCGAGAAAACGTTTCGGTTTAAAGATGCTGTCTGCAACGTGACACCGAGTCTGCAATGGGATTCTGTGAAACGACATCCTTAGCGTAACGCTGCCGACTTCGTTTTTCGGTGAAAAGTTTCTTTTGACTTAGTCATTCGCTCGTCGATCGCTTTCCGTGCGGCCTGCGGGAAAATAGCCGCGCAGGAGCTTATATTAGAGTTAGTGCAGCAATGAATACGAAAGCGAACTCCTTGCTTCATCCGAACGCCTCCGAAGTGCACCAGCGCTCGTGCAGCGAGAGCAGCTTCCCAGTTACAAACAAGTTCGCGCTCGTAGTCTACGCTAAACCCCGGAACGAGAACGCTGCATAATATAAAGAAATATATGTTTGGCAAATATCGCGTCATTTATGATCCCAGACAAGATTATGTAAACTTATAACACTAAAGGTCTATTCACACAGTAGCGTTTAATGTTACGACCGTGGGTCACTAGGACATCTGTGCTTCGTGTTAATTACCCCACCACATCCGAAACACGTAGGTTCCGGTGATTAACGGCCGTAGCTCGACGCAAATCCTCTCAGCGTAGTCAAACGCTTCACTGTAAATGACCCTCATGTCAAAAAAAGAAATAAAAAAAAAGAAAAGAAGGGAGATGTTTACCCTTATAGAGCATAAATAAGTTAAACGTCCTTTTTTGAATCATTTAGTAATAGTTGAATTAAATCATTTGCAGTGTCCGGTCGCGATTCCAAACTTCCATAAACACGTGAACTCTTCCTGTTTGTACGTAGCTGAACGTATTATCTCTGTTAATACCCCAAAGATAGCTTTGAGAAGCGTGTAATCGCAGCCTATATCTGATGATCGCTCGAACTCGGGGACCTTAAAATACCTTAACGCGAGATTTGAGAAGTCAGAGCAAGACTAAAATAGTGACAATTTCTCATAGAGACAGGTTAAATTTATACTCCAAAAGTATGTGCCTTTACATGAATTGGGGCCCAGTTAGGTACGTCAAGGTTTAATTTAAGCTCAAAGATCAATAAAATAAAGACGTCTAAACACTTCCAGCTGCAATATCGACTAGTACAGTGTCATCAGGAAGTCCTTCCTACGAGGTGAGTTCTAGTATCGTTCTTTTCTTCTGTTCACCGACACCAGTTCACAACACACCGACAAGCTGTTTGCTTTATGATATTCAAAGGCTAGCAACGACTCCATACTTTAACACTGTCCCCGTATTATCCTAGTGAACGCTTTTTGAACTTCAACGTTGTTCACAAAACATAACAGCGGGTTCGCTCGCCGTTGCATAAGCAACGCTATATTTAAAATAGCTACAAAACGCTACAAGACCAAAAAAAAGGCATATTATTGCATACGTGAAACGTTCATACATTGCCTTACATCCCTGCCTCTCATCCGTTGTCTGCCGCACTACCTTCTCCATTTTGGAGGCCGCGTCTCGTGGCGATCTGCCAGGCCTTGTCAATATAGAGGAGGCTATGGTTAAATGTATAATACGCGTGCGCATCTGAGTGTAACCAGCGAGGAAAAAGAAAATCTATCCCAGCGATAATAATTTTTTTGTTAATTTTGTATTTGACATTGACTAGCCCCACCTGGGTCTTGTGAGAGTTAGTGCCAGTTACTAGCTAAAGGAAGTGAAAGATTTTAGGTTGGTTAAAACCGTCACTAGCTTCTTCACCTAGTAACCGTTACTAGCTTGACCGTTACTACCTACGGTTACTAGGTACCTAGTAACATGTGACAAGAGATTCCTAGCTTTTACCTAGTAAACATTACTAGCTTTTTTTGTATAAGAGTGCAGCATCACAAACGTTTAGCAATAAGAGTTTGCAGAAGTCAGAAGCCTACGTTGACGGCGCCCTTTATCAGATAGTTTATCGCGTACCATGTGTACACTTGATATAGAGTAGTTCCTAGACTGAAGCGATACTACCGCTAAATCGGGCTGATAAGCTTGGTGATCTTCCACAGCCTTCCGCACTCTTGAGTTCCTCTCCCTCATCGCGCATAGGTGGTCGAGCACCCGTTAACCAATCAGCGTCAAGCACCTCACTCCTCCTCTCCCACCCGTCAACCAATCGGTGTCGAGCCTCGCGGCCACGCTTTTATCTCGGCTTCACGAAATGCCGAACACCTAACCAAAAAACGTTTCATGTAAAAAAGAAAAAAATTTTATTCCGCACAATTAAAATGGCAACGGCCACACCAAAACGGTGCGTATGTGTGCAAGATAGAGTCATCAAAGGACTATAAGAAAAAAGCAGAAAGGAGATGAGAAACGCGCCCCGCCCTTGAAAGACGACGGAGCCATTGAAAAATCGCCGGAGCGCGAGAAGCGACGTCTGCGCGAAGGGCAGCGCTCGATCAGGGTGGCCATCGATCCATCGTCACGCGGAGGGGGAGGGGAGGCACACCTGTCGCTGCAGGGCTCCCGTGCAACAGGTAGTCGATGAGCCGCCTCGCCGCCTCACTCTATACCGCCTCGGATTTCTAACTCGTAGCTTCTCGATTCGAGCTTTTTTTTCTTTCCTTCTTTTTTTCTTTTCTCTCGCGAGAAGCACCAGGTGGTTCTTGATACCGAGAAAGGTTAGAGATTTGGGAATCGATTTCGACAGCCCGATACCACTAAAATTTTACGCTTCTTCGGAGCCACTTCTTCTGAAGCGGATGGCCGAGCTTCGCGCTATACGATTCCTCCGAAATAAACTAATAATCCCGTGAGAAAAAAAAAAAAAGTAGGAGTGAATATTTATTTGAGGTACCAATATAAAACGCGAAAGCCACGTTACAGCGGCTCGCACGACAAAGCGTGGAACAGCTCGACAGTCTCAGGCAGGGATTGATTTGCCTTCTCACCAAAGTACAGGGTGTCCCCCCCCCAAAAAATGTAGAAGTTTTCTGGGTTTTTTTCCTCACTGTAAAAATAAACTACGCATTGCTGAACCCTCATTCCCTTCCCAAATGTAGAGCTAGACGTCTGAACCAGATACCAAAGTTTCAGCACTGACCGCTATCTTACTCAAAAGTTATAAGTGATTTTCTGAACTTTTCAAGTGAAAAATGGCTGCCCACAGAGCTCTCATATTCCATGGAGCTCCATGGCGCCAGTTACCAAAAATGGGCCCCATTTTCCCACTGAAAATTTCAGAAAATCACTTAAACATTTTTAGTAAGATAACGGTCAGTGCTGAAACTTTGGTATCTGGTTCAGACCTTTATCTCTATATTTGAGAGGAGAATCAGCATTCGGCAATGCATATTTTAATTTTGCGGTTGAAGAAACACTGTAAATATTTTTATTTTATATGCTTTTTTTATTCTTTTTTTTTGGGGGGGGGGGGTGATGACACGGTGTATATGCACAACAAATATCTGACGACGGGTCGACGTACTCAGTGAGGTGGCAGCGAGACCGCGACAGAAAGTACAGATGAGAAGGAGGAATTCCGATAGAATTCCCTGAAAAACGCGTAGACTGTGGAGAACAGGAATAAAAAAAGAGGGATGCAAAAAAAACATAACTTTAATTTCGACGTTTCCTTTCTTCAAAAAAAAAATTGAACTAAAACGACTAGAAAATTATCTTTTAAAAAATGAAGAGATAAATCCACCCCTCGTAGCTACGTTGTCCAGCTTTCTCGTTTACTCCCATAAAAAAAAAAAAAGACAAGAATATCTTACATCGACGGTTGACAATCAAGTCACCAGCTCTGAAAATTAAATCGTTCTAATTTTTTTTCCTCGGCTATACCTCGCATGCTACCTTATTTCCATATTTTGCACACCTGCACGACTACATCGACAGCCCCTCACGTCCCTGTACAAGAGGTGCGACGCAGTGCGCGTCGGCCTCCTCTGTGACATACGAGTACGACGATATTTTCACGCCGCGGAGGCGTCTTCGAGGCATGTGTGCTTCCAACAAGTCCGCAGACAGCTTCTTTGTATGACCAATTCGTCGGGACCGTCACACAAGGAAGAAGCACGCCTCAGGCAGCGCCTGGAGATCGTCTTTTGTATAATGTAGCACAAACGCAAGGTGCGGCGATCCCGCGCATCTCATTGTCCTTCCGCAGTCAATGAAACTGCGGCATTAGCGGTGAGAGGACTGACGTCATGATATCACGTGACACCACGACGTCATGTGTCTCACGCGAAACGAATCACGAAGCTGGAAGCGTGAACGTAACGAGCCACCTTCTGCGTTCGTTCAATTTTCAGTGAATATGCGGAGCGTAAGTTCGTCTGCCTCTTTTGCGGGGATTATGGTGACGTCAGAACTGACGCCGAGCTCCGATTGGCTCTCATTGAAGGATAGTGGGTGAACCTCAAAGCGAGCTGCCTTCACGTCTACCCACTATCCTTCGATCAGGGCCAATCAGAGCTCGCCGTCGTTCTGACGTCACCAGCAACCCCCTGCAAAAGAAAGAAGCAGACGAACTTGCGCTCCGGATAGAAAGGCAGGCCGTTAGCTGTCATGACGAAGATAAAACTTGGATGAGCTTTGCCTTACAATGCAAAGAAGCGAAGGAGAAGGAGGAGGAGAAAGAAGAGGAACGACAACTTTGGTTTTGGTGCTCAGTTTTGAACTGCTGAGTCGCGCTCAGTTACCGCTTTGTCGAGAAACAAAAGGCAACGATGCTCGACTCACGGCCACGACGAGTGTTACCATCGGAACTGTTTCAGTTGAGCTCGAAAAAGTCGACAACGGAGGTTTTCACGCTCGCGTTTGCTGGAGCTCGGAAATTATAAATAGGAGTTTGACAAATGCCGCCAAAAATCGTTTAAAGTGAAAATAAAAAAAAAAACATTATTTACACTGGTTTGATTATGCTGACAAAACCGGAGAGCACAGACAGAATATGTTGCAAATGAGCTTCGTATATGCTATGTGTGTGCGCAACGCCACGTGAACGTTTTGAAGTCAGTCCTTCGTGAGGGTTCTTTGGGACACTTTTATCGCTGAATTCGGCTAATAAAGCTGCGTGTTTAAAGCAAGCGGCCCTTGAGGCGTACACAGTAATGGCGTCTGGCAACACGGACTTCAAATAAATCGTTCGAAAACGACGCCTAGTTGGGAACTATACTTGAGGCCACCTGTGACACATGCTTGGATAGCCGTGAAACACCCATAAAACCTAAGAAATAGTAGTGTAGTGTGCAGGAGATTCAACTCGTGCAACCACTTTCAAAATGACTCGGTATGCCTGGCACTGGAAACATCTGTTCATTGAGCGTACAATTCATACACACTTCGAATGCCGCTTTTTATTTTTTTAATCAGCCGCCGTTTTGTTTTTTTTTGTAGTTGCGTAGGCGGTCTCACCACTACCTGGCCAGCAGGCGATTCGCTTGACTGGACCAAGCGCCACGCTCTCGGCGTACTCGCTGATGTCGTTTGTGTCGTGTGCCTACAGTTAGCTCTGACTCACAGATGGACCTTTTCCAAGAAGATTCAATTCTGAGCATGCGAGGCCCCCGTCACGCAGCGGCGAATGCTCGAACTACGGTTCGTGTCCGGAAAGAGAATTGCGCCACCTTCTCCTGCCTCCTCCTCAGGAGTCGAGGAGGAGGAGCGAGAGGTAGCGCGACTCCCCTTCCGGACACCAACCGTAGTTCGAGCTTGCCCATAGCCTCTGAGATCCCGAAGCGCGCGCTTCGGGATCTCGGAGGCCATGTTTCGCCGCTCGGTGTTGTCTTTATGTGAAAAAAAGTAAAAGAAAGTCCTAGCATCAACAGACACAGCGCTGTGTCCGTTGCTTCCTACCAACAGCCCAAACTGGTCACGGCGATGCCGATTCGCCACCGGAGGTTAGATTTACGACGACAGAGAGAGTCGCGACGTGTACTTGATGCTAGTTATAACAATTTCCGCTTACCGATAGGTGTTGCTTAAGCAAGTCAATACTTATTCCACAGGTGCGTTAAGAACTTTTTTTCAATTACAACGGGATGATTTTTTTTTCCTACGTTTCATGTGGATTTGAAGAAAGCACAAATTTCGTCGACGAGCGGCTGCTCTGGTTTCGGATTTCACAGTGAAATTGAGACCTGCCGAAGCAGAGCTTTCTGAGCACCACCTAGCGACAAATTTGATAGAAATCGGACACAAATCAAAGTTCCGATGATGTGAAAGGTACGTTGTTCGCGCAGTCATGACAAAAAGCTCGGAAAGCCGACTGTATCTTTTTTATTATTATCTTTATTATTCAGACGAGGCAGAGTGCCCTCGTTTACAGTAGGTCGAGTCGAGCTTCTCCAGGTATAAAGTACATACGGGCGTCGCTTAAAGCGGATCGAATCGGTCGGCGGATAAGCTGCGGCCGGAACTGCGGCTGGGCCCCGACGGCCTTTCCGTCTATACCCCGACGCCGTAACCAACACTTGAGGTAGGCCGGGACACGCCCCCTTCCGGCAATTTCTCCGATCCTTACTCAGCGTACGTTTTACAAACTGCCAGTTCACCATCGGACGCTCATTCGGTGTCGCTGCTCCAAAGTTTCGAAGGATGTAGCCCGTGCGATGATAGCGAGAATAAACCGACATATCACGCAAGCAGTCATCGTGGAGGCCACGCAGCTCACCGCTTACCTTCTGTAGCGTACATTTCGCGCCACCGAATTTGCTTCTCTCGGCAAAGAACAACTAGAAAAGATCACCAGCGCGGTCGATGGCGTCACGTGTAGATGGGCGGATCAGGGAAAGAGGGGGGGGGGTAACTATTTTTTAAATTAAAATATCGACATACAGCAGCCTACTTTAGGAAGAAATGCTTCGTTTGTGGTGACATAGCAAATAACAGGTCATCAAAACAGTTCGGAACAACGTATCGCCCGTGACGTAATGTCTCGGCAAACTCCCCTCCCCGAGCGCCTACTTGCGTAACTAACACCAAGCACCTCGCTAGCAACAACACCAATGTACGAATGAATACTCCACTGCAAGCTTGGATAAGCCCATCCATGGCTCCGTTCACGTCACAGCTGCATTTACACGGGTACGGCCGTAGCGCATCGAATCGAGATTTGACTATTTTGATTGGTAGCATATGGGTGGAAGAGGAAGAACTAAAGAGACAGGGTGCGTGTGATTGGTACCTGCTCGATTCGATGCTCTACGATCGCATTCATGTAAGCGCAGTTTATGACTTTGGCCATATGAAACCACCATTACGCTCGGAAAAATAAAGGTGAAAATTTAAAAGTTGCGTCGCAATTGCACGCGCATTGTTCAGTGAAAGTAAATGCAAAGCATATTCACGCTTCCCACGGAAACAATGGTCGAGCTCGCGAGCGATGTGCGAATCGAACAGCGACTCCGAGCAAGAATCGCGCACTCCTAACAAAATGCTCGTTGCGTAAAGAGGGAATGTATTGCTCCATAGCGCATTCCAGTATTCGGCACTTCCCCGGGAAGAGTTAGTTGCTTGCGCGCTTTTTTCCGCCTTTCGTTAAGAAAAATGTAATCGATTGTTTCGTGCGTTTCGCATCGCGTTCTTATTACTTTTTCTTAATACATCATTGTGTCGCTTACGCAAGTGAGCGCGAATCATCTTTCTGTCGAATACTTGCGTAACGACCGATAGCCTTTGATGTACCAACTGGTTCATAATAACTTGCGGCAATTTTCCGCTGCCTTTCGAATGCTTGCCGTGAAATCGGGCATAACGGACTTTCAATACCATCTCTCTCTCGCTCTCTCTCTCTCTCTCTCTCTCTCTCTCTCACACAGAATGTGTTATATAGTTGGCACCTAACCATATCCGACCAGGCGACACGCAACAGAAAGTCGACAGGCCGTCGACTTCCGTTGCATTCGTTGACGCAGCGCTCGTCTGCTCACTGACTGGTGGACACAAGTGGCAGCCCAACCTCTTCCTCAACTGCCTCCGTGTTACTCCCGGTGGGCGTATAAAACATCACGTGCTGAGACATACGGCGGCGCTCTGCTCCGCGAAACGAGCGCGCTCCGGGCTTCCCAGAAGAAAGAGCGCGAGAGAGAGATCGGCAGAAATGAAGAAAAAAGATAGCAGACGCTTTACTTTGCCGCAATCGGTTGAGGTCTAGTTCCAGTGATTGGTTCTCTTTTGATGCGAGCTAACGCCAGGGCTCTGCCCAGCGCTGCCGCGTTCCTGTTCTGTTTTCCGCACGCTCTGTCTTCTGCGTCTCATCCTCAAAGAGGTTCCGAGGAAGTCGCTTTTACGCTGCAGCAGCAGAATAGGGCACCCACAAGTAAGACATCCACGGAGCGCTCACACGCTTACCTTGCAGGAGAGAGTCTCCAATGACTCTCAACCGCGACGATCACGAGGTCAAAATAACGATGCAAAATATTTCCCCTTTAAAATTGTTCTGCTCGCGTTTTTTTTCGTTTTTTTTGTAGCGGTTTTAAATGAGGCTATTTATGCCGCCATCGATAACATGATAAACTATGGGCGACATAAAAAAGGGGGTAGTTTTTGCACTTTCTTCAGTATTCTGCCTGGACACGACCGATTAATCGATTAAATAATCGACTAAAAGGTAGCGTTTAATCGGGTTACAATTCTTAATCGACGCCCTACTTATGACCGTTACGCAGCCAATGGCATGGCGACATACGCCGACAAGAACGACGAGGCGAAACGCGAACGTAGGAAGCCAAGCCGCAACAGTAACTAACTTCACTGTAAAAAAAAGAAAAAGCCGAATTTGCTTTTCCCCAGAACACGGTGACAACCAACCACGACGAAACATACTAAAATCTCTGAGAATCACGAAACTAATATAACAATTCGATGAGAAAAAAAAAAAGCTACTATCTGCGCGAGGACAACTGAACCAGTGAAACGGCATGCACACTGTCCCTGCACACGATGTTTTTTTGTTTTTTTTGCTTTTTCATGTCTAGTAGTGGTGTAAGTTCGCTGAGATCCTTCTAATGTTAGTCGTAACTAACTGACTCTGTGATCTGCAAAAAAAAAAAAACTAAGCTCACGTACTTTTTTTTTTTGTGGTATACGAAGGAAGTTTATATTGGCTTGGCCAGTAACTAATGTCACTATATTCGCAGGGAAATACCTTAATGCGTTCATTCTTCTTGTTTGGCGATTTGGCGTTTTTATCGACAGCTGTGGCAACCTCATCGGCAGCAACGGAGAGATAATGGGGTTTTTGGGCTGGTAGCGAGAATAGCGGCTCATAGAATCAGTCGAGAGCGCCGTTATAAAACGAGGGTCAAACTTACGTTCATTCCGATCGGCAGTTGGAGGAGCTCCACCTGCGCTCGCGCGCCGAGCACGAATAAATCGCGCAAGCTTAAGGTACATCGCCGGAACAATGGCGCAAAGGAAAATGGTATCTGCGGTCGGCAAAATGAACGCAAAAATGTCACGCCGCTCGCGACGCGCGGTAGAACAAAGCAAATTGCGTAGTCCGCATCTAAAGTCAACCATGCCTTCTATAGTATAGTGAGTCTGAGCGCCACGAATGTCAGTCAGCGTTCGTATAAGACGTGGCATTAACGCTCTTTTTCTTCTTTTTTTCTTTCTTTCTTTTTTTTCCGCGAGGGCTAACCTTAAACAAAGCCCTTCATTTGACTTTTGACTGACTGCTGTTTGACACATGCATCCTGACGCGCAATACCGACACGTGGAGAGCAGGCAGAAAGGTCGTGTCGGTATACGAGACGCAAGAATTACCTACGCTTAGGGAATGTCTTGATGCGGCAACCTTTACTCAAGAGCGCACGCTTTCTCAGGCATGATCCTTAAGGAGCGTTCGGTTGCGGCGCGAATGTGAATACAATCGACGAGCCATCAGACTATATATAGGGCGAGCGAGGTGTCATAATGCGCCTTTGGCGAACATGAATGCGGAGATGGGCACGCCGATCAAAGGGCAACACAGCCAACACGCATGGATGTGAACGCGCTCGTTCTAGAGCGACCTATTGGCGCGCCTTCGGTCAAGTAAATAACATCGCATGCCAAAAGTGTGAAGGGTATTATATAAAAGAAAATTGGGAGTTCAATGCCGATAGAGACCATTTTACTACGGGCACAGGAGAGACTCGTATAGGTAAAAGGAGGAGGTAAGAGAAAGGTGGGATTGTAGAGGAGTCGACATTTAAAACAAATACCTTACCATATATTCGTTTTCACTTCAAGAACCGTAGTAAACAAAAGACCAGCTCCTCGAGGAACATTACTTATTTTCCCCTTTTCTTGCGTTGAATTAACATGTTTTGGGTGCACCTTAGGATGGCTTTATGTTATTTTATCGAAACGTACACTTTTCAAAAACCAAAAATCATCGCTTCTTCCTTCGACATCCTAATCTTGTAAGAACTACTTTGCGCAGCGCATGAAGAATGAGCCAAATCTCCTTGTTTCTTGATTTGACAACGAGTGTAAGGGAATACAGTTCGCTCTGCGAAAATCCGATGGCCTTGGCGCGGACACTTTTGCGCAGTTGAATAGGCTGGATTCGCCACAGCCTCAGAGTTTTCCCTTTTGAATTTGGGACGGGTGACTGCCGCCATCTGTCGTCGAGGGTATCTCGAGTGCCAGTCGAGACAGTCGCCTCATGCTGTCTCGGCAAACCCGGTATCTCGGTAGTACACCGGCGACAGCCCTCTCCTCGGCGCGGCGCGAAAGCGCGACACCATGGACAGCGAGACGCCCACCTAGTCTCGCTCTACCCACACAGGGAAGAACGCGCTCTGCCTAGTAAAGTATTTGGTTAAAATATTCGGAAAGAGACAGGTGTGCTCGCGACTCAGCGAAGACTTGCCTCAGCCAGTGTCTGCAGAGTGACTTTTGTATGACACATTAGCAGTGTGATCGCTGCTGGGAAGGGGAGAAACGCGGTCATGTATATGTGCGCAAAATGTACGCGTTAGTCTTGCCATCTCCTCGTCATAGCCAATGTTCGTGCGAAACTAGCTGCCCCCTACATGTCCGTCTCAATTCCAGCAAGGCAGAACATCTTACGCGTTTTTTGAACCTCACGCAGCCGGCACTCAAGCGCTGCAGACAGCGGGTATGTGCCATCTATTCTTTTCCCGCAACGAATATTCTCGGTTAAAGATATACTATATAGTACCTTCGTTTACTATTTGACGAACAATCGACAAACGATTCATGCTCAAACCCTGACTTTTGTTTTCTATTTTGGCTTAAGAAGGTACCCAAACAATGTGCGGAACTCAAAATGCTGAATGCAATCGAAAATAGTTTATCCGCGTTGGGTGTGCTGAGACACACAACAGCGACGACTCAAGATTCTTCCGTTTGCTCCCCCAAATCGGAGCAGCCAACAGTGGAAGGCCGCCTTGATTAACCTATCTGTGTTCTATCCTTCTGTTTTCTCCTATTTTGAATGTCCTCGATGAGGACATGTGCGCTGCAAAGGTAAAACAAAGGCGAAGGATATCACTCACCTGTAAGGCTACGTTGTCCTGGCCCACTTGGTCCCTCAGCTGTTGGATTGTAAGATCTGCCAGAAAAAAGATAAAAAAGGGAACGTTGAATACGGCTCCAGACATGCAGCAATCCACACTGTCACCATGACGCATTTCATGACCACGGATGATCCCGACAAGATACGTGGATAAGCAGAAAAAAGTAAGACTCGATGATTCATCTGAGGTGAAAAGCACCACTTGAACGGCTTTCTGAAGTAAGAATTCCACAGTGAATGAGTGACGTTTTATTATCTTTTCATCCTAATATCACTCTGAATATGATGCTCAATACGACGTTGAATAAAATAGAATCGGGGCATAAAATGTGACCCGGTTTACTATAGAGAAGTCCTTCCCTGGACATCCGGTCAATGTGAACCTTGTATCTACTCACTGCCAGATATACATTAATCTTACAATTTTATTCGGTGTTTGTCACGCCTGCCCACATCATATTTAGTGCTGATATTCCGTGACTCTTTCTCGAACTTTGCTTTCGGCTGCTGTTGCGCAAAGCAAAGCATTTGTTATATTTTACGTGTGATGTGTAATTTTCTGTTATTTTCCTCGCGAGGACCCGAAACACAGCCCCATTAAATGCGCTCCGGCTTCTCTGCCTGTCGTACTAGTCGCTCACACAAACAGGTATCATAAAAACCGTATACATTCTCAACAACCAACGACACCCTTTTTGTAGACAACCGCTAAGAACACAAGCAGTTCGATATGGTGTGTTTAATACGCGAGCGTTCACAAAATTGGCAGGACCTTGGAGCTGCACGCAAAACTTCATGCGGTCCAAAGAAAAACAAATTATGCAACAACATTTTGCTGTGACGTGGCCAGGAAACCCTACATAAGAACAGAAGCCCTCAATGGGGCGGAAGTTGTAATATTTTCTGTTTGTGTTCCAGACCGGCAAGCTGACGAGGCCCGTGTCTTAGATGTCTAGAAATATGCGACAAACGTACGCGTACGTATACAGATCGATCAGTCGAGCCAACGGTGTCACAAACTCGAATGCTCCTTTCTAAGCTGCAGCCATATCTAGAAACAAGCCAACAAAAGATGAAAAAGAAAAAAGAAACGTCGCGAGGTCGTGACACCACCCGGAGGGCCATTCTACGAAGGCGGCTCCTCTCTGAGCTAATTTTGGACATTGCCACGCTTTGAGAGAACCGTCGATTATTGCCGCCCGTTTCGAGTCGCGAAGGCAACGGTTTCTGACACGTGAAGAAAATCGAGTACCGCCATGCTCTGCGCTAAAGCGCTCGCCGCCTTCTTCCGCTGCCTGAAAAATACATTTTACGTCTTTCTCTTTTTTTAATTTTTTTTGTGTGTATGTAAGTCACCTAATTGCCCTGCCGGGTTTATGAACCGGTCCGCTTTACGGTTCCTGCCTGTGCTCGCAAAAGCGCCCGCCAAAAAACAACGCCCGGAAAACATTTCGACAGGTGCTGAACAAAGTTTTGAGGAGCCGCGAGAGGCCGTTGCGGCGCGTGGCGTGGACGCAGTGGCGGATCCAAGGGGGGGGGGCGACGGGGGCGGCCGCCCCCCCCCAAACAAAGTCGACCCCCTCCCGGCCCCCTTCTCGGAGGGCAATTTGACATGGGTGGACCCCCTTGCACAAGAAAGAATGGGGAAATAGTATCCTTAAAAATTTTCCGCCCCCCCCCAAAACGGAGTTCTGGATCCGCCCCTGCGTGGACGAGACAGAAGCCGCAGCGTTTTCCGACTTTGTATGAGCTGTAAACGTGAGCTGCTAGTGGGCGCAGTTTGGGCGCCTGTGTGCCTATACGTAGGAGGCGCTTTAGTGATGCGAATAAGGGAAGTTCGACATGGTTCGGGTGACCCGATATGCGTTGCGTGAAGCCAATCGTCACCTACCAGCAAGAATTTGCTCGTGTATTCCAAGTAAGCGTTAACTGAAGATAGAAAATCCCATCTTAATTGCAAAAGCTAGCCACAGCGTAAAAAGTAAACAATACGAGTACGCTAAAAAACTAGATCTTTACGCTGACTTTTTTAATGTAGTTTTTTTCGAGGTAGGGAACAAAATATCTCATCCGAATAATCAAAAATACCTTAAGGAAGACAAAAAAATAAAATAAAATTGGAAGAGGATAGAAATAATAAACATGGCGACGTACATATGTTCTCCCTCATTCCCTATGATCACGAAGCTCAGTACCAACTGGCGAGAGGCAACATCGAATGCAGCGATAACTTCCGACATAGAAATGTTTCTGCTTAGCACCCGTGAACACGCCCTTCGAGTGAATTTAGCGCCGCTGTCATTCATGACTGCGCGTTCACGGACAAATAATAAATTAACGGCACAAAGACTCCCCGAGCCACAAAATGCGCACCGAAACACGCACACACGAAAGAAACCAATGTCTGCCGCCCCTAAGCCTCCCGTAAGAAACATGTCCCATGAATTCTGTTCCCACCTCCACAACACAGGTTGATATTTCGAGGAGCACAACAGCCCTGAGCTGGCTGAATCGCGAGAGACCCTTCTCGACCGATTCCATTCACAGCGTCGTTGAATGCGCCCCCCCCCCCCCCCGCCTCCCCATCTATACATTCGCCGTAATAACAGTAGTTGCGGCGTGGATGTGCGTCGTTCACCATCGTAACTTCCCGAGAAACGCGCGCGCCTTCACCACAATACACCGAAGACACCCCCCCCCCCCACACACACACACACACAAACGTTTTTTTTTTTCTTTTCAGATCTTGTTAGTGATTCGCCAGCCTGTTACATAACGCCCGTTCAAAGCCGTAAGTGTATCGTTATAATCCGCCACAAAGAAAATGTTTCCATCATTCTTACTAAAAAAACAAAAAAAACACAGACTAACAAACACAAAGTTGTAACGAGAGAGAAAGAGAAGTGCAGAGCGTTTCGGTAGTATTTTACGAGTCTCGCAGTCGATCGCCAACAGGTGCTGCCCAAACAGTGCTCGGTCATAAAAATCGGAAAACGCCTCCTTTTTTTTCTCCTTCCTTTCTTCCTCAGTCGTTGAAAGGAGACGGGGAACTAACTGCCGGGTCAGGTATAATCGGGAGAGGACACGCAGGCTTCAAGGTGTCGATGCGTGTTTACTACATCTACGCTGCGTAATACCGAGCGCTCTGTACTCTTTTTTCTTTTCTTTTTTTCTCACTTTTTCACAACGTATTCCCGTTTAATTGCCCCATGTCGTCAGTCGGAGCTAGGTGCAAGCATTAGACGACACGGTATATGCATCTACACAGCGTCGTTCTTTTTGGAGGGGACAGCGAACAAAGCTTGAACGACGACGAATGCCGAGCAATAAATTAGATCCACCTTTAAAAGAAAAAATGAGCTATTCAACAAAAAGAACGGGAAGAGAGAGAAAAAAAAAAGGGGGGAGGGGGGAGGG
This sequence comes from Ixodes ricinus, assembly GCA_037355805.1. Classification (NCBI taxonomy): domain Eukaryota; kingdom Metazoa; phylum Arthropoda; class Arachnida; order Ixodida; family Ixodidae; genus Ixodes; species Ixodes ricinus. The sequence goes on along the minus strand of JAZHYW010053017.1, from coordinate 413,027 downwards.
TCGGGTGGTACGTGTACGTAACGACGTCGTTTGGGTTACCTAACTGCTCAAGTTGTCGTCGGGCCAGAGTCGGTCGTGGCGTCGTGAACACGGTCACGCCCCGTACGGGCGACCTTCGGGGGCTGGCCGTCGGCAAGCCCCTTTTACGCGTCGCGCGGGAAGTCGAGCCGCCGACGTGCAGATCCGACGGCGGGCAAGGACACGCCGCAGATCAGAAAGGAAAAGGACGAAAAAAAATAATCGCATCCGGCCAATGAAACAAAAAGAAAAAGTTTGATCCCGCACATTTCGCTGCATTTGCCCAAAATTGCCGCGAACTGTGCCAGAGTGAAGTCGAAGGAGGGAGAGCTGAGCACATACTGTGCCAATGCGAGGAATTGGACGAGGAACCACCACGAGTGCCGCTGCAACAAACAATAGAGAGTTTTAGTAGATTGTTCCGATACCTCCGATAACGATATCCGATGACGATACGACGAATACGGAAGGGTGTTGGCTGACCTTTTGTAGGTACCTGAGAATACTTTTGAGCCAGACTTCGAATACCCTTCCCATTAGCATGTCCCACCCTCATTGACAATTTCGCCTCATTTTCTCTCCTCATCGTCTTTCCTTCCCCTCTCTATATCCTCAGTACAAAGTAGCCGGCCACAGCCTATGTTCAGGTGAGCACGTTTGTCCTTCCTTTATAAACCTATTATAGTTAGATTATATGTGCGTAAAGATAAATCGTATTATCTTTTATATTTTTTTTTAAAGCTTTCCGCGCAATCTTTAGATAAATAGAGAAAGAGAGTTCGCGGAAAGAGAACGAACGAAATGTCCGGAAATACTAATTTGGTCGAAATATACTTTTAAGAATGCAGGGATAACTACATCTGATGACGTCAATACCGCAGGTGCGCGCAACAATGCATGAAACAAAAAACAAAAAAAAAAGAAAAGAAACAGGGAAATGGAAAGGATAGCAGGAACGCTTCCCGGTCTTTGGCGGCCTGTACTCGATCCGTCGTTTCTCCTTTTTTTTTCCTTTTTTTTAATTACTAATTGTTGCACGTCGATCTACACAACTACATTCTACACCAGCCCGGTCTTGACACTCCATTTAGGTGCAGAGGTCTGCCGAACAGATCGTTTGAATCACAAAACGTAGACGCATAACGCAAAGTATACAGCCTGCGGTATCGTTCGCTCTCGAGCGCCCCAACATCTAACGTGCGACATCCATTGGCATACCCCGAGCTGCAGAGCGAAAGTGTCACACGCGAGAGGACGAGACGTTGGCAGCGATCCAGTGCCGAGACCTCGGGAGCACCTCTCCAGAGCCACCGAGCTTTGATATGATTTGATTCGAACGTTACCCGGTACCCCCACCCACAATAACGGATGGTCCCCCTATCTTTTCCTGGAGAGGGAGCCGAGACGAGCGGGCAGGGCAGGGCAGAACGATGCCACGAATTCTGACGTCGTTGATCGCAGCGACGATTGGCTCCCGGAACGTTAGGAAAGGTCCCCGAGTCATCATCTCCCGTCGATACCCATCCCAGAGGCGGCGGCGCTGCTCGGGAGCCTCCAAGAGAGCCGGCAAGGAGCGCCCACGATCTGCCCGATTGCGCCAGCAGATGGAAGCCGCGAGAGGGAGGATGGCCTTCTATAACCAGCGGGACTCGAAATAAACCGGCGAGCGGTAATCACGCGGCCCGATCGGCAACCGCAGACGACGCGTACACACACACACGCGGGGACACATGCACTCTTTTTTTCTTTTCTTTTTTCGGGGAATCTGCGTGGTGATGAAAACGCTCGCCCCGTCCGCGCGAGCGGCAGGATCGCGCGATCCATCAGAGGAGGTCAAACGTCGCGCGACTCCGACCCGACGTCGCAACCGTCGGTCGTATCGACCACGCCGATTCCGGGCCCGCGGCGACTGCTGCTTGCTGCTGCTTTACATGAGGCCTTCAGCGGCACGAGCCTAGGCCGCAGCCACCCGGGGCCCAAGCATCGAGACGAGAAATATATCGAGACTGCGGGCTTGCCGGCGGCGATCGGCCGCGGATAGCCTCGGCGGAGCGTCTTCGCTTTATCATCGGGCCGGCTCCTCGTTCCCGGGGCATTCGAGCCGTAATCCCTTCTATCGTTCCCGGGGCACAGACAACGGACGGACAAAGAAGGGAGAGCGGACTGCTGCTGCTGCTGCTGCCTCCATCCGGCGTCTCCACAGCTCGCCCCCCGATCGAGATGGAGAGATCCCTTTATGGCGGTCGTTACTCACTGAAAAATGAGCCACGATCCTATTAATGAAACCATTTGCTGATTATTGATCCTTGCGGGGGCTCGGCCCGGTTTCCCTCCCCTCGCCTCCGGAGACGGTCTTCCTCCCCCTCCTCCATCCCCGCGCGCGAAGAAAGCTACGCGAGCCAGGCACACGCTCTTGTATAGACGCGCGCGCTGCCGAGCGAACCAGCGACCGCTCGTGTTTCGCAGTGTGTTGCTTTCCACTCTGGTTGCGCTGAAATTTCGGCAAAAAATATAATGTAACCGCCGTTAAAAAAAAAAATGTTACTGAACTGTTTGCTATACAAAGCTTTTGATAATAATAATAATAATAATAATAATAATAATAATAATAATAATAATAAACTTTATTTTCAATTCGAAATATATAAATGGCTAAAAACAAGAAGTAAAACCTGTAGAACGACATTTCTTCTCTGTTTCAGCTTTTTCTCCTTGTATCCTACCCTGCCGTAATAAAATAAAAAAAAAAGTTATTGTTTGTTTTAGAGAAACGGGCCATAACTTCTTAAGAGGCTATTCCGTGACCTACCGCGCTGATTTTTTTAAAGAACTTTCATTTCCACGGCATCGCACAATTGAACTTCGAACCTCGAACGTTAAACTTGGTTTTTCTTCCTCTTTAACGCCTAGATTTTCCTTTTTGCACGGAATAATTACGGCTGTCGACGTGCTGTCGACATTGCTGTCAGTCGTATTCTTTCTTCCCACAAACTGACAGTGCGGTGGAAGCTACGTGCTTGTTAGAAAATCATACGTCTATCTTTCTCCGCGTGCTCGCTCCCGCCCCAACCAACGCGTAGAGAGCGGAATTCGGCGGTCAAAGGATGACACTGTCGGTATTGAACCAGCTCGCCCGCACAATTGCTTTAGTTTCGATAAATCAAAGGGAGGCGTTGATTGGTCCGGCCAGTGCGCAGCTCCAACCCAACTGTCAGCTCAGAGGTGGACGGAGCACACAGCGAATGGCTAGCGGAACGGACCGCTAAACAATAACCGACCTTCGCCCCGACGTGACCAAACAGCGGCGTCGACAGTTTCCCTCCGGGTCGCGGTGCCTATCGGGCGTTCGACTCGAATCGGCTAAGAAAGCCAATCAGCGAGTAAAACAAGAAGTAAAATGGGCAAGCGAGTGCGAGGGGCAAGAGATGCGGCGGAGAAGAGGCGATCTCCAAGCCCCCAGCGGAAGTCGTTACTCATTTAATGGGTGCTGCCAGTGACGCACGCAATGAATCCATCCACCACACGGCCCGCTCGCTGCCCTGCCGCGACGGACCCTTCGCCCGCCTGCCCTCTCGAACGCACAAAGAAACGAGGGCAAACTTGTTCCACTCGGTTTCGGAATCGGTCGAAGGTCGCGCGCCAATCCACGTCCGCTCGGCCGCCACCATGTTCGTTTTCGCAGCGCGGGGAAGCTTCCGGCCGAATTGTGTCACCGATATCGGGAACGGTTGGGACGAGGCTTTTTTGCACTTGAGTTTCCTGGTGGCTAACACCGTGTTACGTACGGGCCTCGGACAGTTAAAGCTCCCTCGTTACAGATCCTGTAAAATCCGTCGCCTCATTGATTCGAGTCTGCCATTGGTTGGACCTCGAAAAATCCCACTCTATGCTAAAAGGTGGTACGCCAGTGAGATAGAAGGAGATAAGGTGAAGGAATGATGTGTAGTATACTCTCTGCACGATGCTTGTCGTCGGTCAGTGTGTTTGTTTGTTTTGTTGTTGATTAGAAAAAGAAATGAAATAGCCGGGAGAGGATTAATTGGACTTCCATCAGGAGCAAGTTCGGTACGTCAGTCAAGCTCTGCGTCAGAAAGAAACACATAATCCACGACGGTATTGGTTATTAATCAAGCCGCAGGAAGCGCAACGGTTGTACCTTGTTCGAAAATTTTCCTCGAAAGATTGCCGCCATGGGCAGAACTGGACGAGGCCGTCCCGAGCACGAGACACGGCTGGTCGGACGGCTTCGGCGCGTCAGCTTTCGATAATGACGGACGGCGAGACGCGTGTTGTCACAGGTGTCTGCCGCACCGTTTCGGCTGGTTTGGCCGTGTAACGATGACGCATGTGGCATGCGCGGCGGCCAACTGCCGATACGGAGCGCACCAACAGTTGGCATCGGCGTCCCTCCCGGGACATCACGGGACAGACAGAGAAAGCGATAGCCATTTGAAGCCCGATCGGCTCAGTGAACTGCTCCGCGAGGTCCCGTCGGCCGGGGACGCTTCGGATAGTCTAGGAAAGTGCTGCGTAGCATGTACACACAGCTGCGCTCGAGATTCGGGCCAATTGCCCACCGCTGTTTCCTGGCCTTAGGACGAATGTAGGGTTACTTGGCAGTGGGTCATCGTTTATTCAACGTCGGGAATCTTCGAGCATCACCGGGGTCACATTGCTTATACATCATAGAAAAGACAGTCTGCGTACAGATTCGAACGCGAGTCACCGGGAGATCCGTGCTTCGAATGCCGCATAGCAACGAGTCCAAGGAGAAACTGCGCACGCGGCATTCGAACCACGGATATTCTGGTGACTCATGTTGGCAGACTGCCTTTTGTATGATGCACAAGCAATGTGACCCCGGCCTTGGAGATGAAAGTCTGCTGTTAAACACGGCCATCGGCCCATCGCAAGGTTCGGTGAATTCCCGATTCTTGGGAAACAAAACAACTTTCTCGGTAGCTTTTTTTTTTTTTTTTTTTTGTGGACAATTTTAGTGTTGTTTTTTTTTTGTGCGTTTTGTTTTTCCAAATAACCACGGGGTATAGCCGACTTCTGCCAAGTTGACGGCGCCTATAGATCTTTCCCAAATAGGGCTCCTGACCGGTGCCCTTTTCAACGTTCGAGTATTTGGCGCGTAATTTGTTCCCTTTCAGAAATGATGAGCGTGTGCGTGGTGGGCTTTGGAGGTCTCACGCTGGACTGTGGATTTGTACAAATCGTTCGTGCCTCCCCAGGCTGTACCGATTGACGATTTTTGTTTTTCAACGTTTTTTTCTTTCACCTCCTTACCCTCACATATGTGTCGATGTATGATCGGTGAAGAACCCAGTAGATGCCCCGCCTCGAGCGCGAGCTTCCTGCCATTAGATAACACTTTGTCGCAGAGCAGCCGAAGTCTGGCCATAGCCTCCTCTGTATCTGACAAAGCCTGGCAGATCGCCGCGAGAAGCGGCCGCCGAAATGGAAAAGGTAGAGCGGCAGACAACGGATGAGAGGAGAGCCACGTGACGGACGCCCCGCTGCGGCGAGAAGCCGAAACACACTTCTCCCCAGCGATGGAATGGCTGCTCGTGCTCCTCGCGTTCCTCGCGCTACCGCTTCTTCTCTCGTCGGGTTTACAAACCATGCTTCGGGTCCTCGCCGTTGCAAAAGCTGTGCGCTGATGTCGAGGTTCCACTAAAGGTTCCACGAGAAATGCTCTGTGCTACCAGATCCTCGTTCTCCAAATCTGCGACCTGGCTCCGTCGTCGCACTGCCAGGCTTCGTGAATATAGAGGAGGCTATGCCTGCACAATGCTTGCACTGCACGAGCGCGCGTGCTTGGCAGGAGACGCTGAGAGCCCGGAGCCCGCTCTTGTAGCTTCTGCTACGCTCACACTTTAAAATGAAACGGAGTATAGGGAGTATTCACTGGCGGCCATAGCTGTGTGCGCGACTGCTCAGCGCGTGCTGACGGCGAGCTTCCACAGTTCTTTCGCCACGTGCATTCCACACCATCAAGATTGCCAGTCTTAGCAGCCTATTAGTGTGAGCTCGTTCCGAGCATGCGCTCTAAACAGTGACCTCAAATATGGCGTCCAGTGAATACCCCCTATACATGCTATAATAGCAGGTTCGAGAACACGTAATAAAAATCGCTAAAATTCGTGCTTTTTTTTTCTGCTTTTTTTTTTTGCGAAAGAACATTTTACAAGAGGAGTCATTAGATTTTGATGTGGCAAACACACCCATTTAGTAGCAAGTCAACGAAGTGAGAAATTTTATTTTCAAAGATTGTAAACCGTTTCTTAGCATTTATAATATCTACGCATTTTTCTTCGGAACAAATGACTGGACGTAGTCCATCTGCTCTGTGTGTTTCAACAGCGGGAGCTTCTGCTTGCCCCAAAAGATGTCAGGCGCCTTCGCTGTAGATGAGAAACTGAGCCAGCACGACTGCTGCTGCCTGGGGTCTTTAAAGGCTACACAGTTGCGTTTGAGAGCGTTTGAGTGCGTTTGAGAGCGTTTGAGTGCGTTTGAGGCGTTTGATCGGCGCTGTGGCTCCGACAAACCAGGGGACATGCCTGCTTCTTATGTCGCGTGCCAAGATGATTTCTTGAATTGGATTCCACGCTTCATATATACAAAGCACAAATCACTTTAGTTTCTCGACGCAACGCAGTCATATGCAATCAAACGCTCTCAAACGCAACTGTGCGTGTGGGCCTTCACGTGCTGCACGCAGTAGTGGTACACGACCACGCGCAGGTATACGACGCTCATCCAGATTGAAACGGGCAGGGACGAGGTATCGAGCCCAGGATCCCTGCAGATTCTGCAGCGCGAGCCTAGGCTGCAGGTGCTCCGACTCCGAGCTCCGATGTGCTAACGCAATCGGTCACCGAACCCTCCGCATAGTGCTTACGTGTAACTGTTGGATCTTCGGATGATGGATTAAAAGCGCGAATGCAGATAAGAACAATGTACCCAAAGCCACACAAAACACACAAAAAAAAAATCCGAGAAAAAAGGTTGACTTTAAGAATTTCGTCAGCCCCGTTTCACATTCACTCGGAAGCCCCGGGTACCCAACCTACACCGTCGCACAAGGACGTGGCATATACATGGGGTTTCAGGAACGGGGGCTAAAACTTTTCTCAGCAAAAAAAGCTCCTCGCGCACGAAGAAAAAGGCTCGTGATAAGGTTACAGAAGGTTAAGGCGCTTTGGTCACCGCTAAAACGCCTATTTCTGACGCACGAAAATGACCAAGTGGATAATGACTTTTCAAAATAAAATTACCCGAGAAACTGAGGGGGAGGCGGAGGAGAGAGCGCGGGGCGGGGGGCCGGGGGGGGGGGGGAACGGCGTCAGAACGCCGAGCTCTGTTTGGAATGATTAGGGGGTAGACGCTAAGCTACCTGTCTCTGTCTCTAATCACTCTTCGAAGGCGCTCGAATGCGAACGCGGAACGCTGGGCGCCGATGCTTGGGAATCGAACGCGTTCGAAGTGCGAGTGGAGAGAAAGACAGCTCTCTTTACATCTACCCAGTAATCATTGCAATCGGAGCTCAACGTTTTGACGACCCCGCGGTCTCGCCTCCTCCCCTCAGTTTCTCGGCGCACAATCTTAACGGATATTTTGTTAAATAACCGAAGCACCAACGAGGTTGCCGAGAACGTAAGGTATACAGGCGCCGCACGCGTTCGCCTTACTCGCCCGAAAGATTCCAAGCAAGTATTCAAAAGAAACGGTTAACGAACGACCGTGCAAAGTGCCATTGGGTATATATGGTTGCTTTAGAACAGTTACCGCTGCACACACCAGCAAGTGCAAGGCATGTAAAGTCACTGACGAGGTGAGAGGGAGGAGCTTCAGTTGCCCCGCCTCCAACGCCAGCTTTCCTATACCTCTGAAGACGCTCCGGCGTGCCGTGCAGCTTGAGCGCGTGCGCGCAGCAAAACCACGGCGGAAGGCATAGAGAGCCCGTGCTGGAGAGGCCGGTCGTTCCGAAAGACACGCCCTGCCGTTCTCATTCTGTCAGGGACTATAAGTACACCCGTCGACAGCTTCCTGCGACTATGCGGTCAAACGACGCGCGCTTGCGCATCTTGAATGCCCATCGAAACTATGCACGCGCACTCTTCGCTTTTGCTAAAGTGCCGCGGTAAGTTGTCCGCGACTATGCAAGCGCAGCATGCTCCTCGGTGCTTGGGAAAGTGAGTAAATGAAACACGGACCTTTCTCATAAATTAGTTTGTCCACTCTATCCAGAAATCGCCCCGACTATCGTAAGACTCTCATTGCGCTGCTTTTCCAAACCAGGAAACGCGGACATCTTCGAAAGTATACAGCCGAATGCGGGGAATCTATTCTAAGAAATTGGTACTTGTTACTTGTAGTAGGTCGCCTTCGATTCACAAAGGCGAGGGTGTTTCATTTAGGCAGCTTTGTTCTCCTGTCACTGCCAATAGAGCGAAAATATTGGAGCTTTCGAGACTGCCACTAGATGGCTGTGACTTTTGAGAAGCTCTATTGAAACTTCATAAGCAAAACTCTTTACGAAGGGTTGAGGCACGTGCAGCGTTTGATAGAAAATACAGTTCTTACGCGCCGCCGAGCTTTCGGTTCCCTATTGGCTGCTTGTTAAATGTCAACAGCGAAAAGAAATCCAAATCAGCCGAAGCGCGTGCTACCGACTACCTGTTTCCGCACACAGCCAATAAATGGACCGCCGGGAACATGGCGGTGTCGATTGAGAAAATTCTGTTCGCTCACTTAAGCACCAGAAAATATTTCTAGACATACTCGAACGATATACACTTTCAAAAGCTACACTACACACTTTACGCGCTGCCCGAAACGCGTCCTCGGTCGGCGAGTTTAGCGCCTTATGTACCACCCATTTAACGAGAGTGGTTCCCAAGTGGCAAAAAAGTACGTCACAGGGGCCCGCGTACCATGCTCTCGGATGTCCCAATCCTGGCGGTTTGGTCGCAAAAATTCCGACACAAAGTACGAGTCAACGCGAGTGTCGCCACAGCGTCCCAACACCCGGCTGCCGAGACTTCCCCCAACCGTCAAACTGGAGAGCTACCTCTGCCCTAACCCCCTGCGCTGCTGTGCTGCAGGCCACACGGCCAGGACCACGGCAGGCAACGCAACTTCAGCCTAACTACACTCCAGCTATCTCGGGGCTTGAGCTCATTGTTGCCCGCTACCTAAAACGTTATCTGGAATCGCAGGAAACTCTTTTCCGTCCTCCAGAAAAGTTCAAACATCCCGCGACTGCTGAGCTAAACAACGTGTCGCCTGAGCTTCCCATGCCACTGTCTCTGAAATTCCCAAGCTCAGAAAGTTCCATTTTCGAATCCACTAAAAACATAAATGGCGGCTACCGACAAAACAAAATCTGGGAATTGGGGGCCTATGATCTAAGCGTGGCCCCCATTCATCGGTTATAGTTACAACTACCGGCGGCCTTTCGATTCGGCTCTCTGTATCGCGACAACCGGAGCCTGGTTCGCGTCTCACTCCCGACGGCGGACCGGTTCGCCCCAACGTTACTCCACCGAGGCCAGAAAGCGAAAACGATGATTGCGCCGAAGAAGAGGGCCGCGCGAAAGCTTCTTTCTTCATCGATCGCCGCTTGGCCGATTGTCGGTCATCATTCGATCCGTCTCACTTGACCGCCGAGCAACGACCAGGCAAAAGGCGAAGACGGGGAGTGGGGGGACAGTCCGGGGAATGATGTCATCCGGAACGACCGGATATTTTCAGGGATCGAAAAGAGGCGAGAGGAGTCCGTCGCGGAGTGGCGAAATGAGGGTCGAGCATCCGACCACGCCTGGAAAAAGAACGACGACTCCCGCCGATGGGACCGCCGCCGATGGCTCAGCCGCCGCCGCCACCCCCCCGGCAGAAGTCATCAGACAGAAGGAGGGACGGGGGGTCGCGCGGGGGGCTCGGAGGGGGACACGGTGGATTCCGGGTTCTGGAAAGAGCGGCCAGGATGGGGGCCGAGAAGAAAGGAAGTGGCGACTGGGCAGGGGCAGCGGAGACGCCGCGCCGTCCTTGTTTTTGAAAATGCGAATATGTGACACACGGTTCCGAGAGACTCGAAGGGAAAAGAGCAGTACCGTTAAAAACCAATCGCGTTTTTTTTTCCCCTCGAATTCAACAGTCGCAGGTTTAAAATGACCCCGAAGCCTAAACCAAGAACTACTCGGCCGTAACTATTTTAGTCCTCAATCGCAGGGCAAGAAGGCACTCTACCAACGGCATTTGATGAGCAGCCTCTGACGAGAGTGACAGAGAGATTACGTCGTTTAGATCAGAAGGACCCCTCAACCTCGTTACAAAACAAACTTAAAGTAAAAGAAAAAAAAAATCAGGTTTATTAGAAGGAAGTTTACATGTTTTGACCGCTGCAGGATTAACTCTGCTTTATCTCGAAATAAAAATCAAGACGTAGATTTTCGTCTGCACAGTAGGTAAGTAGAAGGCCCGTCCACAGGTTTCTAGGAAATAATATTTAAAAAAAGCAGAAACAACGTTAAAAAAAAAGGAAGTGCCCGGGAGAGGAAGGTTACAACTGTTTCCGAAACGGGCGCCGGGGGAAACAAAACACCGGGTAAAAAAGGCGCACACACGCACCGCGATCGCAGATTCACGCCGAAAAAGAAGCAGCCGCCAAAGGAGACCAAGAAAGAGAACGGCGCACCGAACCAGGAGCACGTGTGTGCGTGCGTCGTGCGTGCGGAGAGTCCAAAAATCCCGGGGCCTCGAGGGCCCCTCCCCCGCGTCCTCGGTCACGGAGCGGTGCCGTGTGGCACCAGATGGTCTCCTTTCCCACCACGTCTCACGGGAGGCAGCCAACGACTACGGGACCAGCGCGTGGGCTCTCGATCTCTCGGATGCTTTCCGGCCGCTGCGTCCATGTCTTGCGGAAGAGTATACGTCGAGACCGCGGCGCCTTCTCGTGGGGGAGTGCTCTAAATTGTGCTGCTTGACTTTGGGTAGTGGGACGGTGACTTCCTGCATCCCTTTTGGATGGGCGAGTCCTTTGTCGAGTTTCAAGACATGTTAGGCTCCAACGCGTCCCAGATGCGTCTGCTCTGCAAGCGCCGCGGGGCACTGGTAATACGTTCGTCCGCGTTCGCGTCTTCGACGGCGACGGTTTGAATGGATAACCTAGGCTTTCGAAAAGCAACAAGAGGGGAGAGGAGGGTTTCTCTCTGAAACGGAAGCTGGATAATTGAGGGACTCCAGTGATCTAGTACCTCTGGGCTTTGTAAGTTAATTTCTGCGCAGACATAAAAACACACCTCACCGAAGGCCCGATGACAAGCCAGGTGTACCGCCATCTGTGTTTATTGGCCCCTGGTACACACAGAACGACGTGATCGAGCTAACAAGTTGTTTTCGTCGTGTTTGCAGGGAGAAAACACTACGTATAAAACGACGGAAAAAATAAAAGAGTAAATTGTTAAAATGTTTGGCATTAATCAACGGACTACGCTCGGCCGTAACCGTTCTGTCTAAAAGCTATACAAGGGACTCGTGAGTCGTCCCGACGACTAATCATCACAACGACGGTTTTTCATCGAGTGATAGGTTCCGCGATTCGGAAATTGTAATATACTCGTTCTCATCATACGCCTAAACTCTGAGTGAAACTCTTTCTCTGTTTACGACCGTGAACAAGAGACTATGACAAAAACATGTTGTTCCGCTCGCTTCGTCCAATCACTGTTTATTTTTTTTTTCTGTTTTTAGTTTATGTCGTCTAGGACTGTGGGTTTCATTCACACGGAAGGGTGAACCCGACCTTGGTTAACTCGACACTTAAAACAGAAAAAAGATCGGTCTCAATCCTTCGCAAGATGAAAAAAGAAAATGGTTTTCTTTGCCTTATCAATGTGGGGGCAAAGAGCTACAGACAAAATGGAACTGACAAATTTTCTTTGTATTTCCTTCAACCCTTCCGTACTGATTAACCAGTCATAGGACAAACGTCGGCTTCCTTAATGCTTTAATTGAAGGAAACAAAAACGGATCTAGCTAGTAGTTAATATCAGAGACTCGGGCTAGTTGGAAATGCATACTGCTTAAACGACGCAAAGCGCATAAGGACGGCAAACAACCAGAAAGGAACACACCAGAGTGGGTCGTTCCTCTATGTTTTGTCCGTTTTCGCTGTACGGCTTCTAACACTATATATCTAGGGTTTTTAAATCTCTTTCGTGCACTGTTGATTCTCTTCACTACACTCAAGATTGTGAGAGAAAGAGTAGAAGACAGAAATATGGTGTAATGCAAGAAAACCGCTCTCTCCACGCCCCCCCCCTTCCCTTTTCTCGGGTACTTATTATACGTGAAACGATAAAAGTACCCATCCATGAACTACAGATGTTCCAAATGGATCCTAAAGCAAGCAATCACATGCTACTTTCTCAAATGCACCGCAACAATATCGCCCGTAGTAATGTAGACAGCTGGTATAGGGTGAACATAGTTACAGTTGCGCACAAAAGTGCAGGGACAGAGAAGAGGAACACGTACACGACAGACAAGCCCGGAAATCGTAAACCGAAGCAGACATCTAAAGCATAAAACTGCAACGTAGTACAACCAACGCTGCAAAGTCAGTAACTGACAGCATAAAAATGTCAGGGACGAGTTTCAGCTGTCCCGCCTGCAGCCCCAGTTTCTCTACCTCCGAAAACACTTGGGCGTCTCGAGACGCCATGTCGTTCTCATCTCGTCTGGGACCATATAGCAATCGCCAAAAAGGTGCGAAGCAATCGTTATGTGGCAGAGCCCAACGTTAAACAAACCTACTTATCGCTTCTTTTCTTTTTTTTTTTTCCCACGCGGTTTTGACAAGACCTTATGTTTTTTACGAAATTCGCGAGACTTGCGCCGCGTGATGCGCACAAACCAAACAATCTTGGCGCGGTTCGCGTAGACGAGATAATTGTTTGTTTACGGTGAAAATCGGTTTAGATAACCAAAGAAAACAAAAGAAAATAACCCGCGCGCTTCGTGAGCATATATATCGCGCAAAACACCGCCTTCGTATTTTCTCACTGCCAGCTCAAAAAATGGCAGGATGTGGCTTATCATCTCCACGCATCTTGCTCAGTGATTCGTCGTTGGGCATTCTTATCGTTGGGCACTCCCATTGGGTGCGGAGTGATAAGAAGATACATAGCCACGCCCCACGTTTCTTAAACCGCCGTTAAAGAAATGCGGAACGCCCGCTATTTAAGGCCTCAACGTCGCGTATGAACCAGTAAGCTGCGCCAAAGCTACAGAGTTTTCTTCGTTTTGAACAACCAAAGCAACATGGACGATCAACGAACCTCACCTCCTTCCTCCCCATTTTTGTCGTTGAACAATACTTATTTTGTTGGCCGTTTCGGGGCTCAGCAGGCCGAAGCTGTAGTGGTTTGAATCCGAAGCTTCGGTATTCCTTCTTCAAAACGAAAATTGGTTTCGTTGCTGTTGCTACGATTCGTTTAGCGCTTACGGGTGCATATTCGCTATAGGAAAAAGTAAAATGATTGACTGTGTCTGCCTAGAGAGAGCTGACCCTCGCGTCGGGCCGGATTATTTATGGCGATCGGAGGCTGACTCAAAAGCGTGTAGCTGCGCAAGTTTACACGTGTCGGGTATTTACGCTCCCTCTCCCCGTCACTCTCGCTCTCGCGCGGAGATGCCGAACGACCGATTGCCACTACGCCTACTTGCAAAAAACAACGCGTCAACTGAAAGAATAGCTCGCCAATGACTACGTGAATGCTCGTAACATAAATCGTTGATGAAGCACACGGTATCTGCGAGCTAAGCTATGGAGAGCAACGCTGGAGTTGTCTTTCGATTGGGCGAGTTTTGACAGAAACGCCAATATTAAAGAGTTTCATCTTTGCCTTTAAAGGGGAATTAGAAACGCCGCATTGGAGCCAGGACACAGTACGGGAGAAGTGCTGGAAGCCACCTTTCTTTCTATACGACGCGCGGACGAAAAAACAACAAATTATAATCAAAGAACGACGTCGTATTCACAAAAGCTTTTCCTTTCTTTGCTTGGGGGAACAACAGAAAGCACTACGTGATAAAGTGTCCCGCTGTGATCAGGGCGCTGCGTAGCTTCTCAGAGAACAACCGCAGCCACGAGTCTCACCACAGGATCGATCGGTGCTCAGGAAAGCCTCTTACCTCACACAGAGTAGCGGCGCGAGTTTTAACGGAGAAAAAAAGGGTAATGAAGTAGCACGGTTTTCCGAAATCAGTGTCAAATGTATCGGAAAACTATATATGCCGGGAACGGCACACGTGCACGTTGGTAGCTTGGAAAAGTGATCCGGCTGAACGAGCGTTCGCGAGCTAACTCACGCGCTCAAACCTTTGACCCCACCAAGAGGGAGTTTTAGAATCGGAGGCCCCAACAGCTTAGGGGCTTTGCAGTGCGCATGCGCAAAACAAACACTATAATATGGTTCCAATGTGAGGCCCGTTCCCACAGTACCGTTTGACTATGAAGGCCCGTTCCCACAGTACCGTTTGCTTACGAAGCGTGAAGGCTGCTTCACACATTTGCGTATGAATGTAATCGACCGGGTTGCAACGAGATAACACGCTGGCGACACCTATCGGGCAACCCTGAAACACTCCCGATCTGCGTATACTCATACGGTATACTATTTCCTAGTTGTTGTTTTACGCCTATACGCCGCTGGAAGCAGAGCTACTACTGCGGACACCTACAAGTCACAAAGACAGGCGTGCTTCGCACGAACCGTGGCAACCAATTCAAGGAGTTGCCCGGCCCAAGGGCGGATCTTCTGGTAACCCGCAGTCATGTCACAACGTGGCTTGGTCAAACCCGAATGTGTGAAGGGGCCGGTGACCATTCTCGCATTGTACAAGGCATATAGGCGACGTGCGCGACCACAAGCGTCGCTCTGGTCGGCTTTCCACGATGGGCCATACACTCAATGACGTCTTAATAAAAGGGATTCATTCCGCTTCTATCGACGGAAATAAGAGTCAAGCTGCCAACGTTGACCGTGTTGGCATAAGAATGCAATGACTCCAAGCTTTCACTGCTCGTTGCACACACCATCTAATGTTCGGAAATGACGATAAGTAGCCAGGGTCAAAACTCGCGACGTCCTGGTAGTGACGTCATGTAGGGCAATCGTAAGAGGGCGCCACAGAAATATCTCGGCGCGATTTGGCAACTCTCGCGAAATCGACGACACCTGGTGGCTAGGACACAAAGCTTCGCTCGCCAGCCTTCTCGAGCAAATTAAACGTTCACAGCGACTGGCGGTCTAAAAGCGAAGCCGTGAAAGTCGGTTGGAAAACACGCGAAGAAAATCGTCAATGCATCGACGTCGCATCGGCAGCCATTGCGGTGACCGTGCTTGCTGAGTGCGAGCAGTTTGCAACATACATTTCGCAACGTCAAATTTGTTTTCCTCGGCAAGAACGAGTAGGAATATCCAACAATATGGCGCGGTGACGTCGAGCGAAGTAATATATCGTTCCTTTTCGCGAATCAAATCAAAATGTTTGTGGGGGTACTGACCTGACTTGTTACTTGGCGAGCATCATGTTCCTCAAATAACGACACAGTGTACCCTGCCGCGTCACAAGACGGGCACCTCATTTCCACGCCAACCGCAGCATTTTTCACTTTAGGTTTTCCGCAAATCGATCAAACGGTAAACCGTATAACTTCTCCACGCTCGTCCAAATTCCGCACATTAGTGCCTCGCGTGTATCTCATCGAAATCGCAGTCCTCGATATTCTAAATCACTCTCGCGTTCCGATGTATATCATAACGACCCTGTCGTCGTTTGTTATTTTAAATCTCGTAGGTTGCCGAAACGGGCTCCGCCCACGGCACGTGTGCCGCAGTTCTCGAACCGCGTTTGCCGCTTTATATCAGAACCTTTTATCCTTTGCGATCTTCGAGAGAGAACCTCCGTGGAAACAGCAGGTGTCGACGTCATTGCGGAACAAACAAATCGACGACACTTGTCGTGCTTGCCCAGTCAGTCCCGGGCACAGCACACGTGCTAAGTCGACAATAAACAATGAGGCGCGATTATAGACGCGTTTAGGCAGCTGTGCATGAACTCAGCCAGAACTGACCTTCGGTTTTGTTACCGCTTCCCGTCCAGATCGCTTCTCTTGTTCACCACGATCGTGAACCTTCCAGGACAGCACGGCGTTCTCGTCACATACAAAAACCTTCGCGTGGGTTCGTCGTTACGGTGAAATGGAACGGGCTCCGTAACGACGGTAGTAATTTGGAACCCCGTGAAAGCTTACGCTGCAGAACATAGGGTGCCTGGGCTCAATCCCTGCCCGTTTCGACCTGGATGAGCGCAATAAATCTATAATGCGCAACAATGTCATCAAAAACTCTCGACAGACTATTCTCAAGCTGTCCGACACATCTAACGATGAATATGACTTTTGACCATGAAAGCATCTATAAATACGGTATTAATGCAATGAGGAATTATTTGAGAATAACAGAGAAGAGAGAAATCCCATAGCTGACAAACAGCGACAACACATACCTTTGTGTGTCCTCGGTTTTCCAACAATGCTGTTTTCCAAAACTGTCAAACAAAGCATGCGAAACAAAGCAAATAAGTTGAATAAAACGCAGAAAACATCTTTCCAATTTATTTACTTCAAATTGTCTTGGTTTGTTAGACACAGTTGTTGTCTAGCGTTATCGAAGCCCTGTTTGAGCATCTGTCTCTTCCCTGTGCAGTGCCTTGAAGCCACTGGCGATGTAAGCGGGAACATTAAAAACAGCATTATGACTAGGAGCAAAATTATTTTGTAGAGGTACTTCGGGAAGGTCAGTCGCGGTTAGAAATCAGTGGCGTAACTATAGGAAATGAAAAGAGAGAGAAAGAGAGAGAGAGGGGGGAGCAGCAGTGATGAAAGGCTCACAGAGTGACTCGGGGCAGGCGAAGACGGGTCTGGATGACTAGACAGAGTGGCTTCTCACATGCCACAACAAAAATGCGAAGATCGTGACGAAATAATGTCCACTTGTTCCTAGTATCTAGAGAAGGTAACGTTGAGGCGGGCCTTACATTATCTAACTTTTTTTCTTATAGCAAGTAAGTACAACGGTTAAATAAAAAATACCACCTCAGTTGTTTTTTTCTTTTTTTTCTTCCAGAAAATATTTGGTCGCTTCATGTGAGCTTATGGGTACGGACATGAGCACACGGGCAGACTCACTTTATACTCACTGCAATGGCCGAAAAGTTCTTATAAATACAACGAACCAGTTATACTCTGTCTTCGCTGAAGAAAACTACCACAACCTGATCCATTTTTTTATTTTTTTTAATAAGAAGTATTGATACGAAGCGAAAAGCCTTTAGATTACCTTTCAAGAATCCGAAGTAGGGTGCTGGTCATATGAAGCGACTTGTGCATTAGAATAGTTGGAGTGCGTGCTACATGTAACGCAAGTAACTGAATTGCTCCAAAGACATTACTCTTTTTTGTAATACATTGTTTAATCCGTTCCTTTTATGAAAATGTAATCCGCAAAAACTTTCACTATCGTCTAAAAAGAAAGTAACAGATTACGAGCAATAATTTCTTTGTTACATTTCGGACATCCCCGGAGAATTATGCTAAAAGAAAGACGGTTCACTTCTTCAAATAAAACACACACAAAAAAAGTAGCTAAAAAAAAAAACGAGTGCCATTGAGGCAAAGAAAAAGTTCCCGAAAAACGCAATAGGCTCTACGGATGGTTGAAGGTTTCGGTGACTAGATTATCCACCACCCTTTCCTCCTTTCCTCCTCGTCGCGCCCCTATCGAGCATCGGGCGGCAAGTACGAGTGCCAGCAAACGCTTTTGTCGCAAGTCGAAAGTTTGTGTCGTCTGTATTGCCTTCAACGTGCTCCTCTCCTTTTTGTAATTCGCCACAGGCTCGCTCGTAGGATTAGCCAGGGCAGGGGAATGAGGCCCCTCGCGTATAGACTCCGCGACTTCGACTCGGAAAATCTCATCCACTGCTTCGAACATGACCAGTTAATCAACAAAAAATACTGCTGCACCCCCCCCCCCCCTCTTTCCCTTTTTTCTGAGCCTTCCATCGAAAAAAAACAATCAGAAGCCATTGTTCTTAACTTTCGCAAAACAAAAAAAAAGAACAAGAAAAAAATCTTGGCGATTTTTGTTGATGTGTTTACGCCTGACAGTGCTGTGAAAACCTGAGCACTTCCCGGCCCGACCAGCTGTGCGGTGTTAAGTGACTTCATATACTACAGTGGGTGCGTTTACGCGGGAACCTCGGTCCATAGTTCAATGGCAACAGTTCATTGTAGTAGAAAGAACGTAACATCACCTCCGCTGCGTGCTGTAAACGGTGATCGGAGCCAGAGTACGCCGCGCACCGTCACTTTCGACAGGAGACAATGAACTGGCAGAAGAGCTATCACATGCGGACTTCGGAGCTCGACCTTAAATTCCAAGAAACGAAAATTCTTGGGGAAGTTTAAGTAGGAACTAACTCCAACTAGAGGTACTTCTAGCTGTAAACAACATGTACAGCCACATAAACCAGTGAATACTCTTATATCACTGAATTTGAAGCGTGGCCACAACACGTGTTTACATTCAAAATCAGTCACTTGCCTCTCAAGCGACTTGGGTCGCTCCCTTTCGGCAGGCTTCGGAGCTTGCTTAAGTTAGAGTTGCTACATTCCTTATACTATCCAAAAACGATGAGCTGGTAAACATATACAATGTGATCTGTCGTCATATTGGAGTATTCAGAAGTGTGTTTACACAAATCTCTCACTAACCGACGGCCGTTTCAAGGAGCGGTAGTATGCTGGAGGTCATTTGTCTTCGCAGTCGAAAAATGCAAAAGCGTCTCCTTGCAGCACTTTTACAGAAAGGGTCTACAGACGAGTCCAGTTCGCACAAAAATACAGCCACGCAACGCCAGCCCAGACGCGCATGTTCGGCCCTTCAAAAAGCGAGCCACGCCCACCTTCTAGAAGGCACTGCACCGGTCCTTTGCTCCCGAGACGTCATCACTACGATCTACGCAGCGCCGCCCACTTTGCGTCAGCGTCGTTGGCAACGCGTCTTGCAGCGTCTAAGAACGAGGGCGACATTAGCACGCGGTGACGCCGAGACGGACGCGTCTGCACCGGCCAGAAGCCTAATATTTAGAATGGCAGCAGAAGCTACGAGAGCGAGTTCCGTTCCTGCAGCTTCCCTGCCGAGCACGCGCGCTGTGCAGTGAACACATCGTTCGGGGCAGCATGTTAGTACGCGTCATTTTCATTCGCCCGTCGAGCGAAGCGCGAAACGAACCAAAGTACACACCAGGCACCAGTCAGAATTGCTTCGAGACGTGCCACGAGCACCTCGGCAACAGGTTAACCGATTGACTGTTTGATCGAGAACTTGGTCAAACTAAATCCATTGGGCGGCCGGTACGACCATGTACGCGGATGGCGAGCAAGCGCGCACTCACGTTGTCACGAAGTGGTGACAACCTGGCAAGGCTCCCGGATTCCGAAGAGAAATTCAGGAGACGATGATAACGGCACAGCGCACGAAGTTTGAGGCGAGCTCAGCTTTGGCTTCGTCAGGAAGGAACGCCCGCAGGGACTATTCGCTTTCACGATCGACGACCGGCCGGCGATCGAATGGAGGCATTTTCTTTCCGCTCGCACGACACTCCTCGCATACACGCCACTTCCTTCCTCTTTTCCGATGCAGCGTCTGCTCCGCCCCCCGTTCTCTTTCCCTCGCATAAACACCCCTCACCCTCTTCTACAAGGAGCGACGAGACGCAAAACAGAGGGATTCCTATTCACAAGGTATCGACTCCGAGGTTGGAAGAGTTTCTGATCCAGATTTAACGCGTGCAATGAAATGTGAAGGTCATTCGAAACCAATCGCGCCTAGAGTTCCGTGCCTAAACTAACGACGACGGCGCGTCTCTAAAGCGAGCTCTTGAGAAGCAACAGACTAATGAGGATCGGTGCTTCAGCGAGAGCTATCCTAAGAACGCTGCTAAGCCTTCACTCGCCCTTGCTGCGTGCTCTCAAGCAAGACGACACGGAGTTTCTTCTGCGGAGATTATGGCAGAGAAATATCTGCGGAAACGTCTCAAGCATACAGCGTCTGCATACTGTCTTTTGCGCGATGTATTATAGCCGTGTGACCGGGAATATAGACGTTTGCTCAAAGACTGATAAACCGTAGCTTGCCTTTACGTTTTGGTGTCCGTTTAAATGCTGGATGCTCTTTACTCTCGCCACAGGCGCACACAATGGGTTAGCGCCTTCTTCGGTACAAGGATGTTCTCGTCACCGACGCATGGCGTCGCTTGGGTTCGTCATTGCCAGCTCTCGAAGAAATCGGCGGTTTTCGTGAGTAAAATAAAAATAAAAATATATTTGTAGCAGCGGTTACTTTTCCTTGAGAGTTGGGCCCGTCTGGTTCTTGTAAAAATCTAGGCATGTATATATACAAATTGTCGAAAGCACTTAGACAAACAAATACGGCAAAAGACTACTGCCGTATTATGACGTTGCAGTAATCCCGCAGTCCTCAACAAACAGTAATTTTAATGCCACAATGAGGCTCGGATCAATCCTCGAAATAATAATTAAAGTGCTAGAAATGCTGTCGAAAAACCACTAACAGAAATGCTGATGTGTTGTCTGTGTCTTTTTTAGATATGTTTATTAAAGAATACTTTTGCCGAAAATGGGATTAAAAAAACAAGAGACTTCATGGCTTATATGACCATCTGACGGCATCTTCACTGGACGCCATATTTGAGGGCGATGTTTAGAGCGCATGCTAAGAACGAGATCACATTAATCGGCTGCTAAGACCGGCAATCTCGATGGTGCAAAATGCACGTTCCAGAAGAACTGCGAAAGCTCGCCGTCAGCGCGCGTTCAGCAGCCGCGCACATAGCTATGGCCGCCAGTGAAGACGCCCTATAAGGCCGTTGGTAGTCTATAGTTCCTTGATGCGCGCAAAAAGTTTCAACATTTCCGACCGTACAAATAACCTAGCATTGAGGCACGAAAATTACTTCTCGGCTTTACGCAATCCAGCGAATTTCGCTCGGACAACTTTTTCAAAGGTACGTCTCCAATATGGCACAATAAGGTATTTCGTACCCAGTATGGTGATATGGGGATTCGTCTTACGTACTGCCCACGTTTCCCCACGACCGACTCACACAGCTGGGAAAGGAACGACAGACAATAAAACCCGGTATGGCGTTCGCCTGGACTTGGGTGTTACTTTGTTTCAGACATAGTATACTGAGCACAGCGGTTGCAGTTATAGTGGGGACGGAAAACGATTAGCAAAGAAAGAAATGCGAGCGCCGCATTTATTGGGAAACTGCTCTAAAATTAAGTTCCGTGGTCAATATCTTTAACACGGGACGGCAAACATCGTCAGTCTCGAAACAACATGATGAACGTTGAAGACCCCAGGCTGGCGGTGGTACTGCACTGGCTAAAGTTTTCATCTACGGCGTAAACCAGTGTCGCCGCATCTCAAAGGCAGACCGACCTTACGCTGCAGCAGAACACGAACGATAAGATGGGTTTTAATTAAAAAATGAAGCCAATCGAGAACGCCCAAAAAAATTCAGGAGGAATCAAGTGCGCGTCTGTCCGGACGCTCTCGCACGGCAACTGTTATGAAACTCTTACAATTGCTTTCAATGGCCAGTCAAAACGATTTTCGTAACTTCAGGCTCCCTGGTTCCCCTCGGTCCTACCTGGAATGGTGTGTCCAGAGCACCAGCTCTCTGGGAGTCGCATGTTTAGTTTTTGTCTATGAACCCCGCCTAATAAACCGCTAAAAGAAGGCATATACACATCCACGCACAACCACTCTTCGCTTGCATAGCCCTGAGAGCATTAGGATTTTAAGGAGAAAAAAAAACAATATTGAGAAAGAAAACAAAAAGACACAATGCAGGTTAAGATTCCTGTGTCGTCAAACTGTCCGTCGAGAGCAGGGGTATAAATCGCTATTTCTGTTTCTTCCAAAGTATACAAGACCGGTCTCACTGACTTCGCACTCGGAAGTTGCAAGTTTGACCAAGTAGCGGATGGAAGTGGAAAAAGAAAAGAAATAATAAGTGGACTTTTCTGGCTGTGTGTCAAAACGATAAAGGCCGTATAATACAGCCTTCAAATCGATGACGGGCGCTTTTAATCGATGATGACGCAAACGATTGTATCGCACTTACTCGATGACGTGCCATTTTGAAAGAGGTTACTGACTGTTTGTACGTAGCTGATTAAACTTTGACTGAACGTAAGCGTATGGTCATCGAATAATACATATGTTTGTCGCGTTACAACAGTAAAAATACAAGGCACGCGAAACGTAGACCAACCTAGAAAGCCACAGAAGACAAGTCAACGGAGTTATACTAGTTCGATGAAACCCCGAATTGTGCTTTCCTTTCCACCCCTTTGGCGATGGGGAGCCACCGAGGTCTATATGTTAATATCGATAGCCACATGGTCACATGAGGACCTTCAGTGTTAAGAAAAGAAAAATATGAACACTTGTGCTCGATGCACTGAGGCTCGACTCCATGAAGCCAATATGCGGCGAAGAAAAACAGACAACCCTCGCCCGGCGGCGGCAGGTTGGCTTTGAGCGCTGCGCTATGGCCAGTCTCGTACACGTTTCTTAAAAAAGTAACCGATTACAATTACTCTGGGTTTAAAAGTGTCCAATAAGATTACTCGATTACTCGAGAAGAAAAGTAATTGGTCGCTCTTAAAAAGTAACCCTTACTTTTCCGATAACTTCCGATTTTCAGAACGACAGATATTTCTGCCGGTTTGCAAACGGGTCCTTCGCCCTGTACATCATTGGATTAGAATCAACGAACTCTAAACTACTTATATTCTTAATTCACCGATTTGGGTAAACTCTCCTCTTATCGCAAACTTGGTTCGAGAATTCCTTAGAACGAAACTTGTGAAAACGAAGGGTGCCACTAGAAAGGGAAGGGAAAATAGTAACTGTTACAAGTATTCCGAAAGTAATAAGGATACTCTCGCTATTACTTCATAATAAACGTATTCAAATGATTATAAAATTACTCAAAAATTAGTTAATTAAGAGTAGTTTGATGACTCGTAGTAACTCGCGAGTACCGTGCAAGTCCTTATTTTACTCCGCGAACAGAGTGAACGCCGCCGTATGAAACTTCGTCGCTTGTTCGAAGAATATCAGCTCTACGCAATTTTCGCCCTACGCAGTTCGAGAGTGGTTGACAAAAAGAAAGCGGAACAGATCAACGTACTTGAGCACACGTGGGGAAAGCGACCTTACGTCAGCCTGGGCGCGGGCTTCTTGAGGAGGGATAAAAAGAAGCAAGGAGAAAGCATTGTTCTCGATGCTCTTGCCTGCGATTGCACGGCTGTC
The DNA here is from genome assembly GCA_037355805.1 of Ixodes ricinus. Classification (NCBI taxonomy): domain Eukaryota; kingdom Metazoa; phylum Arthropoda; class Arachnida; order Ixodida; family Ixodidae; genus Ixodes; species Ixodes ricinus. The sequence goes on along the minus strand of JAZHYW010053017.1, from coordinate 389,520 downwards.
TGGTGTTCTTTATGCGCCCAGAAAGTGAGGGAGAGGAGGACACGAGACGGGATGGCAGAACGTCGGGCTCTGGTTGGAACGATTAGGGGTGCACCTTAAGCTAGCAGTCTTTCTCTGCACTGCACTCGTCGAACGCTTTCGACGTCAGTGGACTGAACGTCCAAATGTAGTTTCGGGGTGTTACATATGGGACAAGGGGTGTCCCCCATACACGCCCTATTTCTAACATTATATAGTATCGGTCAGCGCGGGTTTTTCCATTACGAAAGACGTCGGAATGGGTTGGTCGGAAAGCTTTGAATTTTGGGGAGCGCGATAAGCCAAAATCTGCCAGCTGATAAAACGCTGCTGGGAAGGGATCTTGGAACACTAGCGGCCATGCCACACACGTCCCATAACTAGCGTCAGCCACGGCGAAGCGGACAATCTCGGTTGCACGTGCTGCGAGAGATGCGCGAGGAACCCAGTGTCGGAGGGCAAGTGTTGTCGCAGCTCGATGATAATGAGCACGCGAAGGGCTTGCTCGAGAATGCATTTAGAACGGTAACTTGGAGTTTTTCACGATACTCAGACTTGGCGACATATGTAATCGTATGGCTCTGACTCAAATCAAGGCAGTTGTATAACTGAGCTACAGTTGACAGAACATGTACGAGTTGTCACGTGACTTCCCAGCTAGCTCTCTGTAACGACGGTTGGTCTTGTTGCAGACACGCCGCCACCCAAGAGATCGTTCGCGATCACGAGTGATCCGATTGGTTATCGAAAGGACCGGTGTCATGACAGCGACGATGTTTCAGTCGTACACCAAGAGGTGACGCCAAGCTCTTCTCCTCGACAGATCTCGCTCAGTCCACGAACGCAACAACGTGACGTCAGGCAGCGTACCACCTAGCGGGTTCCAACCGTGTCACCGATCTTCGCTCCAACACATACAACGACGCGCGAAACGCGAGCAGCGGCAGCGCGCGACGCCGGCGAGCACGCGGCGAGACCGACCGCGTGCGCGTCCCGCGCACCGCGGTGTACTGCGCGCGCGGCCACCGAGACGATCGGCCGCAGAGCCACCGGTGGAGCACACGCACACGCACACACACTCACACGGGAGTCTCCACGTACCTTTCTGCTGACAGTGCATCTCCAGGTGCATGACGACGGACGGCGGACGCCGGCGACCGCTCGCCGTCGCCGTGTGGTGCTTCAGCTCGTGCTTTTCGAACGCCGGGCGACCGACGAACACGGGGGAACTTGTGCACGAAGGGGCGCGCCGTCGACGCCGATTCCCGATCAAGCGCGCCGCGCGACGCACAAGCCGAACGACTGACTGAACAGCGAGTGGAGGGGGACGAACCGCGCGTAGCGATTTGCGGTTGCCGATCTCGCCACCAGATGTCGGGGCGCTCCCGTCTCGCTTGCGGAGCGGCAGGGGATATCTTCTCGCCACCGCTCCTCTTCTTCGCCCTTCGAAAAAAAAGCCGCCGAACCGATGGGAGAAGTTCCGCGAGTGCGAGAGCGACGAACGAAGGAGGGAAGCGACTCGCCCACCGATGGTGTCTGTGTGTGTGTGTGCGGCAAGCAGCCTCGCTCAGTCGGGGGAGATCGAAGCGGGGATCCGGCCCCTTCGGAGAGATCGATGTGCATCCCCCGTCTACGGAGCGAGATCGACAAGGACGGGCAGCCTCCTCTCTCCCGCCCTCCTCCTCTCATGTGAGCCTTCTCTCCCGCGAGAAACAAAGGAAGTCGAAGAAGAGGCCCGCGCGAGCAAAACAAAGGGGATCAAAGCGATACCGCCGAACCGCACCCCGACTCCCCGAAGATCGTGCTCCTCCCGCTACTCCGACGCAGCACTTGCCGCGAGCGCGTCGATGAGATTAGCGCTCCGGGTTTCCCGAGTGCGGAGCAGGAAGAGTAGGCTCTCGAGCCGAAAGGAACCGAGTCGTTCCCCGCGCTGTTCTTGCCACGGGGACAAGCCGTGTTTTCTTCCGATGCCTGTTTATGTCCTCGAAGACGCCGTTGGCTCGACTACAGATTAAAAAGAAAAGGAAAAAAGACAAACCGGGGGTCTTCGCGAATGTGCGCGCGTGAGTTTATTCCACGAAGGGCCCCTTTCCCGCTCGGATTAGAACGGAGAACAATAGGATGAGGAAAGAGTTGGGGAAAATCAAGAGACGAAGATAACCTCGCAACCATGTCACACACCCTCTGAAAGTGGTTCTCACAGCGCGAAAGGGGCTGACCTTGCAAATAATAGTGCGGAGCGCTTGAAATTCTCTTTTTCTCTTTTTTTTTATTTTTTTTTTATTCAGCGTTTTTGACGTCAACCATCGTGAGCGGAAGAAAGCCTACGTGGAGTTAGGACAAACGCGAATGAACGTCGATTAATTATCCCTCCGTTCCTCGGAAAGCAAGATAACGCAAACCGCGAGCGCGTCATCGAAATCGTTTTTGTGGTTTTTGCCACGGATTCATTTTCTTAAGAGAACAAAAACAACGCTGATTGTCAACCATCTTCTCGGTGCTAAAAAAGATCGCGTCTACTTTCCCGTCGAGCATTAATCTGAAGACCCTGTGGCGGGCGAACCCTCGCTATTGTCTCAGGCCTAACCTCACACTAATACGAGTAAGTGCACTAGGGAAGATATGTCCACGGCAGAGTGTTCGACGTTGTCGATTTCCGCGCTTATATTTGCATGAAGTCAGAATTAGCCCACTACAGCGCACCTTCAGTACCTACTACGAAGTCATGCACTCGCAATGAACTGTCACCGACAGGTTCTCCGGGTAAACGATCAAGTTTTATTTTAGTTCCAAAAATACAGGTGATAGGTCAAGGTGCAAGACATGCTCCACATTACAGCGCGACGGTCAGAGGTGCTTCTCGCTTGTGATTGGTTCATCCGCGTTCTTATCGGCTAATGCCTCAATCTGATTGGCTCGGGCCTTGCGCTAAGGGAGAGGGAGAGGAGGAGGCGAGAGGGGACGTCAGAACTCCAAGCTCTGGCTGGAATGGTTAGTGTCTCTACTCACCGCTCGAAAGCAATCGCCGGACACCGGCCTCCATCGTTCGAACGGGTTTGAACAGTGAGTGGAGATAATGGCAACTAGACATACTATATATATAGCTTTGCGTCTCACTGCTAATCATTCGAAGCAGAGGTGGGCGTTCTTTCATCTCCTTCTCTCCTTCGCTTTCTAGCCGTATATTCGATCTTACTCGGGTGAGTAGAGTCGTGGTGGTACCAGTGTGCAAATAGCCCCCAACAACTTCCGGTTCTGAACTAGACGGCGGGTTTCACAGTATTTGCGAAATCAAATATACGCGCCATCTTATGGAAATGGCCACTTTATAACACTTTCAGGCTTAATTCACTCTTACAATAAAAGAATGATCGGTAAAAAATAAGGAAACATACGTGAACAGCGACTGGGCTGTCGCTACCCAATAGATGGCGCCACCGAGTTTGTGGCCAAACAAAAAAGGGGCAAATAGAATCTTAACAAACGTCTGATACTTTTTTTTTAGGGGCATTACTAAGGTGTTTAGACCGCAGGTCTTTATAAAATTGGCGGAATAATAGGTGAGCGGTGTTTAGCACCTCCGGTTCCTTAGGAAATTTGTTAGCTGTCGACAAACGACGACGATGATCTGCAAGCCTGTCTCAGCATGGTTCTAAAAGCTATACAGTCGGGAGGTTTCAGAATTATGCTTCCACAGGCTCGGAGCTCATCGTCGTCGTTTGTCAACGGTGAAACGAAATTTCCTAAGGAACCGGAAGTTACCAAACGCCGCTCACCTATCCATGCCGCCGAGGGGTGCGAGCAGGGTCGGAATCGGATGCAAGCTTCTTCAGAGTCACACTTGCGCATATGCATCGTATACAAAAGGCACTGGCGTTTGCTGCAGACGCGATGAGAGCATTAGTTGCGCTCAGTCATGTTCGTAGCACGCTTACTTCATACATTCGTGTGATTCGAACGCGTCTACAGGTGCTTAATGCTAGGTGACCCATGGCATACAAGGCAGACCTCCGACAGTGGTCCCCAGACGGAGTTTTGTAGGATGTACTTGTAGGGTGACCGCGGCTTTCAGGGAACCTGGTTCAGCACCCGACGGATTGATATGGCGTCATCTTTACGGACAAACAATCGAACCACCTCGCCGAAGGCGTCCCGACATGCATAGTTCATTTGCCTAACACGATTGCGGTTCGGCGTTTACGTGGCGTCGGTAAACGGCATGCAATTCGATTTCATGCCCGAACGTCCTGACTGCACATGGACACGCTCGGTGACGAATTGAGAACGAAGTGGTTTTCAACGGACGGCTTACACGAGCATAGGGAAGCATTCTATGCAGAGAGCAAGTAGTCTGCTTTTGGCGCAGGAGTTGGGCTGAGTCAGAATGACGTCGAGCTCTGATTGGCTTTGATTGAAAGGATAGTGGGTAGGCCCCAATGCTAGACGCCTTAAGGTCTACCCACTATGTTTTTTTTCAATCAGTTTATAAGAGCTTGGCGTTCCGAGATCATCGCAACCCCTGCAAAGAAGCAGACGAACTTGAGGCTCCGCATAGCTCGTCGACGCGCAGACAGATTGCCGCACGAAAAATTGAGATTCAAGCTGTTTCTTCTCTTTCTATCCTGTCCGAATCCGTCGCCTTGCCGAGATCTGTTGCGCGCGGTTGCGGGACTATACAAAAATCATCTACGAGCACCGGCAGCTTACGAATGGCGCCAGGATTGGTTCATTATTACGTTCACCGTTCTTGGTTCGAAATTCGGTATTCTGAAGTTCTTTTCGGTATCGATTCCGCAATTTCATTGAATGTGTGGGGCGATAATAGGGAGTTTTCGTCGATCGTTTCCGCCGTTCAGCAACGCTTCCCGAAACCCGCTAGGAGCTCCGCGGACGCGAGGCTACAGGCGCGCATGCGCAGTAATGGCGCCAGTTTCGATGGCGCTGATAAAACAACGCAAAAAAAAATCGTGCTTTGTGCGTTTCCTATCAGCGGCTAAGCCAATCGCGCCCAATTGAAAGCTCAGGATCATTCGTTGTGCGTGATTGGCCCAGTCCGGAAAAGCAGACACACAAAGAAGAGGACGAGCGTCGGGGGCGTTAGGACTTGTAACGAAACGGAATATAGCCACACGTCCCGCATTTATGAACTTGTCATTTAGGCAATTTAGAATAGTTATCCGTGTTCTCCGGCCACCGTGTCTCTACACTCGTCCTTCTTTTTTTTTTTTTTTTTTTCTTGGTTCGGGGGGGGGGGGGAGGACGCGACGACGCCGCGTGGGCTTCCGAAATCCAGATCCCCTGCAGTGAAGCAAGGGCATCATTAAAACTTTCGAAATATACTGTTTCGAAACGAAATGACTGGGGCCTTCTGGCTCTGATGAAAGCGACGGTGTGCATGCAGACTGCGAGCCACTCACCCCGACCTGGAACGTTGGCGACGGCGCCAGGCAAACCGGGCGTGTACTCCGTTGTGTCGTGCGCGAACCTGGTTCAGGCGGAGGCCCCTGTCGAGTTTACTCCTTCGGTTACGATAGCGGGTCTCCAAGACGCGACAGGAATAAACCCCCGCGCGCGTCGACCGAGAACAATCGCCGGACCTCGAAACAGGCTTCTCTGATCTCCCCTTCTCCTCACACCCCGGCATGCGCCATGTTAGACGGAAAATCCGAAAGAGTCGCTCGCGTCTACGCCCGCGGCGAACGGAACACGGTGTGCGACGCGGCGCATTGTCTATTATGTTATACTTTTGTCAATGCGTCAGGTACATTGAACGTTCTCGAGAGACACGTGGTTGTAATGTAGGCTCGTGGAAAATAAATCCCAGCTTGGGAACATCGACACTAAAGCGTTTCGACACAGAATTTCTACACTGTAAAATGTCAATCTTGAATACTCTGATTAATACGTTGTTGTGCTTTTTTTTTTCTTCTTTTAAGAAGGGGGGGGGGGAGGGTAAATGGAAAGGGGTTGCGAACCCGGCTTCGGGTTGCAAACCTCACCCCTGCAGCTCAGTACCCACATCTCGTAAATATCGTTTCACGTCCAGGATCTGTTTTCGAACAGCGTTTGATATTTCATATTATACTGAAATGGTACCCGGACTCAACATCGGAAAGCGAATGCAAACTTTAAAATCAATGCAAATAACAAAAAAACTAGCAATTGCAAGGACAAGTAACGATTGCCAAAGCTGGAGCTGCAACGCTTAGATGAAATCAAACAGTAACACAATCGCGTTAGTTTGCGAGAAGGAAAGCGTTCGCTACTCACGAGGAAAAAATGGAAAGGCTTTCTTATAACACGCGCTTCGATGCACCGACTCCGTAATACAAGAAGGAATCGAGGTACGGTGTTGTACACAAACCGAGACAGGTCTAAAACGTCTGTCCATGAGAAATCGGCCATTGTTCGATGCCATTGTCCGCGACAGTATCGGTCCAAACATATCAACTCCGTTGTTGCCGAACGCGCGCACCTCCTATGCCGCCGTCATCCACAAACATCTAGGCGAAGGACAAAATTCGAGCGAATAACAAATAGCAACAAAAATAGAAAAGGCCGAAATGATCGGTTCGCGTTCTACGAAAGTCGTCATGTTGCCGTGGCCACCGCATGCAGGTCCGGCGAAACACCGGCACAAAAGGAAGCGAGGGCGCAGTAAACGCCGGGCCACTATAAAGAGTACCGAGCTTAGAGTAGCGACACCGTTCCCCTCTGCCTTGTGGGCGCCGCCATTTCGGTGAAGAGCGGGCGCGAGAGACCCTTCCGGGAAATCCACAAGGCATTTCGTCAACCCCACGTTGCACCGCGCCACGCGGGGAATTCTGGGGCCGTTCCGATGTACGCTCGGCCCGGCTCGTACGCTTCGTACGTCGGGAAAGCGGCGCAATTTCTTCTCACTTGCCACCGCGAGTTCAGGACACAAAGAAGAGAGAAGATCGCAACGCCGATACCCTGCTTGGTTATCGTCCCGCTTTCTATGCATTCTGAAATCGAAAAATGCTCAACCAACATGAACCGATCCTTCTATTTATGGGCACACTTCTCGTGCGCCGTACATCGAATTGCCGTAGTTCGTCGGAGAGACGATGGCAGGCGCTTCGTATTTACGGAATGGTTCATTGGCGATAGCTACGATTCGAAAATATGACTTCGTGAGCCTCCGATGCGATGTCAAGGGCTCGGGCAATATCCTTCTGCTTTGTCGTAAACTGTTCTTAGGTATCTGAACGACGAAAAGAAAAATGAAGAAACAACGTTTCCCGAGATTTTAGATAAACGGCCACAACGATTCTACCCAACATGTTGAGTGTGTCTTGACGCTGAAGAGTAGCTTGGTTAGTGGCTCTAAACGCAACCTGGCTTCGTCTCTCAGTCTGAAAAGCAGGTGCGCGCAGACATGGGGTCTGGAGACCAGAGAAACTTCCGCGTGTGCACGGCACTGGCGCCACGACACCTTGCAGCCAGCCTGGGTTAGGGACGTGGCAGTACGGATGCACACGTATAGAGTTCTGTCGCGTGCAATCTATACTTAATTGGAGAGCCGACTATAAGCCTATACTCGCTGCATCTTTTGGTCTCCTCGCTACTATGTGCTCGAAGGTGCTTTCGCGCTAGTGGCCAGTGATTTGTTCCCGATTGCATCTATGCTTTAGCGTCGGTTCCAGGAAATATACGCACCAGCGCTATCGTGCTTTAGGTTTCTCCTGCATTAAAATTCACTCCCATGTTCCAGCTAAAGAATCATTGTGATTGTGCATGCTCGTTCCTTCAAAATGGTTTTCTTCGGAGCGAGGGGATTGCAGTAATAATAATAATACTAAGGTTTATTTTTCCGTCAAATGTATGACGCATGGATACCGAGGAAAAAAGCTGTACAGACGCAGCTTGACAATTCCTGGGCGCCCCGTCCATATTTTCCAAAACGCCTAGATTTGGTTCACGCGAATACTTCAAAGCGCTACGGTTTCCACCGAGGAACAAAGTGACCCGATTTAAATTAATGAAACATTCGCAGCAGCTGGTGCTGGCCGGCACCGCGCCTTGGCACGGTTTCGAGTCGTTTTTGCTCAACGGAACTTCGAAAGGTTTAATTGAATCCCAACTCTATCTGCCTATGCCAAAGACTGTGGCGCGACAGCACTATTTTGGCAGTGGTGATGTAGCTGTATTTGCCGAGCGAGTTAATCACCGGCGCAAGCGGATACAGTTCCGATTCAGATGGCAATGCAGAGGCGACTTTCGCAAATTTAATGCAACGGAGTTAATGATACATATTCGAGCACATCTGTGGTTGCTATATGCGCGCATCGAATTCATGTACGCTTTACTGTTGAAGAACCGCCGAGCGTCAGAGAAACGTTAGACTCTATCGAGTATCTATTTTTTGTGCGTCGTGACAGCTGTTGCTTCTATAGGATGCGTCGGCGAACGGATACCTGTGCCCTGCGGATTGATATTGTAGAAGTAATAAAGTTACGAGTATAAATGCACGAAGCCGCGTTTTCTAGACATTAGCAAAAATAGGAGAATTTTGGTTACGGGTTTTTGTTTCGCAACGCGCAGTGAGCGAATAAAAAAAACCGAATGAGCGTTTGATATATTACGAACACCAGCCACTCATTCTGAGCAGGATCTCGCGAAAATCATAAATAGTTTTATGGCTTTTTTAATGTAGACTCAAAAATAGGAGCCAAAGTTAAAACGAAAGTGGGATGATCTTTAGACACATGTTAGACGAAACGCATATGGATAACTTGTTGCGAGGCACTCACCTGCGAACCAGAACGCCTTAGCCGAGCTGTACATTTTGACCGACCCGGTGTTGGCTTCCAGCATGACTCTCACTCAGCTCTTTACTCGATACGCAAGCGCATGCTTGTGGTAAAACGGCGAGTCCTTCAACTCGATGCTCCAAATCGAAATGATCGTATAGGGAACGCACGATTCGTCAGAGCCAGCCGGCCCACCCCTTCAAATTCAAAACTATGTACGCGCTTCCTTCGCCAGAGCACGCGCTAAATCCGGGAGCAACGAACTGGCGTGCACGTTCCCTACTTTCCTTCTTTCCCAATGTTGATGTGTGCTTTGGGGAGGGGAAAAGAACGAATGTACCGTGCGCGTAGTCCCATCCCTGGGGATCCCCCGTCCCCCCACTTTCCCCACCGCACACGTACACCACGAGGCTCGCCTCCCGCATTCGATCCCCGACGACCATTGATCAAAATCCAGACCCCTTTCGCTCCCCGCAGAGTCCTGCGTCATCCACGCAACACTCCCTCCGATAGCGCGCCAAACACCGCCGTGAGTCGCCAAAGAGTTGCCTATCCCCTCCCCCCCAAAAAAGGGGATACGGGGAAAAAACCACACACACCAAAAAACATCCCGCCTAAATTGTGATTCCTCAAAATCAATATAGTAGTTGGAATTCCGGAATCCCAGGACTCTTTTCTCTCTAAAAGCGTCTGTTCTCCCGTTTTCTTATTTTGTTCCCTCCTCTCGTTTTCCTACTCGACCACCCCTTCACTCCTCGTCCATCGATGGAGAAAATCTCCCGTTTTTCCCGTTTTCTTCTTTCCAAGTCATCCGTTTTTCTTCGCCGGTGATGGAGTTCTCCCTACTTTTTTGCTCGTGGTTCTTTTTTTGTTCCTTGTAAAGGGTGTAAAGAAGAGTGAATATATGTATAGGGGTGTCCGCAAGCTTATGTTTCCCCGATTCCCCTACGCGCCAAAAACCGAATTTTCCTATCGTTCTTCCCCAAACAACTACTTCGGGAGACCCCCCCCCCTTTTCTTTTTATTTTGTTATTGCTATATCCCATTCATTGGGGTTGCTGCTTTAGGGGACTCCCCTCCTGCCTTTTTTAAAGAGTATAAATAAGAGGAAAAGGAAATATAAAAAAAGGAACACGGGATGCGGACAGAGTGGCAGTGCTAAGTGTTGGAAATAGCAGCGGTCCCCTCAAGACCCCTCTGACGTTTTTCGGCCATTTTTTGTTGTTCCTTTTTTGTTCACACGAAATTGTGTACGGGCATCTTGGATTGTGCATCCGCTCGAACATACATCGTTGGAGTTTCCAGCTTGTTTAGACGCACTTTTTTCTGCTTCTTTTTTTTGTCGAACTCTTTTCTTTTGAGGAAGTACCGCTCTGACGAAACCGCGCGCATTATTTTTTTGTTGTTGTTTTTTGTCTACACCCTCCCGCGTTACTCCAAAATTGGGGCTTATTGTAAGAAAGTCGTGTGAAACTTCCATTCTGTAGAGCCTCCCGGAGGGATTTTCGCGCAATTCTGGGAAACGTTTCTCTTTTCTCACCTCGGGCTGTTTGTAGCCGATGACCACGGTCGACCACCCTTATTTTTGTGCTTCGTTTTTTTGCTTGCATGCGTTATAACGGCTAGCGATTTCTCAACGACATAAATGAGTTAGTATAGGCGCATTTTGATTTTGTTTACTTTGTGTTCCCGGATTCGCGACAATTCCCACATGAATTTCTACCTTGTTTCATGGTAAGCTGAACCTCTTAAAAATGGAGCTATAAGGGAGACAAACGTGACGGCACGTATGCCTCTAAAAGAGGCAAAGTACAGAAATTGGGAAGTCAAACCCGGACATAACTTTTATAAAGCCGAAATATTGGCTGTCATAAATGATAAAAAAAGCAAGTTTTCTAAATGATGCGTTAAGTGTTCTTGTTGTTTTGTTTTTGGCAATACTTTCAGGGGCGACTACGAGGTATTGAAGAGTTTTAGCCTATCGTGTTTTCGTGGGAAGATATTTGTATAGGAAGTTTCCGCTGCCGATGAATGTCAAGCCTTTAATAACGATTCGCTAAAACTCCCTATTCTAACTATTTCAGCCGGTCGACGCACGCTGGCGATTACTTACACGTTATCGGTGGTTGCACGACGTCTGAATACGCTAGCGACAAATATAACAATTTATAGCAATTTTGGAACTCTTATTAGACCGCAGTTTTACGCACCTAAACAGCCTTTTTCCTCGAAGTATAACACCAAATTCAAGGCTCGAAAATATGAGCGTAGAGAGTTAGTTGTTTGCTGTCTGAAGTAAAAATGTTCGAACGTACCTGTTCCCATTTATCGCTTGACTGTGTCTAAATTTGAGTGAAACCGTAATAGGACTCCGAGACCGTGAGGTGATAGAGTGAGTCCGTTGTGAAACACATGGGCGCTCGGTATATAGACCTTTCCATGGAATCACGAGCTGCGACCGTCATTAGGTTGCTTCAGTGTTGGCGTTACCGAAAAAAAAGTAACGAAATGATACGTCACTCGTTACTTGCAAACTAAACGAAAGCGTTACCGTCCTACGTTACGTCAAAATGAAAAGAACGCGTTTCCGTTACCATCATCAATAAAGAGTAACACACGTTACTTTTGAGTTACTTTTTATTTTATGAATAAACGGGCTTTACTGTTCTGGCATTACAGGTGTGTACAGGTGTGCACAGAAACATTATGTACATGCAGAAACTGAAAATAATTACCTTGATCTTTTTTTTACGGTTTCACCTAAATAATCACAACAAAAACGCAAACAAAAACGCAAAGAGCTAGAACATAACTTGGCGCTTACAAACACGAAAAAAAATTGAAGTGTAATGTTTGTAAGTCTTGGGAACAATATGTAACGAATAACGTAACTACATTACCGGTTACTCGAAATAAGTAATGTAAGTACGTTACCAGTTACTTTTTTAAAAATGTAACGAGTACGTTACGCGTTACCAAAGAATAACGCGTAAGCGGTGACGCCTTTACTTGTAACGCGTTTCGACGCGTTTCTTGCCTTACTCCTTAAAGTATCACTCGATAGTTGCATTGCATCATTATGTGCATAAGTCGCGCAGTTAATTTTGTAACACGTTTTGGCTCTATTTAAACGTGGGCGTGCCAGCTACTTGTGAAGAGGCGACATGGGCACAGGAATCAGCGTTAGCGCTCACGCACATTGAGTACATATATGACCCCAAGACAGCACGAGGGATCGAAGGCCAATAACTTGCTATAACTCAGGTTTGCTTACTCATAGTGGCGGGACATTCGCAATAGGATATACAAAAACATTATATTTAGGATATCTAGGAAGATGACAAAAACACTCAGCGTAAGTCGCTACGTGTGTTTCCTGAAAGAATCTCGTTTTGTATCTATAGCAGATCAAAAACGGTTACTTTTGATTACGTGGGGGAACTCGTGGACAACATAGGGAACAAACGCTTAATTTGAATGTTTTTTCTGATGCTAGAAATAATGCTACGCGAATATCAAGCAAATTGTCTTTTCACAATATCACACCTCGATATGTTTGACGTTCGTAATCATTTTTGCGTTATAAACATTCGCTTGACTCGGTTTATTTATGAATTTCAAGGAATTGTATACCGTGCTTGGTCCCATGTACAGTTTTTCAATTACCTAAGTGATTTTCTTAACATAACCAGTTTAATTCAATTAATTCATTTCAACACAAAGGTTCGGACTCTCCGCGTAAGAAACTGTCGCAGGCAGATTGAGAGTGCCTGGGATTCACAATATGTGACGCCGGAAAGAATCCGTCTATATGAAAATTACCCGAGTGCAGTGTTGTCGACTACAACTATGGATTTAGTCTCAGCAGCTGGCGGCTCCGAAATCTACAAAGCGTATCGGTTCAAGCCGGTAAAAAGCTTTCTATTCGCAGGTACATGGGCTGGCGCCTGGCGTTCGACTTCAACCAAACTTGCCAGAGATGACTTCTTTCGCGCCCTATTATTTCGTTTGGCAAATTTTACGGAAGATGAAGGTCAGACTTCGTTTGACGAGAATGTCACTTATCTCATAGCTTGAGAACGTCGTGAGCGAATTTCCAAGTAACAAATAGTCTATTTCACGATGTCAATATTGTGAAATGTTGTTATTGAGTAAGTAGGAACCACAGACCGTAGCACTACAGTAGTTCTCTGCTTGCAGACGTGCTACTTAGCGACTGGCTGAGTGCTTTACCCAGCTACGCTCATTTAACGAGTATTTCAGGTCTGCGGGCTCACGTGACATGACGTCATGTCCGGGAGGCCGGCACGGGTGCTGATTGGATGTGAGTGCCGCATCAGCGTTCGCTTGGGACTATGATAGGAAACGAGCCCCACGCGAACGCTGACGCGACACTCGCATCCAATCAGCGCCCGTGCAGGCCTCCGGGACGTGCTGGTTCAACAGGATCCGCGATGAGACTGATTATCGGAATCGTTGAGCGTACTCTGCCACCGCGCTTGTGAATCACGGTCCTTCTTGTCGTCTTCGTTTTCACTCAAGTGGCTGAGCGGTCCGCCCATGCCCACAAGCACTTTAGTGAAAACATCTTCTAGTCGGACTAGGTTGGTGTTGGTCTATGAAAATATTTCTCGAGAGCTTCATTTCTTTAAATAATACAAGCCAATGATACTACCACATTACTTTTAAATATCATCTACTACGTCTTTATAGGAGACGCTTCCAGTCTGCGAAGTTCACAAAACGTTGGTGAACAAAAATCAAACATCGAGCAGTAAACACGTCAGTTCATCCGTTCTTCGTGATCCAGCCCATTGTTACTCATGTTGTGGACCTGCACCCTCACAAAGAACTCGCTCATTATAGTCTGTTGCAAGATGAGTAGTCGAATCGCCGGCAACGAGCGCGTGCTTGGGGCGAAGCTTGTCCCGTTTGTTTTTTTATTCATTTTTGTAGAAACTAGTGTCCGCGGGTACGGCCTGGGACGACGGTAATTTTCCTGTGCATTGGGCGCGGTTGTTTCACCGCCGAATTTGGCCGAAATTAATGATCGACGTAATCAGATACATACGGTGGTCGTAAAAATCCTCACAATCTAGGCTCGAAACACTTCGTGGTTCTCCAAATGGCTCAGTACCATTGTTTCATTCACTGTATAATGCAAAAAAAAAAAGATCAATTACAAAATTAGGCGAAAACGGCATGAAGCAGCCACACAATCGCGTTCACGTTTCAATCGAAACTAATCAAATTGAAGCACCTACCGGCGGAGAGTGTGTCAGCGCCCTCCACCCGCCGGTGAGGCAACTACTGAAACGAAAAGGTCTATACTCTATCAAAATTTTGAATATAGTCCTGGTGAACCATGAACGGTTGCACATTTTCTGCTGTAAAAATAATTCATATAGAAAACATCGAAGACAGAATACGCGTGTTTCAACCGACGTCTCACCTCCAAAAGGCCTTAGCCCTCAACGAACGAGTAAGACTTCATGCCGCTCCTTCCTAATGTGGCCTCGAAACGTTTCAGCGAAGGTACATACGCTTTTTTGTGAATATTTTCTTTGTAACGTCACTTGGGCAAGTGACGTGCAAACATCTCGATTCGCCTCCATTAATAACCGTCGCGAAAGAACTCGAGCTATTCATCAGTTATTGGCGTCGCAGCGGAAGGAAAATATACGGCTCAGACCTCACGCGACTCTCGCTCCAATGAAGAAATAAAAAAAACAAAAAAAAAACACAGTCATCAGAAAAGTGTAAATAAAAAAGAAACATATAAGAGAAAAGCGACGCAGAGATGCTGGGAAGCGCCTCTTGTACATCTGCGCGCGCGAGCTCAAACACCCCTCCCATGTTGAAAAAAAAATTACAGAGAAAAGTATATACAATTAAAATAGCGCGAATAAGTGACGCGACTCCGAAATGCGTCGAGCTGCCGCTCTCCTCTTCCCTGGGGGTCATAAATGTAAAAGGAAAAGATCAATCAATTACCGCCGGCTGACTGATCCCCAGATATATGACTTCTTGCTCTTAAGGGGCCTCCGTAACTCAATAGGCTAAATTCAAACCGGAGGGAGAGGGAGTTTTAAAACTTCTCCTCTTTCGCTTCTGCTGCTGCCGCTGCTGTCGTTATTATTATTTAAAAAAAAAAAGGCTCTCCGCGTGAGCGAGCCAGATCAACTTGGGAAGAGGCCCGCGCTGGGTCCTTCGAGGTTGAGCCAAGAGGAAGGAACGGATCATTTGCAGACGGGAGGCCACTCAAAAGAATGCCACGGGGTCTTTGTCAATCTTTCAACACTCTCTTTCTTCTCTCTATCTTTTCTTATCACTCGACATTTTTATTTCACGTCAGTGCGAAGCCTCGCGGGTCTGTTTTTGGAGAGCGCAGAGAAGGACCTCTCACTACTCTGCTTTGCATAAGTTGTCAGCACTGGGTGGGCCCGTCCCGAACCGTAACTGAAAAATGAGCGAGCCCTACTCGAACGCGTCCTCTCTCTCTCTCTCTCTCTCTCTCTCGCACACACACACGCAGCAAAGCGATCCTTGACACAAAGAAAGGCGGCAGCAGAGCAGCGACGCACGAGTAGTGCGCGCGCACATGCGCTGAGGTCACCACGATCATCGGACGCCTTTTATGATGCGAGCGAGGGTTCCCCGTGCGTCGTCGCGGACCACGAGCCCCTCGACCACCGCCTCCACCCAGGGCACTGCCGAAGCGTCTGAGAAATTTGTCGAATTTCAAACATCCAAAGCGTCGTCTCCCTCCTCCTCCTCCTGAGACTCGGTTCTACTGCCTCCATCGAAAGAGGACAAAGGGAGACTCAAAGAAAAATAAGAAAGATCTCCCTCTTGGGCGAGTAACAAATTGCTTCCGTAGTTGCGCGCTGTCTGCGCGCCCGGACTGTGTGCCTAGACAAGGTCGAATTGCCATCGCAGTGTGGACGTCAAATCGATACTTAATTACGACGCTGGCCCCGCCTCTGCCCGGTCTCCTATTTTCGGAAGGGAGGGGGCAGACCCGCCCCTCGAGTGGACCCCTGTAGCGATCTTGTCCCCTCGTGTTGCACGCAGCGACGCCGGCAGCGGCGAGCGCGCCTCGAGCGAGGAAGTTCGAGTTTGAAAAATGCGCTCCCCGCCTTGAATAATGCATCGGCGTCCAATTTCAAGGGCTGAATAGAAAACCCATCGTGCATTCGCGTGTCTACGTTTGCAGTCTCGGAGGCGCAAGAGCAGGCAGGAGAGATGACGCGTTTTGAGTTGTCGGACGCTCGAAGGGAAAGGGGGAAGGCTGCTGCTGGCGATCCTTAGGGGGACGACGCACTGAACGGGGACGAGGAAGCGACTCCCGGGTTGAGAGGCGGAGCGCGCAGACTTGGGCGTAAGCAACGGGACAAGTCAGACTGGGCAGCAGCAGACGCCGTGCCGTGCAAACGTACGCATCGCCCGGTACACTTGTGCAGGTTGACCTCTCCGTGGATGTAGAATGTGGATAGACAATTATTTTCTCTATCTTTCCGTCGATCTCAAGCCTTCTCAGTTCACAGAGTTATTAATGGAATTAACAAATTGAACATAAATAGTCGCCTTCGCGAAACGTACACGGTCAAGCGTATCCGGCACCCTCAAAATATATACACTTACAGAAATGTCCGCAAATGCACACTGTCCCCTGGCCCGGGCTGGGTCGGGCTTCAAAATGAAGGCCCTCGCAATACTGCAGTACATATACTGACAAAAAAAGCTAGAAAAACGTTGAGATAAAACAATCGGGCGAAATGAGAATAACAGCAGCCAGGCAAGCTTTCGCCACCGTTTCAAGCGGTGCAGACACGCAAACGTCGACACGTGCGAAGATTGGTGATAACGCTCTAAGTGAAGGTTCCGCTAAATAATTAATGGGGGTCTTCACCGTAACCATGTGGAGACACAAAGACCGACTCTTGGTGGTGATGCGGTTTTATGAGGAGTGATTAGAAATGAAAGACAAAACGTGCTGCGGGATTGTTTGTACCTATATTTTTTACATCTCTTACAATTACAAATTTCTCAGTCTTCCTCACTTCTGTCTTTCAACTTTTTTTTTCCGGAGGTTTATTATGTTCTTTTTAAAGCGATCTATTTTTCGAGGTCAGGTATGGTAGAAAAATAGATTCAGCTTTGGTAATAGCAATAACAACTAATCTATAACAAAATATATTTTTAAAAAAATCGTTTTTGTTTAGTTTAGACGCAGCCGGTGCTACGAAGCGCCAGCTCCGGGCCTTCAGCGTCCCTGCCAAGCACGACCGCTCGTGCAGTGCAAGCACTGTTCAGGGCCACATGCTCGCGCTTGTAGCATCGGCTGACGTCTGAACTTAAGCTCAAACGAAGTATAGTATTGTGTCATGAAATATTGCGACTGAGGCTTTTTGCTTTATCTGTTTTAAGTAGAAACAAGTATGGTTTCTCTTACAGCGGGAAGCACGAATAGGGAGCGAGGCCAGCATTGTCAATTTGACCCGATACTCTCCTGATAGATGTCGTCCACCGTTTCCTTCCGAGAACGTGGTGCAACAGGCCATTTTCGAAAAGCGCGTTTGTCCGGAGCTCGGGGCTTAACCCAGCATCCAACGGGTGGGTACAGGATTACAAAAAAGAAAAAAAAGGAAAGAATAAAAAAGGGAAGTCACTTCCCAATAAGTAAGACAAATCGCAAACAGTTCAGTGGGTTTCCGTCAAACCGGGAAGACGACGACGACGCTCCCGCCGTTGCGTCATCGGCGGAGACCGCGCGCAGTTCCCGATTCGGGACACGTCCCGAGGCCATCAGCGGGGGAGACATTGCCGTTCGGCTCCGTCCTTCCAATAACCGGGACCGAGCACAGAAATAAGGCGTATCGGACCGGGCGCAAGAAAATCGGCAGTCGTAATCAGGATGACGAGGATCATGGCGGTGATCATCGTAATGAGCGAGGGCACGCCGATCTCCCCAACGGGGAAACAACGCAAAAAAGAACAAAAGAAACGGGAACAGAAGAAGGTTAGCGGAGAGACAAATGCGCGCTTCAATCCCCGCACTGCTCCCGCGCCATCGTATATATATACGGGACAATCCCGGAGGATATGGCGTCTGCCGAAAAGCGCCTTTTCGATCTTCTATATATACCGCCAACTTGGAGGAATGATTCCATGCGGAAAAGTCGCCGGGAAAAGGCGGAAGGGGGAGTCGACGGAAGACTAGAAGGGAAAAATATTTGTTGTCGTAAACGTGATAGAGGTTGGTTGATGTGCGTGTGTGCGTGCGTGCGTACGAGCGCGTTTTTACTGGGCCTCGCAAATGCCATTCGAGTGCTACGTACATCAACGCTCTTCGACTCGTATATCCCGCAGATTCCGAAGGAAAATGGCTATTTTCTTCCCGAACTTGCCGAATTTACGCTGAAAAAGAAGCGCTTAAAATGGAGGGGAGCGGGTTACGTGCGTCACTTCTTTTTAGTTGTATACCTTGCCTCCACCCTCTTATCCCCAATTCCTGCTAACTTCCCGCTTTTTTTTTTTTTTGCAGTTGATGTTTTTTGCGTTATTCTCAGCTTTTGGTTGTTTCGCCCCCTTCCTGGCATCCGAAGCCAACAACAGATCATTTTCCATCGCCTCCTCCCCAAGTTTGCCTACCAAATTCTTCCGACGATATAAATTTACAGACAAGCAACAAAGAGAAAAAAAGGGAAAAGGGATGGAACAGGTGAAAGGAAGCAGAATTTATGGACCGCATTGCTCCGAAATGCGCGGCTGTATCGTCTGTTGGGCAGGGACGAACGCACGGACGAGCGCGCAACATCATAACACACACAGAAGCCGGATCTGGGGCTGCGGGAAACTCTTTCGGGGTTGGGGAAAAAGGGTGCGGGGTGGGGAAGGGAAAAGGGGCGACCAAACCTATTTGCGGAGGCTCGCGATTCTGATCTGGCAAATTTTCATTTCGACCCGAGATGATGCTGATGCGAGGGGCTCGAATGTCGCAGGCGGAAATCGAGTTTGCCCCTCCCCGCACCCCCCCCCCCTTCGCACTCCGTCCCCGATCTCGCGTTTTCTTCCAGAAATGATGCTGCCCAGAGTGCGAGTGTTTCGACGTGCACGTCTAGGGGGAAACATGTTTGGACCACGAACGAAGAAACATCTTAAGCCGGGGTCACATTGCTCATACATCATGCAAAAGACAGTCTGCAAACACGAGTCATGCGCAATATCCGGGGTTCGAATGCCACGTGCCAAGTTTCTCCTCGAACTCATTGCCACGCGGCATTCGATGCACGGACCTCACGGTGACTCGGGTTCGAATCTGTATGCAGACGGTCTTTTGTATCGATGTGTAAGCAGTGTGACCTGAGCTTTATGAGAATGCGTTAGAACGCGGAACGCCGGCGTCTGTCGCTTGGTTCTCGCATTCGAACGCGTTCGACGACTGCAGCGGGGACAAAGGCAGCAAGCTTTAGGTCTACCCCTAATCCTTCCAATCAGAGCTCGGCGTTCTGACGTTCCTGCGCGCTCTCGTCTCCTCCTCTCCCTCACTTTCTCGGGGCATTAATATGAATCATGTATGTGAACACCTCCTAGGTGAGAAAGCCTGCATGTACGCGCACAAATGGTAGGAACTTGGAAAATAAAAAGTTGCTCGATAAATGCGTACGCAAAATGAATTTTAACATAATTCCCTGTAGAAAACGAAAAAACAAAAACAAAAAACAACATATGGCACGTTTTGCCCGATCAGTGTATAGGCTGTCTGAAATAGCGGCTAGGCTCTTTAAATCGACCGCTAAAATCGGTTTCTTAACCTATCGCGCTACGATTTTGTGCAGCGTTGCCCACGGGTGGGGCATTTTTTCGTTAAAATTTGCAAAGAGCGAACTTACCTGAGGAAACGCAGCGAAACCATCTATCTTCAAACAATGGGGCGCCCTATTGTTTGAAGAACGGTGGCTTCACTGCGTTTCCATAGGAGTTAATACATTTTTCTTTTTTTTTACTTTTTTCCTCCGGTAAGTTCGCTCTTCGCAAATTTTATAGAAAAATTCACCACCTGTGAGCAACACTGCACAAAATCGTAGCGCGATAGGTTTAAAAACAGAATTTTGCGGTCGATTTAAAGAGTCTGGCCGCTATTTGAGACATCCTGTAGATATCACGCCTGGAGTTCGATTTTAGACAAGGCAAGAGCGAGAGGGTTCTCGGCCTCTGAGTGGACGTTGCGCCACAGCTTGCGCGTAACCAAACAATCAGACATTTTTGAGCCGTTCGCGAATTCAAAATCAGGCAATATTTTGGTGAAAACGACTTAACAACTGCCTAATAGCGCGAAAGGTCTCGCGGCCTCCGAAATTCTCCTCCTAAGTGCACCGTCATTTAACGGTCGATTGTCAGCTTGTGCACGACAGCAGAACAACGTTACATTCGCATACGGAGCGCGGGTTCTCAATGGCTTCCCGCGCGGAATAGCAGACGACCACAATTTCAGCCTGCGACCGACCTGACTTCGCTGCGGCGCTTGTTTCCGTAGCAGACGATCAACCTTTTTTCCAGTCTGTTAGCACACGACGTAAGATGTTTTATTGGTTCGCTTTCGTCTGCGAATGACGCTTCGTAGCAGACGAACAGCGTTCTTAGCTTCGCGTTAGCAGACGAAACGTCTGCGAACGCTATCGCTCGCTCCGCTTAAGGCGAATTAGATCTCGCTCAACCTCTCGAGGTGACAAAAATTGTAACTATGTAAAACTTTTGAAATAATTACAATAATATTGTAACTGAAAAAAAAAAGTAGCGGCATTTTTTAGCAGGGCATACTGACTTCCTCTAGGGATCTGTAACAAAAAATAAACCGAACCGAATTTTTTTTTATTCTTGTTTTTATTATTACTTTAGGATGCTGACATTATGGCGGAATATAAAATGAAGATTGGTGAGATTAGTGCGAATAGCGCTTACCTGCCGGATGCTGTTTGAAAGAAGCGGAGCAATACTTTGCTATTTGACAAATACTAAAAGAGAGGAGAAAGTGGCGTTCAAATGTTGATTTAAGGCCTTGAAAGGAAAAAAAATATCAAATTTAAATGCCAGCGCGTGTGTATTACAAAAACGACAAAAAGATAGAGATAGACCATTTGTGCGTCGTGGAAATACCTGTGGAATCTCAAAACAACGCGACATTTGACTGTTGGCAAACGACTTATGACGTGCATTTCTCAGCAGACCTGGAAAATAGAGCGTTATTGGAGCAGTAAAATAAAATTGCGGTGATATTATCAGCATGCGCAATCGATTAGAGGTGCCTGACGGCAGGTAACGACTTCGTTCCATGACGCCTTCGTGCGTGCCAGGACGAGGCTACCATTGCTTACCTGGCTTACTATGAGACCGATCGCGACGACGAGACATATCCAGGGCACCGCGCTTCGCAGATGAATAAACACTGCCTTGAGATGTGTCGTCCGAGTAAGCAACCTTCATTAATTTACTCTACAAGAAGCAGACATATCCAAGAGAAACGAATTGGCGGTGTTGGTGTCAGCCTGTAGCACTTCATTCGCAGCGTAGCGCTTTGATGGTGCTGACCGCAGTAACTTCATGTCCTCTCAAATATACCATCACGAACAGGAAGGAGCCTGATGCCGCCGCGATCATGCAGTGTAATTTGAGGCAGGGGCTAACAGAAAGGGAATGATGGGAAGTGAACAGCGTCGAGCTGCTAGTCTGGAGCGTCTACTTCCCCGCAAAGCATTTCGGAGAGCCAATCACTGCAATCTGCGGAGGGAGAGAGCTCGGGGAAGGCTGGAAATACGATTAGACCGAGAAAGAAAGTCTGGGCTGTGGCACTGACCAAGCTGAAACTTCAGGCTCACGGCCACAGCGCAGACTGATTTTAGAGCGATAGCTTTAAGGCCCGTCCAGACACTTGCGATTCTTTAAAACCGAGTGCCTTAAAACCTCTTAAAATGTCTTACGACGAGAGAACACACTAGTACACTGGCGCCATCTGTGCGGTGACCCTGGAACTGCATTTCACTAGAGCGAAGGTTTCGCGGTATTTGCGAGGTCAGATGTATTGCTTACTACCTATGAGAAATTGTCGTTTATAACACTGACGAGCGTTTTCCGAGCCATGAAAGAAAGAATGATGCGTGAAAGAAATAGAAAATATGTGGGAACGCCAAGTGTTCCACTGCTACCCGATAGGTGGAGCCAGTCTGTTCTCTCGTCGTAAAAGATTTTAAATGGTTTGAAGGCACTCGGTCCTAACAAGTCGCAAGTGTGTGAACGACCTTTCAGGAGCTCGTGTCGCAGAAAATCCAGCGTCGGCGTCGGTGGGACGGGAAAATCCTGATTGGTCGATAGGGTCATGACGTCACAGCCACACGACCTCGCGCGGGAATTTCAAACAGCCCACAACACTCACGTGAAACGTGACGTCTCACGTAGAATGCGAGTGATTAAAATATGACATTTAATGCGAATTAAAGGTCGCCACACGTCTCAAATGATCTCACTTTATTAACTGAAATCATTTAAACCTATTAAGATCACGCTTCCTGGTGTCTGACTTGTCCTATGGTGTTTTCTTTTTTCTTCTTCGCGGATAATGGCGCCACCTCATTGGCTGCGGATCGATAATGAGATGCAGGGGCGACGCCCCGCGTCTCATAAGCTGTCAGCGACGTTACTGGAACACTAAGTTGGGAAACTCATGCTTGAAACATGGACCGCTCGCGTCCGCCAAGACCGAACTAGATACGATTACGGCGCCACCCTTTAGCAGCGACTCAAAACATGAAAGTTGCTTTATATAGATACTGCGAGATGGCGCTGCGAAGACGGCGCCAACGGCCCCGGCGCGACTCGACTGGACCGGTACGTGCAGCCAGTGCAGTTCGCGGAGCGGCCACTGTGCGAGAAATGGAGGCGTTGCGGATCGCGTCTAGTTCGGTTCCCGAGTAGGCATCGGAGTCACGTTTTCAAAGCAGGCTCCTATGGCAGTTTCCCAACTGAGTTGATATAGTACCGTTGGCTGTCAGTGACCATAAATAATTACGTGACATTTAATGGACTCACTATGTCCAAAGGTCGTATTCACCTCGTAGATAGCAGTAATTTTGTACTATAGAAAAGTCACACCCTATGTCGCCTTCATGACCCTTAACAACTAAGGGATCGTTTTCTCCTGCAACTACTCTAATTGCTCCTATTTTCTGGGAACAGAACTAGAAAACGCGTCCTAAATTGTTACTTTAGAGGTTAATTAAAAAGATAAGGGGGTTAATTCTCACAACATGAACTATGTTTTTGTACCCTATAAAAACAACATATCAGTCTTATTTAGAGACACATACTAGCTGTATATACAGTAAAGGTACAAATCTAACCCTGAGCACAATGCAGGTCATCGTCAGCGTGCAGGGAAACTCGAATGTCAGCCCGATTCTTCGAGCTCCTGCTTCGTCGTGCGCAAACTCCATGGGCATCTTATCCGGCGTCGTCTGCAAAACACGGCTCTTTCTTTCACATTCCAGCTTAAAAGAATACGAAAAAAAAGAGATATATTTAAAACTTGATTTATCATACACCGAGCTTTCTTGCCTTCAATCCTACGCGACGAGGAGTGTTTGGTTATCGCGGAAAACCCTACGATATACGTGAATCCCAACGACCCGCGCCTAGAGAGTTGGCAGATGTAGCATCCTCTAAGTAGCAAGCAAATAAAATGTCCGCGTAATATTCCTCGGGGTGTTCGCTAAATCACTTTGATCGTGGCCTCGTTAGCTCAAGGCCGCGAGTTGCGAGAACACGTGTTACGCCGCGCTCAGCCTCCTATAGGGCGCGGTCGGCTGGCTGATCGACGCAAAACGTTGTCGACGGAGGACAATTTCGCCAACCACACAAGTACGAGGCTATTACGACCACTTCGCGGCGCATCCTTGGCTCGATTATCTTCAGCATTGCCTAAACGATCATCGCACAAACGGAAAATGACAAAAAAGAGACAACGATCAAAACAAACTTGTTGAGGTGTACGCTCAAACAACGAAGCTTATACAGGGTGTCACTAAAGAAAATTTACAGGTTTTTTTTATTGCAAAAATAAAATAGGCATCGCCGAAGGCTCATTCTCCGTCCAAAGGTATACCTCAAGAGGTCACAACCAGACGCCAAAGTTTCAGCCCGATCCGATAACTTAATCAAAAGTTATAAGTGATTTTTCTGAAAATTTCAATTGGGAAATGGAGCCCAATTTTGCCCGTTTTCGGTTTCTGGTGCTATAGAGCCCCATGTATTCGAAAACTCCGTAGGCCGCCATTTTCACATTGAAAATTTCAGAAAATCACGCATAACTTTTGAATAAGGTATCGGATCGGGCTGAAACTTTGGCATCTGGTTGTGACCTCTAGCGCTATATTTGGACGGAGAATGAGCGTTCGGCAGATGCCTAGTTTATTTTTGCGATAAAAACAAAAAAACGTGTAATTCTTTTTTTGTTGTGACACCCTGTACATATCCTTTCCAAAAAAATCCGTAAAAGGCCAACGTTACTTCTTTTTTTAATTAGTAAGTAACATTTTAACAAACGGCGAAGCCAAAACAACTCTTTTCTACTAAAAAGTTCGATTTGCTCTAGGAGAGTATAAGCATACCGATTTGACAGCGTCGGAACGCGTAAAGCGAATGTTCGTATCGTATGTGATCGTTAATTATCTGAGTTAGCCAATGCTACGGTTGGGTAATGTCAATCAAGTAGCACCCAAAGTGAATCGTGGCGGTCATCACCGTTGTGCGTTGCCTATCGCCATGTCAAGGTGGTGCGGAGGAGAGATACCCCTAAATTAGTTTAGAGTACAAACCGCTTCAACAAAGACGTCTCGTCGGCGCCATATTCAGAGTTGTCTATCTGCGCCCGCTTATAGTGGCTTCCTAAAGCAATGATTATACACTTTAAGAAATCTGGAGCGACTGCTCTGCCGCAAAGCACGTGGGAGAGCCAATCGCCGCAATGTACGGAGGGAATTCGGCCAATGACGAGGCTGCTAAGGAATGCGCTGTGGCACTGAGATGGTGAAATCGTCATGCTCATGCGCGTGCTCAGACTTTTTTTTCTTTTTTCTTCAGTTTACACTTTTTTGTAGAATTCCAGCGATTTGTTCTCCCTCCTGGTTTGTGCGAAAGCAGACGCTTCAGATTTCTCAGAGTGATGCGGCCGTGCTGCGGATTTATGAACCTTGAAATAGTTCATACGGTTAAAACACTAACACCGCTCATGGCCCTGCGTTTGACAAATACGGAAAGACACAGCTTCGTGCACCGCATTGCAGTGAAATATGCGCCGCTAACGACAGCGCATTACGGGGGATCGTAACCATCGGCATTCTCCGTGCTTCAGATTTGGCACTAAACGAGAGCTCGGTACAAACGCGCAGTTTGCGTTGCTTATTTTTTAGAGCATCAATCCCATCATTTTCCAAATTCGAGAGAAATAAAATGGCATTAGGCTTTTGCAATTTATACGAGGTCAACCGGAGCAGTCCACGGCAGCCAGAGATGAGCGGGATGCGGTAAGTCAGCAGGGTCTAATTGTCACCTTGACGGCCAATGATTTTACAGCACGACCCGGGGATACGAACAATAAGCCGCCAGCAATCACTTTGCGAAAACCAGCCTTGGGGACACAATGAGCGCGCGCTGTGCGCTACTAGAGCTTGTGTCACTGGCAAATAAAAGCCGCAATTATTCCTTCTTTCTCCTCCCCTGTCTTTACTTTGGACTTTCCTTGACCCAAACACGCAGTGGCCATCTGGTTCGGATGTCCCGCAGGTCTCCGCCTTCCTTTCCTCATCTCTTAGCTAAACAAACGCATCGGCATATGGTTTTCTTCGTGCGTTTTGCTCCCATCCGCCGCGCTTCTTTTAGTCATCACCAGACATAGTTCTTTTTTTTTTAGTTTTGTTTTAGCTTTGCCATGGCGGTTCAGGCCTACCGGGATACTCAACGACTCGTCCTCGCCTTACTCTAGAAAAAAACGTCCGTGAGTTCACTTCCTCACAGAACACGGAGAACCAATCACAGGGAACAATAGAAGGATCCCAGCAAAGGACGAAGCTCAGAATAACGACAGATCTCAGAAATACGTTTTGGACTCAGCGACAATGCCTAAACGAAACGCCACGCCGCCTGTCCCTGCGCATGTCACATTTTCTTCCTATAGTCGTATACTCGTGACCTTTGTCGTTCAGAGGGACGCTTCTATTGTTCACCGCGATTGGCTGTCTCCGCTTTCCGCAGGAAAGTGAACTCGCAGACTTTATTTAGAGCGCATCGCGCATGCACCAGCGCCGCAGTGGTGGCATGTTTTTGCGGGGGCCAACGCGTCGCACAATCGGCGGCCCTGTCCCCGTTTAAAAATAAGATAGATTCGTAAGGAGCAACAACTCCGTCGTGGCTCCGGGGCATCCTTCGAGCCGCGGCGATGTCGTCGATGTCGTTCTGCGGGCATAGAGGCCCTGCCGCTTCGTGTTACTCGATTGCCCTCGGCTTGCCAAGCAGCGGCCCATGTGCGCGCCAGATGGGGTGGGATCGACGCTGCCGTCCCAGTCGACTCACCGCCATCTCGGAGCCCCTCCAGCGGTCGCCTCGAGAATGTGATTGCTCGACGAACAACTCGAGAAGAGAAAATGCCGAGGAAGACCCCATTGTGTAAAGGGGAAAAATATCTGAGGGTAGAATATGAATAGATTGGCCCGTGCGAGCTATTTTAAAGATCCCGGTAGGTGAAGCGTAATACATTACCAGAATTAAGGCGGCGGTGTGGGCGAGTTGGTTCATGTATAAAGGGATGCTGAACCGAAATTTTGGATTTCGCAAAATAAGGCCACAGAAGCGCTGATCGGGACGCTGCGAACTCCAAACATCACTCGTACATCGATAACTCAAACGGATGGCCGTATTTTTGGAAACGAAGGGCGCGATCAAGCGAGGACTATGACGTCACGATCCTCCTGGCACAGTTGAGAATGAGGGAAGCGTTCTTGCTTCTCTCCTTCTCGCTTCACTCCACCTGCTCGGAGGGACAAAGCGAAGACGAGAGGGAATCAGAATCGTGACGTGGCATATGTCTTGTCGGCCTCGTCGGCCGTGTTCAACCGCACACTTCTTTTCCAAAAATACGGTCAACCGTTAGAGCTATCGCTGTATGAGTGATGTTTTTGGGTTTTATTCAGCGTCCCGCCTATCACTCCAGCCTTGTTTTGTGAGCTCCGAATTTCGGTTCAGCATCTCTTTAAGCAATATATAAAACAGCACACACACAAAAAAAAAAAGACGGGAGAGAAGAAGTGCACAGGACGAGCGCTGATTCCGAGCAGGTGAGACGTAAGAGTCGGTGAGCCAGTGTAGGTAGCGTTTTTGTTTTTAGTAGGAACATGTCGTCGAGCCACCGCTATTCGTGCCTCTCTGTGAATCAAAGTTAAAAAAAGAAGTCTTCGTATGATCTGCAGGGAGAAAGTTGTTTCGTGGTTTGTTTCGTGGTTTGACCAACTACCCTGTCAAAAATTAAAAAAAATAAAAAAATAAAATGACGCAGTGTTTGAGCAGCCGTGCGATGTTAGTTTCGTCAACATTGGCAGTCATCGTTCCTTGATCGCTCTTTGATGCCCTCTCGTACCCGGGGCTTCAGTGTCATTTAGCTTAAAAGTGTGAGAAAAAGGCTAGCAGCCCCGAACACTCCCACTACGCCTGGTACGGTCGATCGCTGGCTGCAAGAGGGCAGTACGGACTGGGCAACGAAGTTTGGTTTGACAACTAGCGCCATCTTCCGCGAAGTCCTCGCAACTCTGAGACGTGTCACGGCCACAATCATTGGACTCGAGCTCGAGCGGGCACTCGTGTGGCATATACTGGCCAGAGTTGCCCTTTTTGGCCACCAGTCGCGCTCTTTAGCAACCGACCGTGGTGCCTCCAGCTCACTGTCCTTGTTCTATATAAATTTAATCGAAGGCGCAGCCTTTTTGTACGTATTCTTGTATCGTGTACGTGTTCTTGTATCGTATTACGGTCAACGACATGGTGAGAACGGCAGGGCGCTTTTTTTTTTTTCGGGTGCCCATACCCCAGGACGCGCTCGGGGCCTTCCGTCGTGCTCTAGCTGCGCATGCACTGCTCGAGTGTCCACTCGTTCCAAAGAAGACGAGTGGAACGAGTGGACTCTGAACCACTCAGCCATAAGTATAAAGTCACGCCAATGAAAGAACATTACAATTATAAACTTGTTACAATGTATGCGGCAACTTTAAATTTGCAAATCATCCGTTGCAACAAACTCCTCACCTAACCGTAACACAAATAGTGCATACGGAACGGGCAGCGCCGGGTTCTAGAGAGTGCCACGTCCTAGAACAAACTAGAAGATGCTTCGGTGCCAACTTCCCACACTACTGAACTTTTTGGACGAGCAAGGTGCTAACGTTAAGCTTACAAAGAAAAAGACGCTGTACCAATTTTTATATGCATTATATGTATCAAATATTCACGCTGCAATATATATATATATATTTTTTTACTTTTCCATTTGTGAAGCTAACAAATGTAGGGGGCAGGGGCCCTGTCAAGCTCCATTATTGCAACCCCCCCCCTTTTCTATTGTACAATGGGTGTAAAATAAATTGAATTGGATTGAATTGAATATCACGAGACGCCCTGGAAGCGGCACGACCACAAGACCTAACTGCCGCTCCTTCCTCTCAGTGAATGCGTACTCATTTCAACTGGTAAGCACCGCGTTGACGCTAACTTTTGTGAACTTGATCAAGGATGCCTCGCCCCAACTTGGGAGACTTCGTGCCCAAACGTCACAAGATGAGGCGTCTCCGGTTGCCTACGGCAAAATAATAGTAAAAAGTGCTAAGTACGGCTCCTTTACGTTTACCTCCCGATTTCGCGGTGGCAATAAAGCAAAGGCAACGCAAAAAGAAAAGGGAAAAAAAAAGCAACCTGAGAAGACTTGTCGCCGTGCGACGCACAACGTCAGCACCTTCTCGCTGATTCCCGCAGGCGTGCTGGTTCCGCGTGCGAAGCCTCGTTCGGGCGGCCCAGCCCCTGATGCCTGCATAATACAGCTCGTCTCGGGGAGGCGAAGAAGAAGCCTTCGGTTCTTCGAACTGCTCGTCGGGCGACACGCCGCGACTCGCGTGCTTTATGGACGCCTCTTATTTATGCCTTTCCGACCGGTGTTTTCGGCGCTCCCGCGCGCACTCACGCCGACAAGTGTCGCGCTCGACGAGGAGGAAGTAGCCAGACCCGTCCGAACCATATATTTCTCGCGGCTCCGTCGCCTCGCTTCTCTAAAAGGCCGGCGCGATGCGTCGTATTTCTCTCGAGACCTTGCGAGATGTCGGCATTTTGTTTTAC
This sequence comes from Ixodes ricinus, assembly GCA_037355805.1. Classification (NCBI taxonomy): domain Eukaryota; kingdom Metazoa; phylum Arthropoda; class Arachnida; order Ixodida; family Ixodidae; genus Ixodes; species Ixodes ricinus. Next base: position 360,304 of record JAZHYW010053017.1, on the reverse strand, counting down.
TAATTTTTTGTCTTTGAACTAGTCGCGAAAGGCTGCGGCAGATGCGGGTCCAACTGGATGGCCGACGAGGGAGGGGCGGGATCGACGGCAACCGATGGGGGGAGGCCGGCGCTAACCGTCCACTCAAGGGCAGTCCACACAGAACACGACTCTGTTCGGGGACACGATTTCGAGCCCCACATGAGCGCGTAGAATGTAACTTGTAACTTTTACGCTTTTTATTTTGTCCTGCCTTTTTGTTTTAGACATCTTCTTTGATATTCCCTCCCTCTCCCCGTGCACCGGAACAATCACTCAGGTTAACCTCTCTTTTTTCGTCTCTGACCTTCCCTCCCGGATCCGCTTAGCCGCCAATCCGTTTTGAGCGCGCCCCGATGAGACGCAAAATCGTGTCCGCTAAACGTCGGAGCGAGTCGTGTTCCACGTGGACATCTCTGCGAAAAAGCTGCATGGGGGAAGTGGCGTTCTGAGTTTTCGGCGCGAGAGGCTGATTTCTTCGGTGGAGATCGCAGCTCGAATGGCTGTATACTGCGCCAAAGGTATGCGGACTGCTGATACCGCTACAATAAGTGGAAGCTGAGGTTCCAATCGCCGCAGTTTATCGTCAATTGCCTCGAGACAAGCCGGTCATAGGCGGGCGAACGTTTTCATTAAATAAGTACGCAGTGTCAATCGATGAATAGACCATTTTCGAAAGTGCGCGCCTTTGTCTGTCCGCCAATGATTGAGCAATGCTTGGGTGCACGTGCCCTGAGCGTGTATTGGTCACGAGGCCTACGTCAGCGCTCGGCGTGAACTCGTATCCAATCAGCGCTTCTTGCCTACAAGAAAGGGCGACAGGCAATGCTGCACGATGGACTTTTGAAAAGGGTCCATAGTTCCTGTAGAAGACAATGACGCCGCAAACACAATAATGCACGATGGGAACTAAAAGCATATGTAAAGCCGCGGTCACACCGCTAGTGCCCGAGTCGCAGTAGAGCGACAAACAGGAACAACCGATACCGACGAGCCCCAAACACGCGTGCAGCTACGCACGCGAGAGTATCTCTTCGTCAGGCTGGCAATCACACGCGCTTACTTCACTAAACTCCGAGACCCTGCGAGCCTTTTGAAGGGTACCATCGCGTGCATGCTGCACGTGCTTGAGGCTCGTCAGAGTCGGTTTCTTTTTTGCAGCGGAGCTGTTAATGGCTAGTTTCCCCAGTATCGTGTCCATGGGCAAACAAATTTCGACAGATAACTCCGGACAGCTACCGCCACTCTATGCGCGACGGTGGCGAGCCGGTATGTCTGGTTGCCACCGTCACTCATAGATGGCGGCAGCCTTTCCAGCCTCTCCACTCTGGCTTGCCGACTATCGGCCGGCCATTACTTCATTCCCACCATAGTACAGATTCGCTGGTCTTCCTTCTTCACCAGAGTGGAAAGGCTGAAAATTTGTTTGTTTGTCCCTGCAGTGGGACTTGGGCATTATACATTATACAAAAGACAAACTGCAGACATTGTCTGAGGCCTGTTTCCTTCCTCGTGTGACGGAACTGTTACGATGGTCATACTGGAACTGTCCGGCAGACATGCCTTTGGAGCATACATGTGTATGAAGCGAACATGCTTAGGCGTATCCAAAGATTATATTCGGTCATCATGTCTCAGCGAACACTGCGTCTTTTGTACGATGTTGGAGCAGAACGACTGCGGTTTTAAATATTTTTCGGGACTGTCCGAGTGTGCGCTTCAAGAGCGAGTTCATCGTGCTGAACTTCCGAACCTGGCACTTATCTTGTGCGCTGTGAAACGGCCAGCGTGAACATCTGGAATAGGGAATGGAGAAGCGAACTGGATTCCACTCCTTCCTCTCTCGGTATAAGAAACTGCCCTTTTCACTTGAAGAAGGGAAGTGTCTTCCCGAAACGTCGTGTAATAAAGCCTCTACTGGTGTTCGAACCTTTTTCTACGTTTTCGACTTTCTTGGTGAAGACTTGTTCATTAATACATTTAACATAAAAAACTGACAAACAGAAGAAAAAAACGCCAAAACGAAAAATGGTTGCAGAAACCACAATTGTCGGTTGTCTATGAACTGCGATAGAATTCGTCATGAGACTCATGACACAACTCGCTGTGAATACGACGACGCAAATTTTGAGAAAACACCTTATTTTATGGATGGTTTACGACCCGATCATTGACGTCAGCGCGACTGCAGCGCGCCACTTCGAAAATGACTGACTATTCCGTCTCTGTGTAATCGTTTAATCTTCCGTTCCTGTGCAATCGTTTAATGTTCAACCTGTTTCACCGCCATCATTGACCATGTACCAACTAGGTCAACTCAAACCGATTATTGCTTCGTCAGCTTGGGCGCTAATGTGAATGTGTGCATACTGCCGCTTCGTGTATGCGCGGCGCGCGTTTATCTGCTTGCTAGGATGACGTCCAGGACGACGGCATAGAGGACAACGTCAAAGATGGCGTTTAGGAAGACCTTTAAAAGAATATCTAGGGCGGTCTCAAGGCCGACCTCTAGGATGTCCTCAAGAGCGACGTCTAGGACGACGACGATGACGACGATGACGACGTTTAGAACGACGTCTAGGATGACAGAGAGAACGACGTCTAGGACGACGTCAAGGACGTCAGGTACTTCGAAGAGGGCGCGAATGTGAAGGAGTGCGTACTGCCGCTTCGCGTATGCACGGACCGTATCGCGAAAACCGGGTGAAGTAGCTAAAGAAAGTTGTCGCAATAAAACAATTCCTTCCGTGCGTTGTTTTTGATCGCCCAGCAAATTTCGTCTTCATAGCATTTTTTCCGCGTAGGCGACGGTAGAAGTTATCACAAATCATGCATTCTTTCAAACAAATTGGATATGTGAGTTATACGTTGTCACCCTCTCGAAATACGTGTCTTAGTATTTTTTTTTATAAATTCGTATAATGACACATGAATTCGTTCACAGATTCAAGCTTTGAGTATTTCGAAAACAACGTTATTTAACCGAACCTGAAGGACACTAAAAGTAGGTGCCCATTTGTTAAACCTTACAAATAAAATAAAAAGTTGGAGTGAGGGTGTGCGTGATCCGTGGCCTAGTGTGTTATAACCGCGGGGAACTTTCTGTGGCACTTCCGACGAGAGGAGTATTGTGCGTTCACAGCCTTAACCGGCGTTCAATAACGCGCTCCTGTACCATTGCAAAGTAAAACAACGACGAAAAAAGTGACACAAGAAACAAGGAAGGCACAGGCACAATGCCTTCCTTGATTCGTGAATCTTTTTTTTTTTTTTCGGGGGGGGATTGTGGGTGGTAGCGAAAGGACGACGAGACGCTGGTCTGCCATTGAGCTACGGCAACACTGGTTCGCGCCGTAGATGAAAAATCTTGCTAGTGGAATATACGGCTGCTGACTCAGTGGAGCCTTTATAATATATTGTCGTGTAGAAATGGGGCTTTTTCACTTAGCTCGGCCAGTTCAAATAAAGATTTAATAAAGAACTGACATAAAGGTAAACATTAGATACACACATAAGAAATAACACTTTGGGGGGAAATACTTCTATCTCTGGCGACTTCCCCTGCCGTCCTCCTCGACCACACCTTCAGCGGGTGCCCCGACCACAGCCGAAACTCGACATACAAGGATCCACACAAAGGCGGGCGAGCCGAACTCCTCCACAGCCCTAAGGGGTCCCAAGTGTGCGAGTTAGCGGGCGGAAGACTCCGCAGCCGAAGGGGATCGGACGTACAGGTTGGCCTCCAGAGGCAGGGAGATGTCCAGGGCTTGGGATCCGGGAGCCAAGTCCTCCCCTTGGCGGCTGCTTATATCGGATTCAGCAGCATTCTGGAGTTCTCCAGTCCACCGATCAGAAAGTTTTGGAAGGCCCACACAAGATAGGTTTTCTTAGCACCAAACAAAAGGCTCGAAGTCCAAAGCCAACATCAGCATGACAAAACCAAGCATACACAAAACGAAGCATACACAATACAAAACATTTCGGACGAAGTTCAAAAGATCCCCCCCCCCCCCCCACCCCCGACTCCGGTCGAATACATGAGCCCTTCCGTGGAGACGAACAAACTCTCACAGAAGGTAAAAACATAAAATGAAGCTGGACAAAAAACTCGCGCGAGAAAAACTTCGCGACAATAACATGCAGTATTGATTACATATTACGCTTACCCCAGTCTCGGGTTTACCATCACGTTCAGACTTGAACAGACTGAGGGAAAGCTCGCGCTGCCGGACCGGACGGTCCTTGTTGTATGATACCTTTTCCCTTGCCCCTTTCTATCTGAATGAGCATCGTGCCCACGTGCGGAAATATGTGATCAATACTGCCTGATATATTCTGAAGACTCCATGTCAGCAGCCGCATATTTCACTAGCAAGATTTTTCATCGACGGCGCAACCCAGTGCCGTACCTCAATGGCAGACCAGCGTCTCGTCGTCCTTTCGCTTCCACCCAAGGTCCCTCCAGTACTCGCCAACCCGACTAAGCTCCCTCCAGCCGTCCTGCACAAACCCGACGCAACCACAGAACAAAAGCGAAACGTGAGAATGGCTCAATGGGAAGGTCGCGCTCATTCATAGAAACCCGACCACGTCGTTTCATTCGCCAGCCGTGGCCCCGTTGACGGTAAGACGCGTCTCGAATGTCGCAATCGGACCAGGAAGTAGCGACCTTCCGGCGGCTTGTGGCTGGCCCGCATTTAGGCAAACGCCGGCGGCAGTACACACTTTGGGAGCACTCCACGTAGCCTCGGCGACAAGAACGCACACGCGACCTAATCTCGTGGAGAAAAAAGAAAAATCTAATCGCAATCGTAGGATTATAGCAAAACGAGCGATACGCTACGCACACACTGAAAGACCTTGTGTACGTTTCGGTACGCGTAACCCTGTAAGAAAACTTCGAAGCTTGAATCGCTTCGTAGGCTCGAAGATGAGGCGATTCACGACGTCGGGATTGGGTACAGCATCGCGTGCCACGCGGTTACGCGCTTTGAAGGGCATCGTAGTTGTTGTTGTTGCTTTCTTTTCTGGATCGCGGTGAGAACGGCCCACCGAGCCGGCAGCCAGCCTCGATGTGGCATTAGCGGCGAGGCGACTTATCGGCGCGAACTTGGGTGAAGCAACAATACGCGTGTGAAACAAGAACGAGGAGCGTGTGCGTGTGTATGTATGTGCGTTGTAGACGCCGTCGCTTTCCCTTCTGACCGCGGGCTGTAGATATACGAACGCGTGAATGAACTGTACAACTCGACACCGCGTTCGAAGGACGTCAATATTTCCCACCGAATATCTTTTTTTCTTTCTTTTTTAGATCGGCGAGTTTCACTCGGCCACCCGAGATTAGCGCAATATTTATTTTGCCGTTCCCCGCCTCCCCTACTACCTCCCGAACGAAATAAATTATATTGTAACGGGAACAATTATATTGTCGTTTGCCAAACGGCTCATTGCCTAATACCCTGGAACGTTTTCTACGTTTGTTCGATCGCATTTCGTTTTCTCTTTTCTCCCAATTGCTTCGACTGCGGCGCTGTCACCTTGATTAGCTATTAGATATGGCGAAAGTGTGAGAAAAATGCCTTTAGCTCTTGTACGTCCCTGGAGTTGCGGCGCTCGTTAGGCAAATCCCGTACAAGATCCTTGTCGGGCCGATTTAATTTCTTTCGGTGGCCGGCGCCGTTCTCCGAGATGATCTTGCCGATATTAGTCCGCAGAGTGCAGACGGCGGCGGTGGACCTCATTGCCCTTTTCGTGGAAGGAATGAATAAACGGAAGCCTGCTGGTTCGAGGACACGCCTACCAGGTCGCGGTCATCGTCAGGGAAATAGTAAACATGCTGTTAAGCAGGTAAAATAATAATTAAAAAAATCTCTTTCTGAGTCACCTAAAATTAAAGGACATAGAATGACTCCATTCGAACTACTCGGATTCAGAATCGAGCCGGAGTGGTCGGGAAGATCGGTCACTCCGATGTACAAAGTTACTTGTATTCGTAATTTAGTAAATGGCTAAGCTAGTTGTTGTTGTTGTTAGTTGTAGTTGTTGTTGTTTATTTTTTTTTTTGCATCAAGTACAGCGTACAGGATACCGGAGGCTTGTGGAAAAAGCGGTCACAAGACCAGCTTGACAAAGCCACAGGCCCCCACATTGGCATTTATGCAGCACTGAAAAGAAAATAATCAACATACCATACAGATTGCAGCATTAACGGAAAAAGCAAAATAAAGAAAATGAAGAGAAGCAACAATGGACACCGTCAAATTACGTCACAACTACGCAATCATGGGATATCTTGAAAGGCATTGGTAATCGACATAAAAATAATAATAATAATAATAATAATAATTAATAATAATAATAAAAGAACGCAAAACGGACGGGACAAAGTTGGAAAAACACACACAGGACAGGCGCTTTGACCCTGCCGAAGTGCCTGTCCTCTGTCTTCTCCCTTTCTCTCTATATATATGTGTGCGTGCTTGCGTGTGTGTGTGTGTGAGCGCGCCTGTGAGTGTGTGAGAGCGTATGAGTGTATATTATGTGTGTATGTGTGATAACGCGCGCACGTGTGTGTGTGTGTGTGCGTGCGCGTGCGTGCGTGCGTGCGTGTGTGTGTGTGTGTGTGCGCGCGTGTGTGTGTGTCCGACTTTGTCACGTCCCTTTTGCACTTTTTTTCATTGGTTTATTGGGGTCGTTCTAGCTTTTCGAAGGCATCAACCTGCTGCATATAGGTTCAATAATGTTTCGAAGGCTTCTATCCTTATACCATTACAGTTTCTTTTCCGCGTCTTATATTCCATACGATGATTACTGTGTTCTTCCTTTTTCACTCCATGCCAACGACAGTAGCTGGTGAGAGACAAAATCTGCCGTTGCTGTAGCATAGAACGACGTTCGCGTGGGCAGTGTGATTGGCGCATAAAGCACGAATTTCTACACAAACTCTCAGAGACCACCTCCCTCGTGCATCCCACTACACTGCAAAGGGGTCTCTTAAGGAGAAGGACGCCAGAGTTGCTACTCATTAGACACGCACCCCTCGAAATTATACTTCCGTGCTCTTTCAGGATCAAAAAAAAAAAAAGACTAAATACAGATAGAAGCACACCAAGTGAACGATACGTTCCACTAAGCCGAGGTCACACTGGTATATGACGCAAAATACAGTGTGCAGACACTGTCTGAGGTGTTAGTTGTATGACGTCATAGAAAAACGGTCTCCAGACAGGTGGGAAGCGTACCAACGTATGGAGCAAACACTCTTTGATGCCGCGGGTAATTCTGTCAACTTTTCTGCAGCGAACACCGTGTCTTTTGTATGCGGAGCGCATTTTCGTCTGCTTCTTCTGCAGGAGTTACGGTGACGTCAGAACGACGCCGACCTCTGATTGGCTCTGATTGAAAGTACAGTGGGTAGACCTCACTATCCTTCATTCAGAACCAATCAGAGCTCGGCGTCTTCCTGACGTCGCCTACACCTGCAGAAGAAGCGAACGGCGCGCTCACGCCTATCTGACAGCAGTGGCTCCAAACGCTCGCCCGTTCGCTCCGCTCATCGAGTAGCGTCCCCTCGAGCAGCCGAGCTCCAGAAGGGTAAGCGGAGAAAGTGAAGACGTCCGAAGCGGCTGCCGTCCGGTCACGGCGCGAGGTCACCCAAGCGGCAACGAACGGAGTCCTTCGGCAGAAAGCGAGCGAACGAAGACCGGGCAACCGCCGAAATTTTCCGGCCTGTCGGCGGCGGCCAGTTGAGCGTCCCGCTCGAGCGAGTCCAAAAGGGAGACGGACGCGGGACACCCCGTCGGCGGGGGAACCAAATTATCCCATTGGTCCCCGGTTACGCTTTACTGGCTCCTCTGCCCGCGCACAGGAAGCAGATGATGGAGAGGCGGTCCAAATTGAAAGCAGAGACGCGCCCAGAGACAAAGGAAACCAGGAGAGAGCGTTTTCTTCGGCAAGCAAGCGCGAGCTTCGACCGGGCGGCCGCTTTTTCCCATGGACGCAAAAAGAATCGGGCGTCGACGAAAACGTCGGACTCGGTAGCGCTGGCACGGCGGCGGGTCGCAGCGCCACACGAAAGCGACGCCGATCTCGCGTGACCCTGCAATTACGGCATCCACCTGTCGCGGCCGTCGGCGTCCGACAGCGAGCCCGTCACGTCGGCGAGGTGCTCGCGCTGCTGTGCGCGGACGCCTCAGGAGCATCAGCGCGGATGGGCGCGGGACCAATTAAGGGCCGGCTCATTAAATGACGGCCGATGGCGTTCGTCAGTGGCGGCGGCATATCCGGCGCCGCTTCCGGCGAAGGCCCGCCGCCCGGTCGGACGTGATCGCTCGTCGGCTTCCAATGGGCGAGCGAGGGCGAGCTTTATTGAGCCGACGGTGTCGTCGCGGCACTCGCATTGTCGAGCGTGATCGCGTTGAGCGCGATCTCAACTGCGTGCGCGGAGTTGCATTGTTGAGTCGAAGTACGTCGCTGAGTGGCAAGGAGTCATCGGTCCCAGCCATCATCTCGACGGTTGACGCAGGTATAGAATGAGGAGAGTGCTCGTTGACGGTTAAAAGAAGATGCGAAAAAAAAAACGTATTCATAAATTTCCTCTTGTGTCATTGCATTTTATTTTGTTACATCTGGTTCGGTTCTGCGTAGACGACTATGGAGTCTCGGTATAAGCCGCCTCAGAGGTCTGCGAAGGAACTTGCCGGATTAACGGGACCACGTTGATGAAATCAAATTTCGACCGAGGCATCCGCACACCGACGAAAAGTTCTTCCGGTATAGGCCTCGAGAAACCGAGCGCGTGGTGCCCCCGTGTATCCTCAATTATTCTCATCTTGCACTCCAATACTGTTCGAGCGCCTCCTTATGTTCCCCAGATATAAAGATGAGCTTTATCAACATTTAAAGGCAGGAAACAAGCGAACATCAAAAACCAAATTCCCCTTGATGTGCGAATTACGCTGTCAATTAACTATAGTTAACCTTTCCATGGCGAAGCCTCTACACTGACTAACACCCAGCTCCCTCCAGCAATCTCCGACATATTCGCTATTTTCGTTGTCGCGGTCGCGGTCCCTCCAGACTGTCGACGATGCGAGAATCAACGGTCTACACATATTCCGGAATTCTTGGGTGACGCCATACGAAAGCCTCGTCGAGCACTCCATGAAAGCCACAGTCACGCTGCCAATACATCGCAGAAAAGAAGTCACACTGTCTGCGGAGTGTTCCTTCCTTGTATGATAGTTCCGTCACGTCGGTCACAAGACGGAAGCCATGTTCAAAGCATATATGGGACAAACATGCTTTCAAGATGACTGATGCTTGTCCGCAAAAATTGTGACATCCAGAGGCGGATGCAGGAATTTCCTAAGATGGGTCAGGTGTTGGTCAGCGTACCATATGTTTAGGAACCCCCTCCCCCTCTCCCTCGTTTTACGCCTAAATTTTACACTTGCCGTCAAGAGGGGGTCAGGACATCCGGACCCCCCCCCCCCCTCTAAATCCGCCCCTGGTGTCATCGCATCCGCAGCGAACAGGGTGTATTTTGTCAGATGTACGCGGCGTGCGACTGAAGCCTGAAGAGATACGTGATAGCGTCGCTCGTTCCCCCATGACCCACACGATGCATGGCCCGCGTAGTCGAGGACGAACGGTCGGAAATACCTCGATATTGGCAACTTGCTTCCTCATTTCGACACATGACGCCAAGAATTCGGTATCGCACGCGCGCATCTGATGCCAGACTCGCCGTTTGCATGCCCCGAGACGAGAAGCGGATTTTCGGAGCGCCCTTTTTTGCCAACTAAGAGACGGCGATGGAGAAGAAAAAAGAAAAAAGAAGTCACCACTCCAGTTTGACGTTGACGGCCGACTCCGTTCGCGTAAAATTGGAAACCGAGTGCGCCGGAGAGGAAAAACCCGCGCCCTGCCTCGCATTAGCCTCCCATGTCCGCAGACGTGGAAAAACGCCGCGAGGACGACCCTGCCTTCTTCTTCCCCCCCCCTCCCCCTTTAACTCGACGCACAAACGTTCGTCACACAGCCCACTCCGCAAAACGCTCGCCGTTTCAAATCAGAAAGTCAGATCGGATGCACGCGTATTCCCCAGCCTCGCGGCTTTTTCGAAGACCGCGAGAAAGGACGCAAAAACAAGTCACAGAAGCGGGCGAACCTTCGGCGCGCGACTATACTGCGTGGACGGTGTCGCGATGGCTGATTCGCGGTGGCTACTCTCACGCCACACAGCGGGTTGTCCGTGGAGGGGGGGGGGGGGGGGGTTCCGCTTTAATTAAACCGCGACCCACTCTACCGCCTCCTCGCGCCAGAAAAGAGCCAGAGTCGAAATCCAGCGTAGCGCGGAATCGAGTGGCGTTCAGCTGGCGTGTGTCTGGCTTGCTTTTTGGGTCGGTGGTGGGGCTCGTGGTTCGCGCCGAGTAATTAGAAGACCAACGTCGGCACAACGGGCCCTTCTAGAGGTTCGAGCACCGCGTGAAAGGGGAGGCGGCCAGTTCGGACGCTTCGGAAACTGCACGGGGCATATTAGTAATTTCCATAATTGGAGATTATCCGCGTGCCACGGCGGGACGCAATGGACGCGTGGATTCCAGGCGGATGGACGAGGGAGGGAGGGCGTTTTCGTTCGGGAAGGTAGGTGCGACACGCGCGGTGACTGTTCCGAGAATGCGGCGCCGTGTCCCTTTCCAAAATTGCACGGGAGCGCCTCGTCCAGAAGCAGGGAAGACTTCCACCCGCCTCTCTCTCTTCGTCTTGGCTTCCTCTAGCTCGCGCAGCCTCCTCAGCATCCTCCGTGCTCGAGGAATTCCCGATGGCGTCCCCGTGCCAAGGTGGCGCAGCAGTCCGTCCTCTCCCCATCCGAATGGCAACACTCGGACCCAAAAGAAAAATTGGCGATACATGCTTTAGCTTCAAAAAGTAGAACAAGCAGCTTTCGCCTCGCCTAGAGCCACAAAATAACACGCCTTGAGTATCGGCGCTCAATCCCCGATTGTCCTGGGGGCGTCGCCATTCTGATAGTACAGAGCGTGCGCAATTGGCTATGGTAACGATTCGAGAATGCGACATCCCGAGTTTCAATAGGTACGATGTGTCAGGGGATTAGGCGATACTGATTTGCTCTGTCGCGGACTGTTTTAAGATTTATGGAGGAAGAACAAGGGGTTTCCTGTCATTTCAGACGAAGCTCCAGAAAACTCAACAATGACTTAAAGCACCGCAACGGCTGAAGGATCGTTACTGTAAAGCGCGTCTAGTTTAGTGACTCTCGTCTCTCTCGAGAAACCCGAAACTCGATTAGGGGGATAGCTGGGAACAACCAACGGCTCCACCCCGCGGGTCAAGAAACAAGGCAGCACGGCTGTCCGCCCCGCGGAGACCGCCGAAGCGCGCGGCTCGATTCAAAGCCTCGATCTCGATGGATCTCGAGATCCGTCTTTTTGCCCAGCGCTGGCCCCAACGACCCGTTCGACCCATTTTCCAGCGTTGTCCACCACGCGCCGCATGCAGCGGCGGAGGTGTTCACGTCGGGCGCGTTAGCGGGGCCCTGTTAGCGGTGAGCCGTCGTGAGCTGCCTCCCTCTTTGTGTTCGGAGGGTGCTTCGACGGTTCGGCGGCTATCGACAGGGAGCATCTGGGCGGCCAGGTAAGGCGCGCGTTGGCAGCGCGACGCGGCGAGGTGTTGAGCACGGGGCGGCCGGGGTCAGCCAACACCCCCTAGGCAACAAGGCCGGAGTGTTGGGAGTTTTGTACGTCACCTAAAGTAGACCAGGGCACGGCTTGGCCAGGGGTGCCACGTCATCGTTCGGCCCGGGCCTTGTGCCCAGTCACCGCGTCGAAGAACGCTAGACGTCGGGCTTCGGCCCAATCGCTGAGTCACTGTATAGTTTGATGACGTTACGTGGAAAAAGAAGCTGTTCCCAGGGTTTGATTATCCTCGGTGATATTGGCTGGGCTGGGACAAGGTTCAATCGCTCATCGGCACTCGTGTGTCCGATCTGCGCTGGCCTTCGGCAGGTGACGTTCACAATCCAGCAGCACGGCCTTGTTGTCTAAGGAGGTGTTGGGTCAGCCCGCTGCTCTCGATGTGCCGATGACGGATCCGCCCCAACACGCGGCGCCTCGTCGGTGGAGAGGCCCGGTCTCCATCGGCATGAGGCCGCGCGATGTCTCGTCGCGTTCAGGGTTTCCGAGAAGCGGGTTCCGGGTTCGCGTGGATGGATCACCGGTTCAACGTTCCCGAATCGGTTAGCGGGGCTGCTGCGAAGGCTGGCTTCATAATGAATCTTTCGAAAGAACAGGACGGAACGAGCAAGAAAATGCCTAATCGCTTAGCGTTTGTCTTTGAACCGAAAGGTCGAAGGTTATAAAATGAGTATTTAGCTCAGCCAAGTCGTGGAGACAAAAGGCGTGCACGAATATGTTGACGGGCTAGCGTCTGCTCGTTTTTTTATCACTCGATGATGTAACTCCCACAAGCTACTCCGCGAAAGTGTTGTGATCAGAGCTGTCCAACGAAATACTCTCTGATTTACCATTTATAGTGAGGTCAGCGAGCAACCGAGGCGATATATGGGCTTAAAAATTAATAAACCGAAACTTAAAAAAAAAAAAGCGTTTGACTCTTTAAACAAAGTGCAGGCGTCTTGCTTCGAGTGTGACCAGCATTACGCTTCGTAACCAACGAAGTTGAAACTACCTACACCAACAGACTCTGCCTAGTTTTGTATGGTCAGTGGTAACTTCGAAAATGCAGCTTCTGATTATTGCTCTTCAGCCGATAGAATTCCGGTATTTGCTTAAAAGAGCCCCGAAGAACAAATCCAGAAGCCAGAAGCGCGAACATCACGATTTTTTTAATAATAATAAAAATAATCTTTATTAATCAAGATCAACAACACAAAATGTCAGGTCTATCGAAGCCAGAGCAAGTAAAGCCCCTCTATCCTGGGAAAAGTGGCGCCATTCAGAGTTGTAGAAATGCTTGAGACACGTGCCGCGCGCCACTTCTAGGAAGAACATGGCGTCTGAAATTTAGCTCAGTGCTGCGCTGCGCCGCTATGACCTTCCCAAGGTCTGCACGTTGCATGTGCCTCTTGCATCGGCGCAACTTGCGCTACTATTAATACATGTAGGGGCTTTGAACTTTAGAAGTAAGGCTTGTGTGGCGCGACCTGGCTGTAAAAGCACATTCTTTACAATAAGAAATACGAACAAAAATCAATAACTGGCACTCAAATTTTTAAATGCTTATTTCTATCATTAAACAATTTCTTTACATGTTTTTTTTAGGTGACGATTTGATTTAGAATTAAATATAGAATCCGGTAACGCGTTTAATATTCTCGGTACATAAAATTCCGTAATGCTTTCTCCATACCGACTATATATTCGTGAAACTTCATAGAAAGTTTTACACCTTGATGTACGTGGTGCAATTCTTTAAATTTTAAAAATCACTGTACCAAAAGTGGTGCTGAACTATGTTTTGTAGAAAGAGTGAATAAAAACGAGGCAGCTGAAGCGAGGCGAACAGGTTGTGACTAGAACACATCGATAAATTGTAATACACACTTTTCATCATCCTCCTCAAAACACTATCGATTCTAGCGTGCCAATGCAAGGAACAATTAAAAAATAAAGTAATGCCGTATTCGAGCAAGGCCAAAGAATGCATTAACAACTTCCTGGATGTAAACGGAAGAAACATTTTAAAGTTTTAAAGCTGGCAAGACACCACGGAGACGCTTCGCAACAATAGACATGTCTGTATTCAGTAATAAATCGAAATAAAAAAATAAAAAACCAAGATACTTTACAGAATTAACACACTGTACAGGAATGCAGCAACCTTAGAGCTGATAGTTAAGGCCCGGGGTATAAACATAGAGCTAGAAGTTTACCACTTTAGCGTGCACATTGTTTCGACCTCCACCCACTGACAGCGCCGGACTTAATATTGTTCACGTCACTAGTGATCCGTCCTCTTGCATTGTAATTAACTAATGCCGCAATCTCGTCGATACGTGGCGATACCAAGATGCGTTGGAGCATAATTGTCGCGTTCTTAATTTCTTAAGCCGGCACCGACTATTAAATCTAACAATTCGCGAAGGATGCAACTTTCTCGCGGCCAGGCGCCCGCGTCCCCATCACCGCTCCAAATCCTCGCGCGGCGGGCGTCGACCGCGTCCACCACACCTCGCCGGGGGACGTCAATGCCGGCCATCCCCTCCCGACGGCATCGGGCATCAGCGAAACGTCGTCGTCGGGGCCCGCCCTGCCCGCGTCCGAGACAGAGCGGACCATTGTGGCCTTGTATGCGCGAGGCGTCGATGGCTATCGGTTGACGGCACGGACGATGCCGTCCTCTCTCCCCCGAGGGCGAGCATAAGTCACGATTCCCCACATGCTCGCGGTGTCGGCGCGATCTGTCGTGAGCCGCAACCTGCTCCCCCACTCTCCTCTTCCCGCACAAGATCGAAATCCCGTAAGCTATACGACGGCTGGCCCTCAAACAGGAACTGATATTCATTACAGGGTTCGGTTCGGTCAGCGGGTTCCCTCCCCGCATCGCTGCCAGAGAGTCCGTTTCAAGCTGACGGTGGACCGCAGAAGACGCCACGAGCCATCGAAGCCAAATTAATGCCGTATGGGTGTCACGTGACCTCAAGGAGGGCGCAGTGGCGCGCGGGAGCCTCGGTCACGTGATACGGAGCTCGCAGCGCCGAACTGGCTGGGATGGATGGTGGCGTCCGTCGTGTTCCGCAGTAAAAGGAAACGGAGCGCGTACAACAGTTCGAGAAAAGGTCGTGGAATCGATGGCTGGGTTTCCGAAATTTCAGGGTACGGCACGCCGACAATGGTCTTCCAAGCTACGGTCGCGGAGGAGGAGGAGGAGGAGGAGGAGGAGAACGCCCTCCCCCAGGCAGTTGTGTGGGGGATGTTCTGGCTCTCTCCTGCTCACCGGATGTGCGATTTGCTGCTGGCGCGAATGGCATGCGTCCTAATGCCTTTCGGCGTCCTGCTGTCCGTTCAATTTTTTTTTGTATTTTTGTTTTACAGTTTTGGATAGTTTTTGTTCCTTTCGTATGTGGCTTTAAGAGGTGCGGTACAACGGTTTGGTGGATCTGGTAGACCCCAGAATCCTTCAGTTTGTTGTGGCTAGTGTAAGCGCGCACGTTTGCAGGCAGCGTCTCTGAAATCACGCGAGGGTACGTTGCCCGATCTGGAATAACAGTAACCTCGGAAGTCTCTGAGGCCTGAAACAGTTTAGTTCGGTTGCGAAGTTAACTGCGTGGAGGTCAAAAAGTTGAAATGTTTAGTTTAATGCGTAATGAAGGAGATATGCACTCTGTTGCCAACCGCTCCAGCCAATACCGAACACAGGCACGTAGCCAGGATTTTATTTCGCGGGGGGGGGGGGGGCGCCCATGGCAAAATGCTGTATCAGGGGGAGGGGGAGAGGAGGCCCCAGCAAAATGGAAGGTTTCGGGGGGGGGGGGACGGGCCCCATGCCTTCCCCCCCCCCCCTGGCTACGCGCCTGACCGAGCATGTTGGTCCCCCGGTGCTGCCCAAACTTTCTCTTGAGACGACACAATAGCAAGATGTTTTGATGATTATTTGAAACATCAGAATATTTTGCGGAGAAAAAAGAGGAAATAAGTTCCTTCGGGAAGTGAGCAATTCTAGAACCCCGTCGATAACGCTATACTAGATGTCATAGGGAACTGTAAGCTTTCTTACTGAAAATAATAATGTAAAAGAACACACAAAATAAGTCACGTGATTCGGAATCACTAAGCTTGCAGTCTTCATCGAAGACAAAACACAACTGTGATGAGCGGAATTCTGAGTTTCAGAACGTGGTTCCGGCGGAAGGAAATTGTAATAAATTTCGTTTTGAATTTATATGAGATAAATCAAAATAAGTGCGCGCGCGAATGTTTTACTTCAACGGGACCGGATATTTTTGTGTTGGGAGCTGGGGAGGCAAAGCTTTTCAATAGCTTTTTCAAAACAGTACGATATCGCATTACTGGTTAAAATACGCCGAACTGCGTATCACAGTTCACCAACCTCGACTATGTTCTTTTATTTCTTTTTTTTTCTTTTTGGGTTTAAATATACAAGGGAAAAAAACATGAAACTCTTTGCCGCTTATTTCAATAGCGGATAACCGACTAGTCAATAAATATTAAAACTGTAACCGCTTTCCTGATATTTGTTTTGAACCGGAAACTCTAAATGCGCTTCAGATATTTTATGGTACACAATAAAATATACATAGCTACTTCACTCTTTCATGCCTTGAGTGCGTGAAAAACAAAACAAAAAATCATCCGGTGTTTTGTTGAGATACTGAGAAAGTAACATAGATGCATGATTAGCACACAACCTTACCTTTTTAAATTATTATGTGCTGAATGGATTTGGTTTTGGCAAATGGTACGAAGAATATTCGGCAGTGAAATAACGGTACAGAGATCTTCATAATATTTTTATAAGGAAATACGTCAAGTTTTACTGGATGTTGGCCAGGCACGTAGCCAGGATTTTGTTTCGGGGGGGGGGGGGGGGGGCGCCCATGATAAAACGTTGTATGAGGGGGAGGGGAGAGGGAGGCCCCAGCAAAATGGAAGATTTCCGGGGGGGGGGGGGCGGTCCCTATGGGCCACCCCCTGGCTACGTGCCTGATCTTGGCGCTCTCTTTCCTTCACAAGCACGAGCTCGAACGATCAGGATGAATATAACCCTGGTAGAATTGAGCCTACATGTATTCATATACTTTGATGAGCTACGGAGATTTCAAATACGTAAATCTGTTCAGAAACAAACGTATCTTGAGTTTAAAAGTGGCAGAGTGGCGTGAAATCCCCCCTTGCCATCCCCCGGGTTCTCTTCCATTGCTCGTTCTCATAAAGACACACACAAACACACAGCATGTAAACAGTAAAACTAAATTGTGTATGCAAACGAACGGTTCAACGAATTATCCATTTTTTCCACGAAATTTATTCGAACCAAAACATTTGCATGCAATACTTAAAAAGAAAAAAAAAAGAAACGCTCGCAGAAATTGCAGCGAGCACCGAATATCCGCTCCGTGAATCGCTCTTTCCGATGACCCCCCGCACTTAGGCGCGATTATAAGCGCATTCAAAACGAACCCTCCCGCCGGTGCCTATAGAACAAAGTGGAGCGAGGCACACGAACAAGTGCCGTCTATTGGCTTTAAATAATCCCCCCAACCCCAAACCAAAAAAAAAAACGAAAAAAAAATATATATATATTTTTTTTTCCGGTTCGTTGTTAGAGTTTTGTGTATTGCACCAAAAACGGTACCGACAAGAAAATCGACACCACGAAAAAATGGGGAAAAAAGGAGGGAAGGAAGGGGCTACGATTCGTTTTCTTTTTTTTTATTATTCCAGTTTCGCTCATTCGAATGACTAGGTAAATTTGCATAGAATATCCATGATCGGAAACCGAGAGGTGGTGTGCGGCGGAACTACGAGAACACGCGGCTGTATACTGTACGCTGCGCATTCTTACCGCGCTCTTTCCGCGCGTTCTCGAGAAAGTGTAGAGCAAGAAACGAAACCGAACGGAAATGAAGGGGCAAAAATGACAAATGATCAAACTCAAAAATAAAGTTTCAAAAGAAAAACAAGAGAAAAGGGGGAAAGAGGAAAGAACCAGGAAGCGTGGTGAGAATTCACCAATATGAAGTCAGTGTCCTAACCGTGGAGCGGCGGTAGCGGCGTCTAATTTCGGGGAACGCAAAAGAGAGAGGGAGAGGGAAAGGAAAAAGGGAGGGATTCTTTCTTTTCCCCATTCTTCCCCGCTATATTTTTCTGGAAGAGGAAAGAGTGAGAGGAATTTTCACGAGCCGAGGTCTCGTAACAAAAGGAGTTTTAGTCTTTTTTTTTCCTCGAATGTGCGCGCGGGCGTCTTTATATATACCACTTTTTTGCCGCGTTTATTTATTTCTTTTTCGCAGCTCGCCTCTCCGTGGGTACTGAGCATCCCCTCAGCGGGCGAGGTAGCTGTTTAAAAGATCCCGGGCCTTGGGCCAAAAGAAAGAACAGAACAGACTATTAAAAATGACAGTTGCATAAACGTGGAGTAGATAATAAAAAAAAAAATAAAAAACACCTAAAAACATAATAACAAAAATTGAGTTTTTTTATTATTATTTGTTTTAACGCAATGGTATTGCGAGGCAGATTGCGCGGTTTTGCGTAATCAGGGAAGCCTATCATCACTGCTCAGGGGAAAGAAAATATAGCGCTTCTTCCCTTATTTCGTCGTTACCGTTATGTCTTGTTTATGCGTACCTCCAACGCGAGGTGGCGAAATTACGAATAAAGGAATCACGCGTAAAAAAAAGGATCGAGGGATTCGAGTTGCATTTGAATGAGTAACTCGCGGAAATGGTGAGCACGAAGAAACAGCGCGACGGATCCTCACCGCCCGCATTCGAGTTTTGAATCCAGAGAGAAATCAGAGAAATGTATGCGTGACTTCGAAGATAGGCTGCGGTTGTCCGATACGGTGGTGTAAAAGAGAGATACAGAAGAACAAAACATCCGTTACTATATAGTATTATAGAAACTGTAGATATAGAAAAAGATAGATGCGGTGTAATGGCATTTTTACAAATTACTAATTCTGGTAAGGATATACAGACAGCAGAACAGGTTGGCGGTAGGTAGCTCAGTTCAATTGAACTACGTTATATTACCAACTTCCTAAAAAGTATTTAAAGAGTGCGAGTCATTCACATTTGAGCGCAAACCCAATGCAGCAACTATAGTGATTACTTCGAAACGGTTAGGCAGTTAGTTCGAACTGACACTCTAAAATAACTGATCCCATCTATGTATAGCAATCATCGTCACGAAGATGTAATGTTTGACGTAGTTATTTTAAAACTCTCAACCATGCATAATCAGGCTACTAAATGTATCAGGTTGTAGCAGTAATAAACTCTATTTTCACAGCGTGTGCGTTCACATTGCCTTTAGATTGCAGGCTATATAGCCTAGCCCCTTTTATGAACGACTATTTCAGAAATTCGAGCGCCTCTTACTAGAATTGTGTCCGTAAAATGTGTTCTGGCCTTTCGAGAGGCGCGCAAGGACGACCAATCAAAGAAGATACTCCTCTAAAGACAAACCAAATTTAGGATAAAAAAAAAAAAAAAAAAACTCGGGAAAATAAACCCGATAGAACGTATGAGTCTCGAGCAGAACGTACGGTGTTCAATGGACCTTTTGGCGAATATGTGCTGCCACCTATGGGGCGATGGGCGAACCTGAGGCGCACTGGGTTGGAGAGTATTTGTAGAGAAAACAACGTGCACGTTAGGCTTCTTGTGTGCTACCGGTTCGTTTTCTTTTTGGTTCTTCGAGGGGTCGGACTTGTCAACTCTCCTGACTGCACGAATCCAGGCTGCCCGCTTAACGGGATGAAGCTTACCACACGGAAAGCGAAAAAAGCTAGTTCCACAACCCGGGCGATAATAGTTCCGACAGCCGAAGGCTACACAGTTCACCGGCATGATTGCGGTGCACGTCGTAATCTAGAACGGGCGTCGTCAGTACGATGACTCGTGTTCACCTTGTTCGCAACATCAAAACTTGAGTCTCGACTCTCGATGTTCTTATTTTCTTCTTCTTCTTCCTCCGAGGCGCCCAAAGGCGAGAAATGCAAGATGGCGGATTGTTTGGAACTAGATACTCTCGAACCCAGGCGCACCAAATACTCCGCCCATGCGCACCGCATATTTCTACAAAAGGTCCATTCTTGTCCTTTTCTCGACATAACCTGAAAGATTTGTCTCACTATCCAAACACACTCAGATTATTGTCGTTTCTACCTCCGCACACTGCAGTGGTAAGCGCACACAGGCGATTATTACCAGGGAGCGGAAATCATGGCATAAATCAGACTCGGATTTCACCCTCCCCATTAAAAAAGGAAGAAAAGAAGCCTTGGGTGAAAAACAATCGAACAAACAACACAAAGCAGGAAGTAGCTTCTTCAACGCGCTTTTCTCTCTTTCCCTCGACATCTAAAAAATAAATCAAGAAACAAAGGAACAATGAAAAAGAAATGCGGGCCAATGACAAAAGCGAAATCAAGTTAAAGCTTCTCCCCAAACTTGGCTGCGCGCGGTCACGAATGATAAATCAGTCGCATTTATCTGCACGCTGCCTCTCGTGTGGGATGATGATGATTGGGCGGAGGGAGGGAAGAGAAACTACGGTAATTAGGCTGCTTATTTCGTATGGAAAATACCTATCGGGGAGCTCCCATACTGCGGCCGCTGTGCGTCTTCTCCCGAGCACCGCCGAGAAAAGGCGCACGGAACGGTAGTCCGACCGACCAGGGGCTACTCCCAGAAGAGCGTCACGGGTCAGCGCTCGGCCGCAGAAAACAATGCCACTTTTTTTTCGGCGCTGGGAAGTCAGTCGACAAAAGAGAAATGGCCGCTAAAAAAACTCAGTGAAGAAGCAAAACAAAACAATACCAGAGTTAGGCAGGGACGCCGTTTCAGTCTCCAGGCTCGGACGCGTCAGAACTGATTTTATTGCGTGAGTAGTTCTCGTGTATCTTTTTTTCTTTTCTTTTGGCGAGTGGGCGTGTGAGTTGCTATTGTGTTTCTGTTTGCATGTGCGCGTGCGTGTGTGTTATTTGTGCGAGCGTGAGTGCGTGTCGATGATGTAGCTGGGCTCACGTTTGTCTTCTTTTCCTCAAGTTCAACCTGGATCTGTGCTTGAAGATAATGGCTTCTCCCACAGTTTTCGGGGATTGGCTTTCGAGCTGTCTCGCCCGACCGTACATATGCGTGCGCGGTCTTTGTTGGTCTATATTTCGTCCAATGCAGTTTCCCACGAACCGTCTGATGATTGGTCACTGAAGGTGCAGTGAACGGTTCGGTGACAGCACAAATTTACTTGTCCTGGCATTTCTTTTTAAGCTTTCAGGATTTTGTAAAATTGTTTTTTGTTCTTAAGAAAAAGAAGAGCTACTGGCAAGCAGCCAGTTATCTGACGCTGTTTTGCCATGAATTCATTCATTTGTAAACTATGAGTAACGTAATGTATCACCTCATACTACGTGAACAACATTTGGAGCGTAGTTAGTCTTCATCGTCTAAACCTTGGGGCACGGACAAATCAAATAATGGACAAGACGTCTCGTCCGTTCATTTATTTATCAGTGTGTCAGAGTTTAGATTATGTGTTTCCTAACCAGCTCGCCTGCGTGCATACTTTCGCTTCTAGGTGATCTTTCGTTTTAGATCTGATGACAACGGGGGAGGGGAATGAACTTAAAACGACTTTCGAGGGGTTTACGAGCCACGCAAAATTAATCACTTTTCACGAATTCAGAAGGAGAAGTGAAATTATACCTTTACTTTAGTAGCATACCGGACATGCATAGTCTGTTGCAGGCTAAGAAAGGCAGGACGAGCTTATCCCGAAAAGCTTTCACTCTCCCCACTTAACCGGAGCGAGCGCTGGAGAGGAGAAAAACTATCAACCATAGCGAGCAGAGAGCTTTCTGGGAAGGACTTTCCCTGCTATTCTAAATCCGCAACAGACTATGACCAGTCGGAACTAACTCAGCACCGAATACCTGCAGATATGTCTATACGTCATTGAATCACAGATGAGACATCGTTATTAGCGTGCCACAGATCCTCTGAAAAGGTTCCGAAACCGGTCTCGTTTGAGGCAGACTTCCGTCGCCTAGCCGATGTGCACGCACCGGACGCGCCGATCTAAAGCACACAACCACGGCGCCGAGGCCCTGTTCCTCCGCGTGCGAGGAGTCGGGAACCATCCAGACACGAAAGCGTCCGTCCACGGGGCCGTCGAGCGCAAGAGCCAAGAGAAGATTCCCCGACCCCGGAGACCCTGCAGTTTCCGGCCGGCCCGACGTCCATTAGGCCACTTCGTCGGACGCCGCCGCCATTAATCGGACGCCACGATCGGCGCAAGCGCAGAAGAACTCGCTCAGGCGACGCGGACACCATCAACAGGGCGACCCCCCTTTCTATCTATCTCTCCGGGAGGAACGGGCGCTGCTTTCCGCCGACGTCCACCACCGCATAAGCGGAGACTGTGCCCACTCGGCAGCGCCGATCGTGCCCCGTTGAGTGCCTCGCCTATTACGTATAGATGGACAGGATAGCTAACGGCCAAGACACCACTCGGGTCCGTGCTTGTAAATAATAGGCAGGCAGGCAGACTCCCGCCTTGCCGTTCGCCACGAGGTTATCATCGCGCGACTCTGGACGACGCCGCGCTGTTCTGGGAGGCTAGAGGGGAGAGCCCTGGGTCCTCATGGGCACGCGTCTTCACGGTGTGTATACCGACGTCGTCGTTCGCGAGATGGGCCTCGGTTCCGTTCTGGACCTTCCGCATCCCGTCCGGAGAGCCCCGTGCACGGAAAAGAGATTTACCCTTTGCTGTGTCTGCCGTGTGTACCCCTAGATGGCGGGAGCTATAGCCCAGAAGACGCGGCATCGGCATACTGTACGGAGTATGGTTTGAGTCAGAGCCCTTTTGGCAGTTGTGTGGATAGAGACGAGAAAAGGCCCGTGTAACCCCGGCTGAAGATGCCTCCTATGTACCCGAGGGAAAGGTCAGATCTCTGGTACATAACTAAATATGGCCGACTCCTACAAAATGAAGCTTCGCTTCAGTTAATCTGCGGTATGGTGCGACGACGTTATATATATTTGTTTCTCATCAAGTTGAGTAGGTTGAATTAGGGATGTGCCAGGTTGTGCTGGGTTGCACGACATTATGTAACGTGTCATATCGCTCACGTTTTATTGACAGTAATCAAATAGGTAGGCTTGCTGCGCTCGAACGTTATCTCTGGTCCGCTTTCGTCTTCTACAATCTGTCTTGCAGCTTTCCGTATGTTTTTTTTTAGGCTTTGTCTCGAGCTCTTCTTTCTCTCTACGAGGCTCTGTAAGTTCCAAACAAAGTTTTCGGAATGACCAGATGCTCTCTCTCATATCCGCAAATATAAAAAAAATGTATAAGTATGCGTTAATGTTGCCAACTAAACAAAACAAAATCGCTAAAGGAATTTCGGAAAAATGTTAAGAACCGCTCAGTTTATTTCACAGGTCAAGAATGATCGTTTCAACG
The DNA here is from genome assembly GCA_037355805.1 of Ixodes ricinus. Lineage (NCBI taxonomy): Eukaryota > Metazoa > Arthropoda > Arachnida > Ixodida > Ixodidae > Ixodes > Ixodes ricinus. The sequence continues at coordinate 337,094 of JAZHYW010053017.1, read as the reverse complement.
TGTTTCAACGTTTGCCCTCGTAATATCTCAATGATATCGCAAGCCTTATTCCCATAGATAACAATTTTGGTGAGAGTAAGCAAAGATAAGGATCCCGTGATTAATCTAGTTACGATTCATAAATTTGTAAACTGGATGACATTTTAGACCGCCGGAAAACACGATGACATGACTTGGAAGCCGCTAAAACTTCCGCCAAGCGCAACAAGAAAATTTGTTCCGCTAGAGCAGTGGTTCTCGAATGGTGGTCCGCAGACACCTTAGGGTCCGCGAAGGCATTATAGGGGTACGCGAAGCCCTGCCTCATCAGTCAAGACCGGCAATAAAAGTTGGATTTTTTTTAGATTAAGCAGAAACGTTTCTATTTCCGGTTGAGTTTTCTGGTGCGTTTGTCAATGAGAAAAGTCTGCTTCACACTAGCCCTTAGTTATTTCCACTTATTAAATCATTATCATAGTTATCCTATACATTTCCCTTCAACTCACCACGAACGGCGTCCTCCATCATCTCCGCCGATCCACAAGAGGTCCGCGAAGCATCATTGGTTGAGAACCACTGCGCTAGAGAAATAAAAAAGCCGCTAAATTTAGCGGGGAAACCTCCACACTGGTAGGCAGCGCTCGTCGTCGGGCAGCGGAACCGTGTACGCCTGTACTTTGCCCTTTCCTCTTGCCAACGTCCCTTCCTTTGTCTCTGCGAATTTCCCGCATTCATAGTGGCGGTCGAAAGTCTTCGAGTAGGACGAGGTCAACGGGTGTAATAACACTTCGAAGGCTGGGTTTGGTGACGTGTGCTGACCAGCCAATATTCTGATCGCAATCTCCTCCAGAATTGTTCCGTATCATCATTTATTTTCTCTCCCTCCCTCTGTCTTAATCTGTTCTAAGACAGTGCAACGGTACTTCCAAAGCCGCCTTAAGTGTCCAGCACTCCTTGGATATTCCATTGGTACGCAATGTGGACGAAGGTTGGCCAGTTTTCGTCCCACAATAAGTGCACTGCTGATAGGGCCGCTGGGCTGATCGTGTTGGAATAGACGAACGTCACCAGATAGGAACGGATCGCAGCTTCCACCTCGGTTAAGACAGTTCTTCAGAGCAGACTATAGTCTGCTCTAGACCAGAGCAACCACGATTGCCGAGTACACGTAGCACATCTCTGAATTGTTGAAACGACTACAAAGAAACGTTGAAGGGCTGAAGTAACCATACTTTTTGTAGAAAGTAGTAGTCGTAGTGCTGTGTGATTACTTACTGAGAAAATGAACGGAAACAAGACTATTCAGGTCGTCTGAAGCACGAACAATAAAAATACCGTGCATGAAACTTGTCAGCAGAAGAAAAAAAAAGTAGTGAAACTTGGTAAGAGCTTTAAAACCGACCCTCAAAACTGTCTGCGACAAACCAGACTGAGTTCCCGCTGTATGAACAAGTGTAGAAAATATTTAGCTCAGTAGTGGCGCCTGCAAGGGCCCGCGTCGTGGTATTCCATTTAACAGCGGATGCTGTCTCACGCGCGTTATTTGTCGCGGACCGTCCTCTGCTGGTCACGAATTTCGAGCCTACACGAGAAGGAACTGTGTAGTGTCGTATATATAAAAGAGACCTGGAAGATCCGCAGCGGATAGGACAAAAGCCACAAGGAGGAAATTTTTTGATATTTCTTGTGTCGTCTTTTGTCATTAAAAATATATACCCCCTAGTGTAATGCGGGCCTGTTGTAAGGATACCGCTGGAGCGCACATGTCACGAGCGTTTATTTCCATTTTGGGAAAATGCGGGATTCAACATAACTCAAGAAAAAAATCACGCGAAGTCTAGATGGCGAGACTCCACAAAAGAAGTGAGTGGGAAACTTTCAGCGGGTGTCCTCGTTCTGTTGGAAAAGTAGTAATAGTTCCCAAACCTCCTAATACAAACGTTTAAGCGAAATAAATATCTACGTTGAAGGGATGTCGGATGATTTGTTTGAGTTTGGGCACCCATGCTCTAGACCACCAAACACTTAAGATACTATAGAGAGCATACATAACACTCTATTTAATGAAGCAACAACAAAGTCAACGGATGGGAGGCAAACAAACGTCTATTACGCTCGTGCACACACTAAAACAGAATTAATTCATGCAAAAAAGAAAAATTACGTTGCTGAAATCTTTGAGGGAGCCTTACCTCGGACACAGTTCGAAGCCTGGTAGATCATTGATGGGATAAGGACAAGAGGGAAAAAGACTGCCAAAGTCCAGAACTACCCTTATGCCTAGAGTTTTTTCTCTTTTTTTAATGAATTTTGTTTTGCGTGTGTGGGTTAATGAACTTTGTCCCTTTTCCGCATCCGCGTGTAGAGGGAGGATTGCGTTCACTTTAGAAACCACACGAGACATCAAGAATACCCTCTGTACGATGTTTCGTCTCTCATCTTGGAACTCGGGTGGAGCCAAACGATTAATTCACGTCTTAACTGATAATTATGGCGTCGGGTATACAAAAACAGATATCGTGCTTGGTGTATTTTTATATGTATATATTTATTATTGTTTAAAACGTACACGATTGCCAGACTTGTCACGCCTAGTTCCAAAATGACCACTCCGGCTCCTTGTTCCGCTGCGTTCTCTTTTCCCCCAGTATAAATGAGAGAACGGCGGAGCTGCTTTCGCGCGGCTTAATGCTCTTATTAATCGGAGATGTTGTTAAGGTAATGCGGCCTCGTCAGTTATTGTTTGCCGGCGGCTCAGGAGGCGGGCAAAACACGCAAACAGTGGAAGCTGCCGCTCCCTTACGCGATATACGCCGTGATGGGAGTTCCCGCTTAAATGAAGCATTTCTCACGGGGCGAGCCCATATTGGCCCATTAGGAGAGGTCCACCTCACCCCCGCATTAGGCTGCTGCTTTTCCCCATCAACTAGCCCGTAATACGCAATCACAGCCGAACGTCTCTGCGAGCTAGGGCCACTCGCGGAGCGGCAAATAAACCTGACGAGGCCTCTCTCTTAGCTTTTTGCTTTTAACGTTTCGTTCGCTTCGCAAAAGAGCAGATTTATCCCGCTAATTATTACAATTAACAGGAAAAAAACTTAATTACCCAAATTAGGAAGAGCAGCTCTGTCCGTTCGGCTGCTCGCGTGTCTCCCGGGGCAAGAGATCGCCGCTGCTGCCGTCCCCGAGCCAGTTTAATGCCTCTTATCGTTCTTGGCAGCGTGCGCATTAAGTGCGCAGGCGCACTACGAGACGAGTGATTGGTGGAGAAGAAGAGGAAATGGAAAAACGACGCGCTTCGTTTTGCTGACGTTTCTTTTATTATTGTTTTATTATAGGAGGGTGTTGCAGTTCCTGTCGTTTCTCAGAACTCTTGAGTACATCGCTGACTTCCTTGCCGCGGAACATCATCACGGTGATGTGCTGTTTTTGCGCAACAACGTTTCCGAAAGTACAATATACAGCGAACTTGGGATGCCGGCCATCTGAAGCGCTGCAGCCAAGATTCGCTCTGCATTGTCTTTCACTCGACCGAAGATGTTTCGCTTGCAGTATTTAAAAAAGTGCCACAGGACACTCTAAAAGCAATAGCATAACCTCTGCCCACGCTGGCTTTGCTACGCTGTCGACAGTATTAACTGTAAAGAGATCGATGGAGAAAGAAGGATTAACTCGCCCACAGGAAAGAGGCAGAAACTACAACGACTACCAGGAAACCCGAAAGGTTCCCTCCGGCTATTGATTTTGTTTTGCTTGCCCTTCTACTGAAACCGTTGACTCTGTCGTCGTGTTACACACCGAGAACATATGCGCCATCATTAAATCAGATGCATATTGCATATACGTATATAACTTCCAAATGGACTCTGGTTTGACTACCGTCTACGCTAAATCATCCTCGAAGTTAAGCAGGAACTACTACTCGTTCTACTACAGTTATACTTACTAATGACTGACCACTCGTAATTACAAAAAACCTGAGACTGAGGAGCAGACAGGAAAGGGGAAAACATACACCTTGTCTGTGTTTGTACATTGCTCCAGGGGCTTCTTGTTCTACTCGGGAATCGCAGGGCCTTGCATACAGAGTGTGAAAGTGACACGAGAAAGGTTTATGGCCACGCCATAGTTACTCATCACAGGCTGTTTTTTTAGTAATTTCTCTATAGCATACCATAGCCCTTATCTCAGCTGCGCTATAGCGCTGCATCACATCACTAAACGTGCTATAGGCGGAGCGCAGTTGAATTGCGAAACCTCGTACTGAGGCGAGACAACTCAGATTCCTCAGTTTTTATAGTACAGTACACTATATACGCTATCTTCCAGAGCGCGTGGCTTTGTTTTCACAGTACATTTGCATATATAATGTAAGGAACCTCCGGGGCGAGTTTTGTTTTATTAGAATAGGCAAAGCAAATGTGTTTACAATGTGTGGAGGCAGCCATACCAGGACCTATTTCGGCTACCCTGTTCATGAATCATCATTATCACGCTTAGACGCGTCGATCGGCATACCCACGACGCGCCGCCCAGAAGCACTGGACAGCATCGGTAACACGCTTGCTTTTCACTTAAGTAAGATGGAGCCCAATTGCGAAAAGGCAATTCGCGTCCGGCGCATGCCTAGCGAGCCCTTCACGCCCGAACTTAAAGCCTACCGTGGTTCTGGGCTGTATAAAATTGAATCAGAGACGACCCACGAAACATAAAGGATAGTAAGAGCGTATTTGTTTTCTCCCTGTCGCTGAATATCAGTTTCTGGAATAATACGGCGGCGTTCTTGTTTTGACAGAGCGAGATTTTTGTTTCCCCCATCCTCGCTTTGGCGCCGAAAGCGGGGAGAAAATGTCTGCCCACGCCCTCCTTCTGAGCTCCGAAGAGCGCAAAAGGAGTCAAAAAGAAAAAAAGAAAAGAGAAGAGGACGGCCGACCCGTACACATCAGTCTCTCTTTCCCGGCGTATATACCCATCGCAGCTCGAGGTTCGAGCGGCATGCGCCCCTGCAGGATCGGCTTCTCCGCGATGACCCGCGGTCAGGCGGGGAGCCATCTGCCCTGCGGCTTTTCCTAATGGCCGGCGTTTGTTTTGCAGCCCCTCGGCCCATTCGCTTTCGACCCCCCCCCGTGATCATCACCATTTCTCCGACTCGCTCGATGCGGGGTCCGGGGTGCCCTCCTCCGATAGAGATAGCCAGTAAAATATGGACGGCGGACGTGCTGCCGGTGGCTGCTACGGAAATGACCGCCTAAGACGCTCTCTTCCCGCCCGGTCGCGTTAATCGGCGCACTATGAGCTGACAAATGCGGCCGGGCACGACCGCGTTATCGCGTGAGGCGATGCTGCGACGACGTGGGCTGCTTCTGGCGGGACCGAGGGTCCGACAATGCTGCCAGCTCCTCCGGCTTGTTCGTATGTAGTCGTGCGCCGAATTCGTCATTGGCGCTGTTTGTTATACTTAGGATTCCGGGGTTTCGGTACCGATAAGCCCCAAAAATCAATCCCCGTGCCGCTTTCATCAAAAACGGGGAAACCGAAAAACACCTGATTAGAGCTGTCTTTTGATAGGAAAACGTCAAGCTCCACGATGCAGAAATATTTAAGTAGAGTTTTATTTCGTGTTGAGCCGGAGCACAGCCCACAGTGAACTGACCGCGAGGCTACTTCGCTCTTCGCGGAGCCTTGAGCTCGTTTCCCTCTTTGATTGGTACCGGGACGTTTTCTTAGTATCCGGGTAGCCTGCATAGTACCCGGGGTTGAGTTATGTAAATCATACAAAGTACTGTTTATAACTCTACTCCTCAAGGTGAGAGGATTCTCTCTAACTTGACTAGGTTGGTTTCAATGTGATACCGCCCAAAATGCTAGAGTCTGTTTCAAAGCAGTCATTTGAGCGACTCGTATGATACGGATTAAGCGAGCGTACGCTTGGAATTACTATGCTAAAAATAATGCTCATGGACTTCTCGTTGGAGTGACCACTGCAGGCGGACAATTCGAATGCTTTCATGTATAATCGTTAATCCAGAGGGACACCCACTCCTTCAGTCATAATAGAAACAATTATCTTGGCAAACTAACAACAAAAAAAAAATTAGTAAATCGCTAAGATATGCGTGTTTCATTTCTTAAATAAGACATTAGAACTACTAAATCAAGGACTCAGAACATTCTGATCGAAAGTTAAGAGTGACTTTTGAAGTAACGTTCAATCACTTATGGCGTCAAGTAATATAGTAATAATAAATTAGGCTGCCGATCGGTTAACCTACCGATTAATCAAGGAATTTTTTAATCGCGATTCATTTTTTAAACTGGTTAGTCGGTTAAATTTTGTCAAACAAAAATAAGTAAAAATATAAGACTTTCACTAGGCAGACGTGAATGACTACACCTGTATGAAGGCAAACTTTAGGAGAAATTTTGACCTAAAGTAAACCGTAATGTCAAGATTTGTAACACCAAACAAGTGGAGAAAGTTATACGTGTCTCAGCCACATCAACGCCGTGCGAGTGTCCGCTTAGTGCAACAGAGACTATTGTGAACAATCTAAGCAGTTCGCTATTGCCGGAAAATATCAAGGAACCTCAGTCTTTGCCTTTGCGGCTGAAGTAGTAATTTGTGAGTGGTTTATTTTTTGACTTCTCAAGTTCTCAACTGCACATCAAGGTTGGTTTAAAATCCGAAATTGTGCATTGCGCCGTTTATCACAAAGTCAGAAAAGGCGAAAAATGATATTTTGACTTTTTTAAAGACTATATTATGCATGGGAATGAAGAAAACCGATTAGTCGAATAATTAATCGACTAAAAGTTGGCGATTAATCTGGTAAAACGTTTTAATCGATGCACAGCCCTAATTATAATATAAGTCATTCTTAACGTGAGTAGCTGCGAATGTAGTCGATTAATTTCTAACAGTAACGTCTACATACAATATTTTAACTATGTGTTACAAAAAGTAGTAAAGCACGGAAAAAAACAAGGTTAATGTTCCTAATGTGACCATTACCCAAACACGGTCGAGCATAAATATTCTCTACTGCCTGATCAGCCCGTTCGCTTTACTGCAAATTATTCAAGGGATAGTTGGTGTATACCTTAGAGGATGAGTTCTAAAAGTTGGAGCTAATTGTTTGGTAACCACGACAAAGTGTTGGACGCAGTGGATATAATGTGAAACGCACGCTTTCATTGTTAAAGACATTTCCGCATATTTGCGAGGAGACTAGAGATAACATGGTTAGAATTTCATATTTTGATAAGTTCGATGGTGCGGTTGCTGTAGACAGATATTATGTTGACGAAACGCAAGCGTTGCAGGCGGAAAGATGAGTCCCAACGACTGTCATCAAAAATAATTCTCAATCACCGGCAAATACAAAAGCAACAAAAAAAGAATTGCAAGAACCCAAGTAAAAGCAGTAACGACCGTAGACATCTTCATTCCATCTAAATAATTATCCCCTAGAGCGGATCATTACCAGAGCCGCCAACACGCCCCATCATTAAAGCGAGGTATCCGCCGAAGCGAAAAGAAACAAACAAAACGGTAAGCAGGTAAGAAAGATGAAAAAAAGTGATTAGGACAAACTGCGCCATTTCTGAGCAGCCCACAGCGCAAGTATGGCAACTCCCATCCGCGGTCTATAACCAACTCCGAAGATACAGAGCGCGAGCACAAACACGCCTACGCCAGGAACCAGACCATTACCGTCATCGTCCAAAGAAACTCGAAGAGACTTTTGGTTGCTGCTGCACGCAGAAGCAGCGTCGGGGAAGAAGGCTCTTCTAATTAGACATCGAAACTAGCCGCCCAAAGTTTCCTCGAGTCACCGTCAGGTAACGACACCATCGCGCGCGCTGACACTTGCCTGCGGTATTAGTCCCTTCTCGTTTTACTATTTCTTGTTTGCTCGTTTGTGTTGCTCATATTTTCTGCCCCCCCCCCTCGTTTTCAAAGCGCGTGCACACAGACGTACACTACATGACACACGAGATGTGCGGGGCATTAATAACGGCCCAAGCAACGAGTAACCGCTTCGGCGCGTGCATTGCGCGCTCGCGTAAATGTTTCTTGGCAGGCTTCGTTTTTACGACCAGGGAAGAGAAAGAGAAAAAGAAAGAAAAAGGAAGGTGCATCCAAGCTTTCCGTAATACCGACTTGGGGGAAAGGGGACAGGATCTCAAAGCGCGCTCGCACACGCGTTTGCTCAGGCACACGGCGGGCGCGAGGACAGGCTCTTCTGCGCGTAATCACGGATAAACAAGAAAAACGACGGCGAGCCAGTAAGCAAGAAGCATATCCGGAATCGGCGCGAGCGCTAGCCGCCTCGCAACTAGCTGCCAGGCAGAGCGAGCGAGTTCCGTCCTCGGCCTGAATTAATCAAGAACGGAGATGGACCGCGTTCCCTGCACGAGGCCGAGCTCTGTGCACAAGGAACCGGTGAAGCGCTCCGGTCGCGCGAAGCCTCTACCCGCCAGCCACGACTGTAGCGTCGCTAAGTATAAGAACTCATCCGGGGGGAGTGGCACGGCGCGTATGTGTATTTGGTACACTTCTTCCGCGCTCGAGAACTAGTGCAGACTGACGCCAGCGAAAATCGGGGGAAACACGATGCTCTAGGAACGTCTTTAGGTTGCTGCCGTGCCGGAGCCGTCAACTTTCTTCGGTAGCCTATGCCGGTTACCTCGGGTTGGAGGGTTGACCAGAGCCCCGCACGAAGAACGGATCTCGATTCTGGTTTTGATTCGGGGATCGTACCGCACGTCAGCAGCCTAGCCCAGTACACGCCGAACGGCGATAACAATATACGTATATTTACATGAACGGGGATGGGACAAAAGGCGACTAAGGTCGCGTGAGTTTTGTGCTGTTCAGGTCGGCCAGGCCCATCGGTCGGGAATCCTTAAACAGCACGTATTCAATGAGGAATGAAGTCTGTCTTTTGCGTAGCTGTCTTCTTGACTCAGTCGGAGCTGCCAAACACAATGCTGATAAAGACTTTATTATCAGATTTACCGAATTTTGAAAGTCTGCAAAAGGTCTACGTTTGGTAAAAGTTATTAAATCAACAAACTAGCGCCTAATGGTGACACGCACCTGAGACGCATGTCACCATTTATCCCTGGCGTAGGTGACATGCGTCCCTAGCGAATGTCACCTACGCCACGGTGACATGCGCCAGCTGTAGGGTAAATGTCGGCTCAGTATAGGCTAAGTGTAGGTTAAAAAAGTTAGCTGTGCGCGAAATAAAATCCAATAACCATACTGATAAAAATGAATCGAATAACACAAAAGAAGTCGCGCCCAGTTGCTCATCTATGCTGAATCTCCGAACCATCTGAAAGAAAAAAACAATAAAGGTAAGATCAGCACTTTCTACGCTTGGAGAAGGTCATGACCAGAACGAAGGGCAAGGACGATTCGGTAAGACTTTCCACGGACTGAATTTTCACGAACATAGCTCGAATAAATCTCGACCCCGAGTTTCTTTTTTCATCGCATAGTTTCCAAGCGCCTTCGCATACCCGACGCATCTGCCGCATGTTCGAAGAGACACACGGGGAGACGGCGGGAAAGACGTCCACCACTCGGAAGCCGCGACGGCTCCTTGCCCCCTGCCAGGAGGTGTCGAACAAGGTGCGCGACATTCCGGAGCAGGCCGTGTCAAGGTCGGCCGAACCACCAGGAAACCCCGCCGCCACCCCGAGCGCTCATTTGCATGAACCGCGGGGCCCCCCTTCCTGCTTGGCCGGGATCGGTAGCAGCGGCCGGTCGTCGCATCCAGCGCTGCTCCCTGGAGCACATCATCGCCCGCTCCTGCGGAGAAGTTGGTCGACCGAGACGGCGATCGGCCGCCCGAGCACCGCTCCTCCTGGTTTTCCTGTTGCGATGGCGGCTTCGCCCGAACTCTTCCGACCGTCTGCTACTGGATGCGGGTTGGGGCCGACTCTCGACGCGCTTCTTGAAGTTCTGCGCAGGCCGATCCGGCGGACACAACGTTTCCTCCCCTGGTTAACGTTTAAACTGATAAATAGGATGAAATTTTCTCATCTAGGCCTCTATTTACATCGCCCAGTGGCTTACCAGTCAACCCAGATCGTCTTTCCTTGCGCCGATGGTTTGTTAATCTCAACGGCTCGTAATATTGTAATGTACTAGAAAATGGTGTTGTGGAAGATGGTGCTGCGAGCCTCTCTCTCCAGGAGGTATGTTCCATCCCTGCAAAGGATGCCCTAAGTTTGATCGCTACTACTAGCCTTTCATCTGCATGAGACGTCGCCAATGAGAGAAGAACTACACTTCTAGACAATCTTTGTCTGATAGTCGGAAACTGTAGGCATAGCATGTTTGGGGGCTGCAAAACAATTTTCAAAAGCAGATATGTACAAGGGCAGAAAACTTCCCACAGTCTTACACACACCCTCTCTATCTCTCTACCCTCTCTCACATATATGGGGGAATGCTAAATCAGTTCTCTTTATAGACCTCTTTCAGGTGTCATCGCCATATCTAACTACGACCCTCATAGGCTCTGTGCACGTTCGGACCCATGCCTTCTTGGTTTATCTAGAAACGAGATCACTCTTCTGCCAAGATTTCTGAAATATAAAACTGGTGTACGGTCGATGAAAACGTCAGCGGTAAGGTTATCTCATCGAAGGATTTCCGTCTAAAAAAAAATCAAATAAAAATACACTTAAAAAAAGAGTCGAGAAATCCCTGACGGATCGGCTGTTATCTGTTTCAGCGCCAGATGAGAACTTACTCCACACGAGCCCCTTATAGATAAGTTATCCGGGGACAACCCGCGCACTACCGGCATAACGCAGACTGAGATAAAAAAAACTGACACGCGCACCACGCAATGCCTGCCATCCGTCCCCACACAGAGGAGAAACCAACGCGAGCGTTCATATACTGCCGGGTTTTAAATAGAAATAGGAAAGGTAGAAGAACCAGGCTCAAACATTGCTTCAGATTTGATCTGCGAAGTTAAAAATGGCCCGGACCGAACCTCCTCCGCAACAAACTCCATCAAAGCGTGTCAGTCTGCAGGGAGCTTAACAGTCGCCTCTTCCTGCGTTCAATGGCGCTAGGTAATGGCGTAGGAAGCCCGAGGAGCCTGCACGGAGGTGGACAATGGCGGACGAGGCCGTCCGGCGATATTGGTGCTGCTTGAAAGAAAGACCCCAACAAGGAGCGTGGGGGCGGCGCTCCGGGACGTTTGTCATTGAGCGGCGTCTGCCGTGAAAAGCTAAAGGCTGCTCGATTCCCTGCTTCGCCCGCGGTCATCAGGGGAGCCGCAAGGCCAGCGGCAGCAAAAGCATCCGCCGACCCAATCAGCTGGACGGGGTTGGTGAAGCCAGGGCGAGCGAACCGCACTTATGCCGTCGTCAATGGAGCTCATTTGGTTTTGTCTTGGGGGGCCCTGCGCCCGATTCAGATGGCGGCTCGAGGGGGTCGTCTTCTGGCGACATCCGGACATATTGTTGGTCGAAGGTCGTTAGGGGCGCATTCTGAGCGCGTCTTGTCCGCCATGGCGCCGCCATTCACGGCCGCTTTCTGCGCCGCGACGCACAAACTGCGGACGCAGGCCGCGAGGTTAGAGAAGGGGCGGCCGACGGTTCTATGGGCTTCCACGAAGAGACTGTCGAGCGCCGATCTCGGCATGGGCTTGAAATATCGCCGCTTTTAATTTCCTGCCGTCTCGTGCTGCTGCGATGAACTGGAGAGGGACGAGGGGAGAGGCACTGCCCCAGTGATTTCCGAGGTCGCAGCGGGACTTCAGTTAGAGAGAGAGAGAGACGGCTTGAGTCCGAACAGTTGCGACATAACGTTCGCTATCCGTGGCGTCCTTCAACGCTCGGTCCTTGGAGGGAGAGATACGTGCCCCCACACATATGGAACTTTCATTCACCGTTCATTCATCCTTTCAACACCCGGTATACAGAACTTCACGGATGAAAACAGAGAAAGCCTTCCTTCGACGTAATGACTAACAACAAACGTGGGTATCGGCCTCGTAAACCTGGCTGTCTCGAGCGCTCGAAAAAAGAAGAAAAGGAAAACAAGATCGGGAACACGTATACAAAGAGCAGGTGGAAACGTGAGCTGCGATGAAGGGAGCAGACAAAATTACCAAGGAAGATCAAGAAGAACCGCTCTCGACATTTGGCATGCACGATATGGTGGGCAGCTCCGTAAATGGGCAGGCTGCCATCAGCGCGATCAGCTGCAGCTAGCGATGACACGTCGTGCTAACCGGCCACTCAAGGTAACTACTAAGACAGCGATATGCGCGATGACGTTTAGCGTCTGTCCATTTTATTAGATGCGCACCACCCACGCCGCACGCGTTCGAGAGACGACACGCCGGGCCGTGCCATCCGCCCGATCCGCCTTCGAGCAATACGGGAACAAACGAACCGAGGAAGACGGAAACAAGGAGAGCACCACCAGACAGAGTTCGGAATCGCCCCCTTACGGTCGTTGTTGTTGTTGTTGTTGTTCTCGTTGTTGCCGGTGGTGCTCTCTTCCGGTGCCGAATAATTTGCCGGCTCATTTGAGCCCAGCGGTTGCGCGAGCGACGAACGACCGACCGACCGACGCCCGCGTTCACTCCCACCCTCCCAGCAGCCGCGCGCACGTTTATCTCGGCACGCTGTTTGCATTCGGCGGAGGCGCCGCCACCAAATTATGTTTATAAATAAGGGGTGACGATCGTTCGAGAAAAATCTCGTCTCCGCCCCCACCACGCGGCAACTCGCACCGTCCCGCCGCTTAGTGTACACACACACACACATGCGCATACGGCGCACGCAGCCCCAGTACGGCACGGGACAAAAAACGGCGGTAGAAAACCGAATACAGAAAAGAAAAAATAATAAAGTAATACGATAAACGGAGAGGTCGAAGAAGAGCAGCAGAACGCGGGGATGACGACGATCTGTCTCGGGGGCAAGGCGCAGCGGGTACTTCTTTAACGTCCTTAACGCCCGTTGCCCGTTAATTCTTGCTCTTAACGGTGCTGGGTCGGACGTGTCGGCCGCTTCTGGAGGTATGGAGTCTCGTTTGGGGAAAATGTTGACAACGCGCTTCTCTTCTTGGATCTGTTTCTTTTTGTATTTTTCTCCTTTGTCGCTATTCGGCAGCAACGTTCGAGTGGGAGACAGGGGGCAGCTTCGCCCTCGAGTTGGAGAAAGAAAAGCGTAATAACAGCGCCGCGCGCACTCCGAGATACAGAGGATGACGAGGAGCGCGCATCGGAATGGTTGTGCATTAAGCGTACTCGCCACATCATCGCGAGCCTTCGCAGGTGATCTGCGCCCATGCGGGGACGGAGATTAGCGGGAAAAAGTTTCCCGTTCGAGACGCAATGGGGCGCGTACGAGCGCGCTTTTAAGATCTCTTTTCGACTGCTGCTCACGTCTTTTTTGAAGTGCCGAAAACTTCCTGCCGATTTCGGTCGTGTTTCGTCTTTCTATTTTTGCGCATATTTCTTACGAGGAGCATAAACGCGGGCGTGCTCTAGTCGTTGGGGGGGATTCGCTAAACGCTATACTCCTCGAACGTTTCATTTTCTTTCTTTTTTTCCTTTTTTTTTTGTTTTGGCTTCCTTCTTAATACGGACACAAAAAGACTTGCGCTTCGAATGCACTTCTTTCTTTCGCTACGTTGTGCTGTAAACGGTTTTACCCGATTACAAAATCGTTTTTTAACGTTTTATATAATTTTTTTCGGCGATACATTTTTGCACGTTAGAAGCCGCAGTTATGCGGACGGGAATCACACCTTAATCTCATTCATTTTTCTTCTATTCAATGCCTGCAAAGCGTCTTCTGTTAATGAGTTTACTGTCCCCTATCATCCACGAACCGAAAGTGGTCTCGAAGTGGCAACAAATTACGTCATACAGGAGCCGGCGGTTGGTCGTAGAAGTTTCGGCAGTAAGTAGGAGCGAACGCGAGTGTCGCTGTCGCCGCGGCGTCCCAACCCATGGCTGCTGAGGCCACCGTGCGCTGTGAAGCTGTAGAACGACCTACAGCTAAGTTAGGCGTCCGCCGTATCCACCCGCGGCGCTGTGACACCGCCAGGAGTGCGGCAGTCAACGACACGACGCTTGTATGACGTCATCAGGTGGAAATCGAAGGACCCTAAATCAGGGCGTGGTAACCACACCACCGGTCGGAGACGCGTCTCAATCACCATGGTTTCTACGCGGTGGAAGCCACCGCGTAATCGTATGGATGAAGCCAGCAGAAAGAGAGGCTGGATAGATGCACGTACCTTGTCGTCAGAACGTCCGGTACGGAGTTTTCTCGGACGCTGTGATCTTCACTGGGAAGAGGTCGCATAGCCCGAGGCTCCAGGCCGGACGGGCAGGGGGCTGCGGGCACAGAGCAGAACAAGGCGCTCGAGGTCAGACACGCGGGATCATCACCGTATCCTCAGAACGCAAACAAAAGACTGTCATTCGATCAAGCACATCACTCGTGTGTGTGTGTGTGTGTGTGTGTGTGTGTGTGTGTGCGCTGTGTGTGTCTGTGTGTGTGTGTGTGTGTGTGTGTGTGTGTGTTTGTGTCTGTGTCGTGTGTGTGTCTGTGTGTGTCTGTGTGTGTGTGTGTGTCTGTGTCTGTGTGTGTGTCTGTGTCTGTCTGTCTGTGTGTGTCTGTGTCTGTGTCTGTGTGTGTGTCTGTGTCTGTCTGTCTGTCTGTCTGTCTGTCTGTCTGTCTGTGTCTGTCTGTCTGTGTCTGTGTCTGTGTCTGTCTGTCTGTGTCTGTGTCTGTTTGTTTGTTTGTTTGTTTTTCGAGTGGAAATCAAGTTTTCCACCCGAAATTACGAAGACTCTATCGCGATGCGTAATTTCACATTTCTCATCAACGAGACAAGGGTGTTTCAGGCGGCAATCGTGTACACGTGACCAATTTGTGTCGCCATTGGCAGAAATGTTCCCAACACTCAAGGAACCACGCAAGGATTAAAGATGACAGTGATTTCCAGGCGTTTGTTCGGTATAGCGAAGCAGGCGGCATCGATGATGCGCAATGTATACGAGCTAAGAGAAGGAAGATTGTACCGACATCAGCCATATATACGCTCCACAGTATCAATGTCGTACGCCTTTCGAACCGTGACAAACTGAACACAGCCACCTTCAAAACCGCGGCCTCGCAAGATCTATATTTCGCATTATGACCCTTGTGCATGCGCTTTCAGAGATTCCACACATTGGTGTGGAAGTTTCGGAAAAGTAAAACCGCCGCACGGGTTAGGTATTGATCCCAGGAAGAACATATCGTTGATAACAGGTTAAGAACCGAAGTAGATGCTCAGCCTTTAGGCAGCCGCACTTCGATCACGCTCAAGCGCCGATGTCTAAACCAGCGTTTAGGCGGAAAGCAACCGCTACGAAACACATGTTTGAAACAAGCGCCAAGCAGGCGTTAGAGAAAGTCGGTATGGTGGAAACAGCTTGTCATTACATTATGCTTTTCAGAAAGGAAAGAAAGAAAGAAAAACGACAAAGAACCGTTATAATAACGTGGCTGACCTCTCTGGTGAGTCATTTCAAGGGCTAGGGTCATTCCTTCCGCACGCTTTTACCCATCCGAACGCGGCGAGGACGACGAGGGCGCCCAGCCGCGCTCGTAAAAGTTTTAACTACGCATTTGCGCGGCGTGAACCCGAGAACAAGAGCCACCGACGACCGAAGTGCCGGAATAATCGCACGGCACGGGGGAGGCAATATGAACAAAGAGCTCCCGATATTACCCGGCAACAGAACGGAAAGAAAGTTCGAATGGAACAAAAATAAACGCGCCGCTAATTTCTTTTCGGAGCGCGCTCTAAGAGAGAAAGCGAGCGGCGTACTCAGGATTGTTTCCAAACGTGTAAGGGCAGAAAAAAAAGAAAGAAAAAGGTTTCCCCAAACGTGCGCGCCCCGAAAAAGCACGGGACGTCGCGGCCCATTGCCGATTTCGTACGGTACTCGGAACTCGGCGACGCGTGAGACTACGACGACGACTAGAAGCCCCCGGACGGAGCAGAAGAGGCCCTCCCATCCACCCGCTGAGCACGGACCGACGAGGGGCTCCGGCAAAAAGCACCCAAAGGACAAAGGCGACGCGGCCACGGGCATAAAGGATACGCCCTGCTGCTTGCCGCAGCTCCGATAATGTGCAGAGAAGAATTCAATCCATTAATGTTTTCGGTGGGAATTACAAATCGAGTTTGCATACGTAATGAGCGCCGTTCCTCTATGCCTTCCTTCCTCGCTTTCGGTCTTCCTTCGCCAACATATCTTTTTTTTTTTTATGTGCGCGTGCGTGTGTGGAGAGTGGGGTGAAGGGAATGTGGTATGTGGGAGCTTTGAGAGCAGAAAATTTGACGCTCTCTGATTTCTGATCTGCGGCGAGCAGCTCCGTCGACGCCGTCGCTCGCATACGAGATCAAAATCTGCTCTAACGAACTTGTCTTCGAAACATTTGCTTTGTAGGCAAGAACTTCTTTTTGTTTTTCCTTCATGGGCCAGCGCACGCCTCACGAAAATCGTGTTCGAAGGAAATCGCGCACATTCTTGCAGTGTGTTCCTTTTTTTTTTTGCGGTACGTGGTCGTTACAGTTCTGCAACTGGATTAGAAACCGTGTCGGCGGAATGAATAAGAAACCTTTGGACGTATAATGGCTGCCCTTATACGTTGGCTCCCCCAAAAGTTACTTCTGAGGAGCCAACTAAACCGAGGCTTAAATGCACGTGCTCCTACACCACATACAGCGTACATGGAGCTAAGATAAATGCTCAGATGCTTGACATCTTCGTCCCTGGAGTTCCGGTTTAATTTCAGGTTTCTCTAACCCCCAAGAAAGGTTATAACGCTGTGAATTCATCAATTAGCGCCGTTACGTCTGCGCTTTGTGTCCGCAATGTTGTGCCCTCCTTCCGGTCATAAACCTCCTACGTACTTCCC
Source organism: Ixodes ricinus (assembly GCA_037355805.1). NCBI lineage: Eukaryota > Metazoa > Arthropoda > Arachnida > Ixodida > Ixodidae > Ixodes > Ixodes ricinus. The sequence continues at coordinate 320,141 of JAZHYW010053017.1, read as the reverse complement.
TCGGTACAACCGTATCACACTAGACAAATGGAACCGAAAGATATAATAGAAAAAAAAAAGGAGTAAATTGTTTTGGACAGACAAAAAAGCTTCTTCAAAACTTTCGTCCCTGGTGAAATAACTCCTCTGAAACGGAAGGAAGAGTCCCTCCGAATTCCGCTGGCTTCTAGCACCCTGTCCGGCGAGGAACAGCAGTACCGGATGTGCGACACACGAGAGCGGAGAAGACAAAAGACGAGTCCGCGGTTTACGAACCCCTGAACCGTGAGCCCCTTCAGCAGGGACCTCGTTCCTAACCAGGGGGCTGCTGCAAACACGGGGCGCACTGCGGGAGGCCCCCCCACCACCAAATACCACTCACGCATTTCTGCCCCCCATAAACAATGCCCCCCCTCGGCCGTTGTTGTTGTTGGTATTGTTCTGCACCGACCGTTGTTGTTGTTCTGTTTACGGCGTATACGCATGCGATAGAGTTGTTTGCTAATGACGTCTCGGAAGCAGGCCTCACTTTTAAAAGCGACGGCGAGCTACGCCCGCGCTGAAGCGCGCACATGCGAGAGGCACGGCGTTGTGGTGGTCTGGTTGCATGGTTAGGAAGCTTCGACGCCTGATTTTGACGACCCTGGCGGCTTTTGTGCGAAACGTTGGGAGAAGCCTGCTTTGATGAATGAGGCGGAGCACCTCAGCAACGTCACCTTCACCGCACGCCACCACCCGAGCTGAGTTTGTGCGGGCGGTTGCCAGGTTATTAATAGTCTCCCGTGAGCTGGTTAAGATCGCCTAGAGCGGGTTAGCATCACTAATTCTACGGGTATTTCTTTAAGTTCATATTGCTGTCAAATGTCACTTTCTTTTTCGTTCTTGCTTTCTTTTTTTAATATGCACGCGGTGGTGTAGAGAAGGATGTTAGGGCGAACATACAAGTTGCCCAACTTCATATTTCGGCGATCTGAGTGATGCATTTGTTAGCATTGCAGCCGATTCAACACAAACTTGTTGCTAGAAACTCTTGCCAATCTACGGAAATACTTAAACAATATGTTTTTAATGTTGCTTTCAACTGTAATGGTTTTTTGTTGTTGCAATAATAAGCATTTTAGGAGTAGAGTAACCTTCACTTCCCTACCACCTTGCGGCACAAAGGTAGTTTAAGCCGGGGGTCACACTGCTACTACGTCGTACAGAAGACAGTCTGCGTACAGATTCGAACGCGAGTCACCGCGAGATCCGTGCTTTGAATGCCGCGTGGCAATGAGTTTAAGGAGAAGACTGTGCACGCTGCATTCGAACTACGGATATTGGGGTGACTCGTGTTTGCAGACCGTCTTTGTATGACGTATGAGCAGTGTGACCCCTGCTTTAGATCAGAATACTTCATCAACATGCAGTGCATGCACTACCCGATGAAACCTCTCGTGCACATATCGACGCGTGTTGAAAACTTCACATTCAGCATTTCCAAAAAAAAAAAAAGAGGGCGACGTTTCAGAATAGGGTGCCTCAGGCACGTAGCCAGGATTTTGTTTCGGGGGTGCGGGGGGGGGGGGGGGGGGCGCCCACGACAAAATGCTGTATGAGGGGGAGGGGGGAGAGGAGGCCCCAGCAAAATGGAAGATTTTGGAGGGGCCCGGGCCTCATGCCCCCCCCCCCCCCTGGCTACGTGCCTGGGGTGCCTACACCTCTGTCTCAGGGTGAAGGCATCTTTTGTTGCATTGAGTGGACCCGCGCGGAACGGGCTGGCGCAGTGAGTGCGTGATTTATGCGGTAAAATGGCGTCTAAGCATTAGTCGAGGCTACGCGCTCGAGCACACACACCTAATTACGCGTACTTCAAACAAAAAAAAATGGACGAAAAATGGTTGAGATGGACCAACCACTAAAGCAAAAGCGCGTGTCTGTATGAAGGCACTCTACTTAATTCATCAGGTTCTAGCTGTCCCCCAGTTACGTTTTTAAGGCGTTCAAAGGTCAAAGAAAGGCTCCTTATAAAATCTCCCCCCCCCCTCCAAAAAAAAAAAGTCTTCGTTTAATGAAAATTGCGTAATCGAGAACTAAGTCGTAAACTTGAATTTAGTACACTCGCTTTCCAAAAACGCAACGCGTTTGCAAATATCCTTTAAAAAAAATACAGTAAACATGTAAAAAGAAAAAAAAACATGCAGCAAGGTTTCATGCAAGCAAAAACAGCGCGAAAAAAATGACAAGGACAATGAGGGAGACAAAAAAAAAAGACAACTAGATGGAGTTGCTTTGTTTTGTTTTCCCTTGGTTTCCTGTGTGTCTGCCTTTGTTGTCCTGGTCTTTTCTAGCGCTGTTTCAGCCTGTAATGAATCCCCAACTTGCCCAAGCGTCCATTCTAATACGTGCATTGCAAGTATGTCGATGAAGCACCGTAATTTGAATGAACTTTCTGGAAACGTTATATAGTATATAGCTGTATACCTATGCTCGGTTCATGTACATCTGAAGTCATGAGAAAACACCAACCGTGCTTCTCTCGGTTAATGACGCCTCATTCTACGGATGCCGAAACGTCCCTACAGTAAATCGAAGGACTACGTAACCGCTTGATCACCAATATACGGATGAGGAGAGTAGCCGGCCGCTCTCCTCGCAATAAAAAATGGCCTCACAAGATGGGAGAGAGAGAGAGAAGATGAAGGGGAGGCCTCAAAGGAGCTTCGACGGAGCCAGCTAAAGTTACTCCCAGACTTGGCCGAAAGTAATGAGCCGATGCGTCCGCTCCGAGGAGTTAAAATTAATCGCGCACACTGTGATACGCCACGCCGCTCGCATCAGCCGAAGGAGGATGAAAATGAAAGGGAGATAAAAAAAAAAAAATGGGGGGAGGGTGCAACAACAAGAGCCACGCGGACCAAATGAAAGAAGAGACGATAATTCATTGCTTCGCCCCCAAAGACGAAGGAACCAGGCACAGAGAACTCTCTGGTTTCCGCGTAGCGGGCGTTTTAAGCAATACTCGGCGCCAGCGACGACGACGACCACGCCGCCGCCGCCGCGGAGAAGTGGCTTCTACTGCACCGTCCAAGAGGAGAGAAATTTTTAATTGTTTTCCGCGGGGGAGGTTGATGCGGTGCGTTATAAATTTCCTCCCGCGCAAGAGAACGGCGGGGAATACGGGCAAGTTTAATTTCGCCCTCCGTGAAAGAAAGAGAGAGAGAGAGAGAGCCTGTACGCGTATCCGAGCCTATACTCCATTTTACACCTCGCAATGAACCACGGAAGAAGCTACGAGCCATCCAATCCAGTCCACTATCGCGTTAATATCACGTCACCTTCGGGTGGGGCGCGACAACGTGCGTTGCGTGTAGTCACGTGACAAGTTCCCAGCGACTGGATTGGTTGAGATGGCTCGTAGAGTCCGCCGCGGTTCATCGCATAAGGTGAAGCGGAGAGAGTAGTCTGTTCGCGCAGGGGGGCCCCGTCTGACGGCAGAATTACGGCGTCGTCTCCTTTTCTGATTTATGCGCGAAGTGGCTCGCGCGAGCCGATCGCTGCTCGGCGTGGAAGAGATGGCCGCCGCCTCCGCCGCCGCGTGCTCGGAGCACTGAGTTACCGCCGTCGGGAAACAACAAGCGAGCTCGGGCCCATCAAACGGGCCGACGGAATCCGGCCCGGCATTGAGGCCGTAATTCAATTTCTCACCTTACTGCGTCTCCCTCTATGCACGGAGAGCCTCGCGAAATTACCCACACCTCGGAGGCCGTTAGGCTCGTCATTCGTTAAATCTGGAGTGGATGAATGGAGCGCGCCCAAGTCGAGCATTTTTGCGCAAGTGGGGCTGGTGGAGTTTTCGATACAACGTTGTGTTATGGCTAAAAAAAAAAATGGATCGAAAAATATGATTGAGAAATCGCTTCTTTATACAGGGTGTGTTTCAGGGTGGCGTACCATGTCTAGAGCCTCGAGAAATGTTTTAAGAAAACATTTGATAATACGTCCAGTTGTCTATATAAAAGACTGCGTACGCCCCTGAGGGAGTCGAACCACTGACCTCAGTGACCCGATACTTTATCTCCTGCGCCAGCGGGCGGCCCTGGCTATAGTATGGTTATAGTTGGTATATCATATATGTATCCTCGTTGAAAAACGCTGGATGCCACAATGGCAGGAAGATCTTCAAACATACTGTGCATGGTGCAGGATGTTTGAAGATCTTCAAACATACTGCACATGGTGTGCATGACTCTGTCTCCTGTCTTCATCCATTGGACTATGGTACTTTTTTATTTTCTAAGATGTATCTATAAGTCTCCTAAAATCGAAGGTTCATGTCCGATTAAACTAAGTATAAAAGTGCTCCTAGCTTCTGACAATGCTGTTGGTTTTTGACGTTTGTTGACGCTGACAATGAAGAAATCAAAGTGTCAACAATGACAATGAACAACCCATCCCAATACAGTTCGCTTCAAGTATAGGCTTGGTTAAAAGCGCACTTCGACACGCTGATGCCAGTGAGATAGAAACAAAAAGAGAAGAAAGTCTCTCGGTGTGACGCAAACAACTTTTTTTCTCCGGCGGCGCCTCATTCTACGAGCCCCAAAACAAAGCGCAAACACGACACAGGCAGCGCCCAACAAGAGCAATTCAGTCTTCCCCGAACTGGGTGTCGGGACTCAATTGAACGCGACCGCGGATGATCGAAACTGCAAAAACACAAAAAACCAAGAGCCCTCCAGTAGAGAGCGACGAAGTAGAGAAAGTGGAGGGTGGGGACCGAGGAAGTTTACAAAAAAAGACGTACGTAGTAACAAAAATAGAACAAAACAACGAAGAAAAAAAGATGAGGAGCAAAAGCGACCAGGAAGTAGCCGGGGGATGCTGCGTCCCTCCCCATCAACGCATCCGGAATCCTTGGACACAAAGTCAGATCCGAAACGTCTGTGCTGTTTGTATCTCGCTTCAATGAGCCTCCCAACGTTCTTCTCGTTGCTTACGTCGCCTTTTTTTTTTGTTGCAACCGCTGTTCGGCGCTTCGCCCCTGCCTCCCCCCCCCCCCCCCCCCCCCCGCGCAGTGAGACGGTTGTGCGAGGATTCACGCTCTATCTTTGATAGTCTGCCGACTGTTCCCGCGCGACTGGCGTCCCCCGAGTCTTTTGTTTCTGCCGATCTCTCGCTGCCGAGACCGACGACAATGTGGTTGTCGCTTGATTCATGCTGCGGCAAAACTAAACGCTTGGACGATTTTTTCTTTTTTTTGCGTGTGAGTATTTAAAATTTGATGGCAATTGTAAAAGAAAAAAGTATTTCTGCAAGTTTTCATTGTCGATCACGGTCTAACTATGAGATAATGAGTGAGCTCTCTATCAAATACTTGTTAAGTCGAGCGTTTTCACTGAGCTTCACCCGCTCGCTGGACCGGCAAAAAACAAACAAACAAACAAACACATGGAATGCTAGTGGAGCATTGGGAGGGATACGCAAAACGCATCCGTCGTTTATGTTTTCTTCCATTTCATATGGCGAACGACGCGCGTTATGCGACAACTCGATAAACAAATGGCCCTCGTAAATAATGGGAATCAAACGAACAATCGAAAGAAGAAGAAGGAAGAGCCCATTTGTTTTTTGTCCACCGCACCAACAAACTGACAGGAGACAGAAGAAAACGGGGAGAGTTCCCGTCGCCGCAAATACGTATCGCGCAATGCGCATTTTTCGAGATAGCTATATATTCGCAAACACAGCAAAAAAAAAAGAAGAAAAAAAAATCTTTCAACGCGAGCCGAGGACGACGACGACGTAGTCGACGGACCGCACCAGCAGCTTGCTTTGTGGACGCCAGAAAGAGTTGCTCTCCCCGAACTCCCACGGCGAACCTCCCAAAACGCGCGGCGTGCCCGCGCGCGGTTTCGAAAGAGAGGCGCGACCGACAGTTTATTTGGACGACGCCTCCCCCTCCGTCACTACCACCACCCGACGGTGGTTTTATCAGCAACCCCCCCCCCCTTACCCCCCCCCAAAAAAAAAAGAAAGGAAAAAAAAAAGAGCTTGTTTATTTCGCGCGTCGTTCGGAAAGCGGGCGAGTCGAGCGACGGCTCGCTCGCGTCGTCGCCAGCGCCGAATATGCATTCGTTCACGTATGAAATATTAAACGAGGATGGCAGCGCGGCAGCAATACAGCGAGAAAAATAAAGAGAGAGGGGAGAGGTTCGCGCGGGACAGTCGAGGGCGCACCCTGCATGCGCGGTGCCCCGGGAAGAAGAAGAGACAGCGAGACCATCTATTTGATTAGCCACAATACAATAACCCAGCCCCTTCCCCAGCCAGCAGTAGCGGGGCTGGGGAAACGGAGGAGAAGAGAACGGAAGAAAGGGTCTCTCCTCCAGTCCCTTCGAATTCCTTTCGCTAGATATGCGCATAACGTCGTCGTCGCCGCCGTGGCGCGATTCGGAGCTATACGTCGTCGGTCCATTTCGTCCCGTCGACGGTGTCCTCTGCTCGGGCGGGCGCGCGTGCCTTGCCCTGGGCAGGGTCGTCGGGGAACCGCGGTCACTCGTTGTCGCGTTGAGTGACGAGTGCTCGGCTCTCGGCGTCCCTTCGCGGTCGGCGCGCGGGGAGAGCCTGGGGTTGACGGTTGCACGAGCTTCGGCGGGTGCGGCATACATGCATTCGGGAATGTATGTATGCCAGCGGCACAGTCGGTGGACGAGAATTTCAATTGGAAACCACACAAATATGGTTCCGTCTATTATACATCTCTTTGCAAGGTTGTTTTCTGTCTTTCTTTCTCTTTTTTTTTATTGATCGAGGTTTTGAGAGAAGAACACGGCGAGGGACCGGCGACCGACGTTATGTTGTCACCCGGTCCAATAAAATGCGAGAATAAGGAATCTACTCGCGAAGCCAGTATGCCCCAACTCGTTGTTGATAAACGCGAGTATAGACCCGCGCCAATTGTACATTCTGGTAAATCCAAAGCCGTTAGGAGAACCAAAGGCCGCATGCAATCCGAGAAGGGTGATTGGTCAATGACAAGGCTCGAGATGTGTTTAGACCCAAGAATATAATCTGCGCTGTGGTACTGAGCATGCCCTCTCACCGTGCTCAGTGCTGCCATGGAGCCGACTTTGTATATACAATACAATACAATACCATACAACAAGCTTTGTTTTTCCAAAAGTACTGGAGGGAAAATATGGGTCTAAATATATTTTCAGCTTTGTCGCTATAAGTGCAATTTCTTATAGGTCTAAGTACTGCACATATACAGAAGACTACTTCTTTTCCCGCATAACTGCGAGCGAAGGTGCACTCACAAGCGCGAGCGTGCTGCTCTGAACTATGCTCCGTTCACACTTAAGCTGAGACTAGAGCCAAAGCTACAAGCGCCAGTCAGTCCGCGCTTCTAAGGCTTTGAGACGTGCATTTCTAGTACGAGTGCTCGTTCTCCAGAAGAACGCTTCGATGCAGCGACCCTCGGAATCTCGTGCTTGTGGCATTGGCTGCAGTCTCAGCTTAAGGGTGAACGGAGCATACTATTGTACTACACGAGCGCGACTACTAAGCTGCAGGGCCCGTTCAAAGCGCGCAGAGTTCGCTCTCGTAGCTTCCGCTACGCAGAAGCGCACACCGAGTGCCCAGAATTTGAGTGCAAAACATCGAAAAAAACACCAGCACCGCAAAGTAAAGCCGAATATACGAGTTTAATTAAGAAAGCCAAATGCCCGGTCGAAAACAAAGCGCGGACGTCGATCACACAAACACAACGCCGAACCGGTGATGCCGAAGTCTCGCTCGAGTTTATACGTTATGGGGTGGAGTATCTTCGTTTTCAGGAAAGTGAATGTTAGCGAATGTATCTGGCGAAACTTGTGTCAATCTCGCGCTAAATTTCTCCATCTGCGTAAAAGGGTAACCTAAAGACACCAAGCCATCGCTTCAAACGCGTCCTTTTCTTTTTTTATTTTTTTTGTTAATCGTCAGCAGCACAAGGTGTGCAGCACGCCTGAGTCGTGCTCACGTATGTTTAATTTGTGTGTCCTAGTTGAAATAAAGAAAGGAAAGAGAGGAGCGAGAGAGAGAGGTAGAGCAAAAGAGGTTTGGCAAAAGTAACTAAAGAAGTTCTACGGAAAAAAAACATATATATACAAAGGGCATGGCGGCACAGGCGTCCAGCGTTTTCACAGTCACCATGGGCATATAAAGAAGTCAAAACGTAGGGGCCTGCTTAAAGAACACAGTCTCTTCCAAATTAGCGTATCTCTTCTTAATCCGCATTTCGCTCCTCTCTTCTCGAGCAAACAAAAACAGACATAGCTGTCTTTCCAACATCCGTTCGCTTGATTCGGTCATGTTGGCGTTTACAAGACAGAATCGGCGAGTCGATACAAGTTTCCAGATTCATTTTGTCTCAGCTACAAAAAAAGAGCTCACTCCCTGGCGACCATCTGTGCGCCTAAATGAGAGCCCCTCTTACGCATCGTCGGCGATCTCCCAAGTATCGTATCGGATTATGCGGACCAAGACTGGGCGCGGAATCTTCCCGCCGTCCATCACACTCGCGGAAAACAACCGGCACCGGGCTTTCTTCTCTTCCCGTGAAACGCTCCAGATTCGCTAACGATCTCTCACGGATGCTCGCTCAAAATGATAAACTCGCGTGCACGAGGCGGCCAGCAGTTGTCTTCCTTCGCCGGGACGGCCTCCCCCCTTCACGTCCACGCAACGCGATGGCTGAATTCGATTTGAGGCAGACCGCCGGGCGATGCGAGCGCCCAACAAAGAAACAAAGAAGCGAGGAGAGAACAAAAAAAGATTACTACACGGAGAGGGTAATTCGAGCGGCGGATTCTCTTTTGTTGCGCGATCACCGGGTATCCACGCCGATCCTTCATTCGGGCCGTGCCGGATTTCAATCACACGCGCATATGCACGCGGGCGAGAGTATACGCGTGGGTAATAATAATGCGATACAAAGAACACGAGACTCCGACGCGCGAAAACTCGAGCCCGAAGCGCGGACTGCAGTAATGATCGAGCGGTCCGCTTCCCGCAATCAAGATCACCTGAACAGGTGCCTGAACCTCCTCTCCCCCTCCCCCTAAGGAATAAAAAAATAACAATAATCGTACTTTATTTCCGACTCAAAGGCTGCGGGTTCGAACTAAAAAAAAGAAGAAAAAAGGATTTGAGAGGGAAAAGAATATTAGTATATATCGGAGAGATATAAACATCAAAAACTGACAAGCTTTGTACCGCGTCAACAGCGCGAAAAGGTCCGTTTGAGAACGAAGAGAGAAAAAATATTACGCGTACAGAGAGAATACGAAGAGAGCAGGTTCGTTTTTCTTCGCTGGGTATACTATACGGGAGAGAACAGAGGAGAGATCATTAGAATATAAAAGCGACGAGGAGCGCCGCTGTATTGGAAGATGAAATTTATTTTTCCCGTCATCACTCGTCGCGTGCTCGAGTTGCGCATGTGCAGATGCGCTCGAGTGAAGCGGCGCCCGAATTGACTTGCAAATTCGGATGCCTCCTGCTCCTCCCGCACCTTCGGGCTGCCCTGCGACGGGGGCATCTTGCGTGGGACCAGCCCGAAAACACGCTGCGCCTCGCTCGAAGGCTTTGGCAAAGTTCAACGCTGGACCGAAACGACGACCAAGAGGAAAAGCGACTGGGGAACCTGCGGGAGCGTCGCGGCCTGCGGTCGTTTCGATGATAAAAGACCTCTGGGCCCCGAGAACAACAAACGGGGAGCACGGGTGTGTGTGTCCTCCCTTCGGTGAAAGCGCCGCAGCGGTATACACTATACGCTGTTCGTCGTCGCATCTCCCAGTGCGCACAGCACGGATCGCGATCATCCCGACTCGAGTTTTTACTCCTCCTCGACGGAGCTGCATAAACTTGAAAAACCGCGGGTCTCTCTCCATTTGCGGATGATTGTTTTCGCTTTTTTCTCGCTCGATTCTGCGGATACAGTCGATTAAAAGGAGGGATCCCCGGGGAACCTCGAATTGCTTTCTTTGGAGGAGAAACCCCGAACCACTCGCGATACAGTTTACTGATGTTTTGTTGCCACGGCATGCGACAGATGGAGAAAGTTCTAAAAAAAATAGCAATGAAGTACACCGCAACATTCAGGAATAAACCGCGAACGTCCTAGCTCAGAGTTGACAACTGGAACTGACGCTCAGGAGAACCCACCTGCTTTCCTTTAGTCAACCCTCTCCCTGTCGAAGTTATTCATAATTTAATAGGAAGTAGAAACGTAATTCAAATATGTATACAGCTATTAAAAATCAAGGATGCGTACGTACCTTATCATGCGATGATTATCCCAACTTTTTTTTTTAATTTGATTAGCCCGCAATAATTACTCTCGATAAAGTGCTTCGATCAACGAGCTTTCCCAACGCTACGGACATGGCACGAAACGGCCAACTCACACCCAGATGCGACAGCGACAACCACAATCAACCGCAGCTCACGCGCGATCGGTCCAAGGATGTATGACACACGCCCGCAACGAAGCGAGGCCTCAATCGAGAGAAGAAAAATAGCAGCGGTCACCGGAAAAACTCGATGCCCTCCCCGCTTCGAACGCGCACCGTCGCACGCAACCCCTTCAACAACCGTATCGGAGAAGGCCCTCGAAGCAGCGCCGCCATTACCGTCAGCCACGTCCGTGATCAGCGATCGTTACACCGAAGTCATTAATTGCGGGCGATCATTTCGTGTGTCTGCCCGTGTTTGTGTGTGGCAGCCCGACAGCTTCGACCGGTCATCGATGAGCTGGCCATCGCGTGCCCACCCCAGATCCGGTCTTTGAAAAGGGCTGCTGCTGCCGCCGCGGCGTCAAACAAAGGAACAATGGCTTCTATTCCTCGGCCGCAGAAGACGAGTCAGCAACGGCCAGCGGACCTGGTTGTCTGCTAGAAGGCAGCCGCGGACCGACGCGCGCGCTCGCACTCGGCCGATAGCGCACGCGTCGATGGTATTCGTGCGGATCGCTGCTTATCCGCATTCGAACAATTGTTCCGCCAGGCCCCTTCCTCCTCCACCTCGTAGCCCCCTGGAGAGGAGTCCACGCCGACCAGAACGATCGAAGGGTCCCGGTCACGAAAGGCGCTCTCGCCGAGCGTCTCCTTTCACGGGAGCGAGAGCGGGTGCCGCGGAGATACGAGATCCATGTGCCTGATACACCTTCACCTCTCTTACCTCGTGCAGACATACGTCGCATTTTTTTAAATTTATTTATTGGTGCTGTATGGCACGCGAGACATCTGTGTGGTGGGGAATCCGTCGTTTTTCGTGCTCATCTCAAGACACGAGCCACCAGGACGTTGCACATCTTCAGAATGTCAGATGTCCTACCTAGCCCGTATACTGTACTGAGAGCGCCACATGGAGCTATGTCCTTTGGCTTTTCTCCCGAGCTGTGAATAAAACAAGCAAATTCAGTTGTAAAAATGAAAATGGACACTGTTTGGTTGGAAGACATGGATAGTTCTTAATGGTTCCGACCAACTAAACTTCAGACGGCTAAACATCTAAAAAGCACACAGATTTCTTTGTGACAGAAAACATAAGCCACAGAAAAAAGATGCCACGCAGGTCAGTGAGTGTGATTATTGCGGACAGCTTGCTTGTCCGTGCGGTTGGAATCTAAACTATCCTAAACTATACATTTAGTCTAGAAGCCTTAATTTTAATTTATGGATACGCGATGTATTGAATAATGTATTTCGTAGCTAACCATCCGCAGAAATATTAAACACTAATATTTTATAATAATTTTTGCTTCGCCTACCTGGTTATGTAATATACGATACGGCCAAACATTAATCTTATCGAGAAAATGGTAGACTTAGGGGGATTCAGTTAAATTCTGATTGTTCAGTAAAAGTCCCGAATCCTCGTCAGCACCCCTTGAGCACAATTTTGATACTGGGATTAGGATCCAAAAAGCTCAAGCTGTGTCTAAATAGGATCATACCTACAAATAAGAATATCGAAGAGCAACGTCCGAGTTCCATGGATTCGTTCCATTTTTCGTCGTACGGTCCTGAAGGAATGAAATAAGTATAATATTACGGGACTTAACTCGGAAATGATTATGAGAAGAAAATCGAAGCGACCCTAGCTCCCCGAAACTTCAGTTGACTACCAAACTTGGGATTCGCGAACTTGCCTCGCATGTAGTAGTAGCTGTGTGTCTGTTCTCTATCGCAGGTAAGGCTATTAGTTTTACGTGGAACCCGGCCTCGCAACTCCTAGCAAAGTGTAACGAGCGTAGCAATTAGGAAACACAAACTTCCGACCGGGCGAACTTCGCGAGGAGGCGGTGGCTGAAAATTGCGCCGACCATTTGCGAGGCGAGCGGGCAGCGCGGACTTCCTGCTGGCCGAGTAGCCAAGCAGAACCTCAGATACACCGAGGCTGCAGCCGTAACACCCCGTCGCAGAGATACCCCTGAAAACGGGGAAACGGACTGCCGAGCCGGAATCAGGTTCAATGTTCTAAATCAACCGGGCACGGCGCGATGCCTCGCAATCTCTTACGCGAATTTTCCACCAAGGAAAAAGGCTCCGCACGAACCCTTGCGAAACAATCCTCGCACGCATTACCCATTCCTGCTGGCGTGCAGCCCCGATGAATAACGACGCCGGTCAGCCTTCTATGACATACGCGAAATTTCGAAGCTTCTCGCCCTCCGCCTCATTACCATAATTAACCCGAAAAAAATGCCCCCTCCCACTCACTCGCGCACCCCTCGTGTCGTAAGAAGTCTCTCACGTCAAGCAGCAAAGAATAAGTAACAGTGACCAGGAGGAGCTTGCGGTGGAACCCGACGCAGGGACTCACTAAGAAACGGAGAATCGAGAGGATCGTGGGCAGATGGAAATTCTGCTCTGGAGATGCCTATTTCTCCCCTTCTTCGGAAGGGCCTTTGATGGAAGGCGAGATAAGCCCTCCTCCACCGCGAATCGCCGCTAGAAGCCAGGCTCAGCGCAGCGTCTATACCGTCAGACCCACGTGGATCGACGCGGGCAGGCAGCAGGCGGGAGCGGTGAGGAGTGCCACTATCCGGCGGAAAACATCGGCAGCGCCGAGCGTGGTCCCAGCAAAGAGAAGACCAGATCTGGTGCGGGGGAGCCCGGCGGCCATCGGTCATGGCAGGATTGCGAGATGGCACCGGCGGGGCGACCGTGCCGCTCGCGCGCCCGTTCCCGACGCGGCTGCAGTTGGCATCGAGCGCTGTTTCGGGCAGTGCCCATTCCGAGTAATTGGATCTTCGATGGCGACTGCTCGCAAAGACGTCGGGGCCTAATGTGCCTCTCAAATATTAAAAGGGAGAGTGAGACTATTCCGGGTCGTCCCAGATCATCGCTTCTCATCCCTACTCATCAAGCGAGGCATACGTCTGCGGCGGGAGGACGAGCCAGTAAATCGAAGGCTGCTGCTGCACTGATGCGACAAAGCGAGTTTCATATATTGTGAGGACGTTGTAAATGGTTGTTCGGAATAAAAATGACGAGGAGTTGATGATCCAAAATATGGAGGCTTTCCGGCTGGCATGAAACGCCATAGACGCGAAAATAGGCCATATATAAGACTGAAGCGGCCGTAGTTTATTCGATCAATACTCGTAGAAGTGGATACAAGGTAAAACTACACGAGGAACTAATGGGCATTCTGCGCGCCCGTAAACAAACACCCTGTTCTAGTTAGTGTCAGTGTGAGCATTGATCCATGCGGTCACCATATAGACGCGGAGCCAAGAAAACAAAGAGGCTCAGCGGAGGCAGCATCGTGTCAGGGTGACTGGCGTCTAAAAGCGTAGTTTGACCCAAATGAAAGTACTTGCCCTCGATGCATGAAGGAGGAGTTTTCCCGTAGGTAATCTCAAGAGATTGAAATAACAAAATAGTCAACTGGAATGTTTTCATTTGTGCAAAAGTACGAAAGAAAACAAACGAAAACATGAGCAACAAATGTAACTTACAGCTCCAGGATATACAGTCCAGGATATACCAACTGGTCTCCGATTTTTAGAGATCTACGTGAGCAACCTCACCCGCAGGAAGCGTTCGGCTCATGGTGACAGAAGACAGTCAAGAACGCCTTCGTACAGCGCGCAGTAAAAACTTAAAAATAAAAATTCAAACAAGCCAAGCGAAACCCGGAGGAGGAAGTTTGCGATGAGCCAATGGAGGGTAGCAATTTGCGAGTAGAGGCGCGCACGCGACACCAGTTGTGTCGCGATCATTGCCGCACTTAGAGTTTGTTAGGGCGTCCGGTTTCCAAGCCGCCAATTCTCTTGCCGACACGTACGAGCTGCAGCCAGCAGCTCTCGAAACACAGGTCAGGACCGGGCCCGGATCATAAACCAGAGGAGGCAACGCAAACGGCCTTTGAGTTTTAACTGCCAGCGCGGGGCTCCCGCCGACATGTCAAGATGACAGCGAGGGACGTGTTCGCCTTCTGACACGCTCGTCGAGTGCGAGGTCGTTGAACAAATGCAACGAGGGTAACCGGAATGAATTGACAGCGGCATAAGCGACACAGACGGCTTCAGTGGTTTGTGGCAGCGCCATCCGGCGAATGGACGACTCTTCCTCTTTCGCATCGTTGTTTATTCTGTTATAAAGTAGCAACCATAAAGTGCACAGCCCATTTCTACAGACTTACGGCTATCTTCTTTTATACAGCCTTATAAACCTTATTTTATATTTACTGGTATCTTTATCTTAGTTATCCTAATTCCTAAGCTAACCAAACCATATCATGCTCAGCGAGGAAAGCAAACATAACAATAAAACACTTGTTTCGACACATACAACTTTTACAGCACACCAGTACAGGCGCTAACCCAATATCATCTACAGCAGCGACCTCCTAACGTTTTGGATAAAAAGCCGGATTAGGGATTTGCCGGGGACTCGAATGCCGGAAAATAAATAAGCAAATATAAATGAACAACCACCAACTAAATAAATCTCAAAAAGCATTTAAATACAGAAGTGTAAACTAGAGCTGAACTTTTAGCACTGCGAGGTGGATGAATACATATTCTTTATTTATTTATTTAATATGTTCTTAATTATGATAATACAAAATAATTGTGTCCCTGGAAATTTTAGGCATAAATCAAAACACATAGGAACTTTGGCATATTTATACAGGGCAGAAGAGTAATCAGAATGGTAGATCCGATGATAACAATATGCAATTGTTACGATACAAGACACTAAGCTACAGTGATTGAAGTGCTTCTCTAATTGCGCCGAATCGGGCCATGAACGCAAGTATTTTCTACATGTCGCGCTAAAATACCGTTTTGCTCAAAATTGCGTCATTTAATATATAATAGGCACGGCTATATTTAACAAATATAGCCGTGCTTATTCTCCCACTGAACTATGTGAACTCACAAAGCTCCTAACCTTTGAATGTAGAACAAAATTTGACAGCATGAAATTTGTTTTCCAGATTATTCATAATCAAGTAAAAATAAATTGTTCAGACTACTTCGAAATTCGCTCCAATGAATCATCAAGGCACCGCCACACCATGTACATTCCAAGTACATCTGTACAAAATGATTGCTTTAAATTCAGTTTTTTTCCTAGGGCCACAAACGAATGGAACATGCTACCGAATGCCACTGTTTCATCAGCGTCACCAAGTCCATTTCTTAAAAATATTGAAAGGACTGCTTTATGTACTACTCATTTCACTTAATACATTTAACTACACTTACTATCATATCAACTTCTGGAGATGTGTTCCTTTGATTCTTTGTGATCTTTGAGTGATGAACATTTAGAGTGTAATTTATGTATACTTGTTTTTGTTTCTTGTTCCGTATTATATTATATTGTATTTGTTGTTAAGGGGAAATTCTTATCTTGTACCTGCGACCTGTATGCGTTAATTATGTACTTTTATTTCACCCTGTAAGAGCCCTGTATGGGTTGACAGTATTAATAAATGAAATAATAAATGAATGAATACCTGCGCTAAGATGAGCTTAAACGGGAAAAGAAATTGGTCGACACTGATAATTTGAACGAAGTATAAGAAAAGGAAAAAGGCACTAACATGGATTTCCCGGTGTCTAAACTTACCGTAGCTAAAATGCGCTCGTCGACCGCGCTGGCCACGTCATTGTCTGAACTTACAGACGGTGATGTTGGCGATGTCATGGAGCTAAAAGTCGCGAGAAAAAAATCATAAAATGGTGGTATTGCGGCTACTGTGATAAGACAGAATCAGGATCTCATATTCCTGATGAGATCACTTGATTTTTATCCCAGCCACATGCCTCCACGCGGTGGCACTATCGCCGCTCGCGTCAACCTTCACCACCTCGGAGAGGCGCGCGTGCGTCGAGCTTCACCGCTTCGCACCGGTGTGCTAGGAGAAACGGGTTTCGCGGGGGAACACCCTTGGGTTAGCGCCACGGGGAAAACAAATTCAAATTGTGTCGCAAAAATCATATAAATCGGAGGTATTTAATTTAAATCAGACTATTTTCATTTTGAACAACTGTAGCTACAAAATAATGATTGTTTAGTGTATATTTAAACATGGCAGATCGATTGGTCAATATGTTCGATCACCGAAAACAACATGGAGAAAAGAATTACCGTCAATTTAAAGTACAGTTTAATAAACAACTTCTTATTCTTGTAAGCTCCGCCATGCTAAAACAAAGTTTTTATTTCCTTTTCTTTTTTGCTTTATGTGTTGCTCGCAATATTACATTACGCAATTGCCGGAAGTGGAAGGTAGAAATAAAACTCAACGTTTTGATTTCCTCAGAAAAGCATCGCTTTTTGCTCGTTTTCAGCAGATATCAATATTTATTGCTTGATGATGTTTTGAATTGACCTACAAAACAAATGCCTTCAGAAAGGATAAAATAAACCAATGGTAAATAAGATAAATATTTTCATGATCATTTTTTTGCGGGAAATGTTTGATCGCAGTCATCATAGTAAAACAGGTCCGATTTAAACCACGATCTTAATCATCATTTAAATCACGATTAGTGGTTAGCGCGATGGGCTCGGTAATTAAAAGTAGTGGTCGGCCTACGATTAGAACCAAAATAGGTCGACCTGTAATAGTACTGAGCATAATTTCAGAGCTCATCGCGCTAACCAGGGTGGAGAATAAAAATCAGGATGACTTAAATCGTGTTTCAAGATGATTTGAATCGGAAGAGTGGTGCCGAGAAAGAAAACCGAAATAAAAATAAATGCAGTCCTATTTTTGAGTAAGTAGCCAAGGTATGTACCCGCGCACCTGTCGATCGAAATGGCGCCAAACTCCGACTCAACTCTGGCTCCAATGCCGCTAACTCTTGCAGAATAAGGTGTTTCCCCGTTAAAACTCAACTCTAGTTTTTTTGGTAATATATGGGGAGAAGAAGGGTTCGCAGTTTGTAATATTAGATACTTTAAATTTGTAGGTTTATAAATCTTGGTGGGACATATTTTCACTGATCGACGTTTCGGCGGATATGTTAGGTTTCCCTTCAGAATTTAACATAAGCTTTATTGACAGGCTAAATTAACTATAAGCGCGAAAAGAGGGAGAAAGAGGGACAGTTTATTTCAACTGAAATATATTGCTATGATTCATTTTCAAACCATTTTGTTTAGTCCCCATTGTAAACGGAACCTACTTTGACCTGAGCCTTATTTCTGAAAAGACGGTGGTGTGTCATGTTGTACTTTTTATTATTATTTATATGCACTATAACTACAAAATGTAATGAGTAATATACTTAATATAAAAATTAACCCTTAATTATTCTCAAAGCCTTACCCATATTGGGACGCAACGAACGTTTAATATTCTAATGATGTGCTAACATGTGTGAATCGGCTCTAAAATGGCCAATGGCTGCTCCGAACCAACATCTTGCCTGCTGCAAAAGCCGCTACAAGAAGTCAAATGCCGCTTCTATCATTGTATAAGCACGGTATAGATGAGGTCGCAAAATAATTTTATCATAGTTCCCCAGGCTAGAAACAGGAAACTACGAATAGTAATGCAGGTAATGACAATATACAATAAAAATTATGGTGAGAGAACCCCTTTTTAATGTAGTTTTGTCTAATTCTTTCTTATGTCTTCGTTCGCGCCTTTCGTGCGCGTGTCTGTGCTATATTTTTTCTTTCTTTATTTTTTTTTTTTGACGTGCGCTTATTTTTGTTTCGGTAGTAGCGCGCCAGTCGTCACTAGAATGACCGGAACCGTGCGCGGGCGGGCCGGAACGCTTCCACGGGTCAGGGTCTGGAGCACCCTCATATAGAGAGAGTAAAGGCAATAGTGCTGGACCTTTTACGCAACTAAGGCAGCGCAGGGCGTAGACTGGGAAGCGGTTGGATGGAATTTGTCGTCTCCCTGACTACACACGAACACCAAGAACATTCGTGTCCAATTTAGATGCACCACTCGACGCAGAAAGTCCAGCATGCGGCCTTTTGCCTAGGCGATGCTGTATAACGCCACCAGACTATTTCCAGTTGCTGCGTGGTGTAGCCATGCTTTCGGAATGCACGAGTTCGGTTCGCGAGGAATTCGACGACTACAACTGTGATTTTCCGTTTCTCAATGATACACCGCAATACTTCGACGTACAAAAATAAAAAAATAAAATAAAACTGGGTGAGTACCGGAAACATTTTTACAGCACCACCCTCGTGACCCAACTTTGCACAGGAAAGGGCAAGTTGTAGTGGGCGGTTTCTCGTCGTCACCATAATTGTGTCCAAACAAATCACCAGCTTCTCACGAAGTAATATACGCGACGATTGTAAAGCGGACACGCCACTACCAAGTGCATGACAGAGATTGATCAGAGCACCGCAGGAGCGGCAAACTGCCAGTTACAACCTCCCCTTGGGGGAAAAAAAAAGGGGGGGGAGAAAAAAGAGAGCAAAAACCCCCAAAACTCCATAAAAAGTCCAAAGACTTCCTTTTCCGAGAACGTTCGAGCGGGCACAAAGTGACCGCGGTCGCCGTTGCGGCTATACCGGATATCGCTAGCGGATACGGCCCCGCTCTCTCCCCGCCCACGTTATCGCTCCTGCGCTGGTCCACTTCTTCCGCCCCTCCTCTTCCTTACGCCACGGCCAAGCGGCACCGTCTGTTTTGTCCACGGCAGTTCTTTTCAATCGCCTCGTCCCCTCGCCGAAACACACCCTCTCTCCCCCGACGATTTCCACTCTTGCTTGTTTCGCGCGCGCGATCGGCCATCGAGGGTGCAGACGAGTGTGCTTCCGTCCTCCACGGCCGGATGGCGCCGGGCCAGATCGGCGATAAACGCTCCCCGATGGGCCGTCGGCCGCATGCTGGAGGAGGCTCACCGCAGCGCTGAGGCCAGCCTCCGTTTACCCTCACCGAGCTGACAGTGAGATGGAAGCTACGCGCTAGCCGGACCAATCAACGACCTTCATTTCATCGCCTGACCCCGCTATCTGCGGGTGTGTGTGTGTGTGGCGGGAGCGTGATCACGTGGCGAAGGACAGACTGTAGCACTGGGTCAACGAGCACGTAACTTCAACCGGGTTGCGAGCTTAGGGGATAAACGGAGGAGTGTAGCGATGGGTCACGAAATCGGTGGTGCACAGCCGAGCGCCGGACTGGGCAGTGTGGCTCGCGCCTGGCACTCGCTGCACGCAGTCAGGGCGAACGGCTAATTGGCGAGACGTCGGACTGCGACCGGACTGCCTATGTAGCGTCTTTAATTGGCGCGCGCTTCCATCCGGCCTTCCGCGATGCTCCAGCTCGAAGTTTGGGAGGTCGCGCCTGGCGAGGTTTAAAAACTACGGAGTCCGACGAGTGTTTTTGGAGTTCATCGTAGAAGTATTTAGACCTCACGCTAATGCTTCGAAATCAGTGGCGCGGCGTGGCCTATTGATTTCGAGAGCGAGTGAAAAGGGACGTGTCAGGGCAGACGGTATGCGCGTGCAGGTAGCTTAGGCAGGCTTGCTGTTGCACCTGCTCGCTCGCGCTATGGCATAGCCTCCTCTATTGGGCAGGAGATCGAACTATAGGGGGCGCTTTATCGAGCTTGTTGTCCCCACAGCCCGGTGTTTACCAACACAGCATAACAAAGAAATTGAACCTGGCCGAGCACGGTCTGGGCACGAGCCCTTCGCTTTGACCAGTGCTTTGGTCGCACGAGGAGCGGCCTTCGAATCGTCATCTTCGATTTCTCGGATCAAAAACAAACAAGAAATTACGGTTTGTTGTCCCCACAGCTGAAGCGCACCGCTAGAGGCATTACTGTTCGATCTCCTCCCCAATACTGACAAAGCCCGGCAGATCGCCACGGGAAGCGGCTGCCAAAATGGAAAAGGTGGAGCGGCAGACAACGGATGAGAGGAGAGCCACGTGATCGGCGCCCCGCTGCGGCGAGACGCCGAGACACACTTCTCCCGAGCGAACAAGTGTGTTTCGGGTCCTCGCCGCTGCCAAAGCCGTGCGCTGGCGTTCAAGCTCCCCGAGAAATGGCTCTTTGATGATCTGTGCTACCAGATCCTCGCGCTCGAAATCAGCGACCGGCCACTCTATGGCTCCGTCGTCGAACTGCCAGGCTTTGTGAGTATAGAGCAGGCTATAACATGTTTCATAATAGCTAGGCACTATTAGCACGAGCAAGCGATGGAAATTTGTGTGTGTGTGTGCGCGCGTGCGTGCGCGTGTGTGTGTGTGCGTGTGTGTGTTTCTTTTAGAATTCATTGGCAACTAGAGAAAATAGAAGCGAGGTGGAAGGTCCTTATTCGGGGCACTAACTTAGGGAGAAAAGTGTGGTGCCTGTCAATACTCTCTCTCATAATAATAAGAAAAAAAGATCCCATGTCGTGCTAAAAGTGCCGTGCAATGTGCACAGTATAATATATAAATATATATATTTGTTTATATTCGGGTACCGCTACTCGTTATTCACTCAAATAGTAACTAAGCAGTAAGTACGTCCCTCATTACGGAGTCACAAAGTCGCGTTACTTTTCTCGTTATTCTTCAGAACGCTCATACGGACACAAATGTTGTTGCCGTTGTCTCTGACTGCCACCACGGCAGTGACGCAACAATATCGCGCGTCGGAGTGGAGACAAAGTTTGTGCTGCGCACGTTTACAAGAAAAAGGAACTGACCAAATACTGCCAATCGTGAAGCCGTCCAAAACCAACGAAATAGTAAATACGTTGCCAGAGAAATACAAGATACCAGAGAGGAGTAACAATAACGACGTTACTTGTAGCACGTTACATTCACTGAATTCGAGTGGCGATGTGGGCGAGTTGGTTAATGTTTCAACAATATATGAAACAGCACGCAAAACAATGAAGACGGAAGAGGGTTCAGGGCTCGTCCCGAGGACTTCTTTCCTCCCGTCTTCGCTGTTTGGCGCGCTGCTTCACGTGTTACATTCATGCACAGATGACTCTTGACACACACGACTCGGCGTTAATAGCGACAGCAAGTGATCCGACAAGTAACCGGTGTTCTCTGAGTCACTCTGTTGTTACTGTCGTATCAGCGTGTTCACTCTGAAAGCAACCTACGCTACCGCTAGAACCGGGCATTAGGGACTTTCGTAGATCGCTTTCGCCGTTCCGCAACGCTCTCCGCAAACCGCTACGATACCCGGTAACATCTTCAGGCAAGACTTTGAGCGCGCTGAAGTGTATTAGTGCAACTAAAGTTACCACTCGTGGAGCAGGTACAAGGTTGGGGCCAGATAAGAGACGGAAAAATCAGCCGGACGCCTTATCGCAACCTCCAGCTTTGTACCTGCTCCACGAGCGGTAAGTCAGTGCTCTACTGCAGCTTCTCTCGCGCTCAATGCTTCCTGAACAAGCTGTTGTAAGACGCCGGGCAAGCTTCGTAATTGCGAACCATATGTCTATTTTCATTAATTAAAAGCTTGACTAACGATTTTAATTAATTAGCCAACTGATACATTACGATTGCACCCTGATGTATGTCCCCTGTGCGTATAACTGACCTCCACTAAGCGGCATAAGCGTAACTTTCACGGCTATTGTCTAAACAAATCTGTTAAGCGTAAGCAAAGCGAGCGAGCATAATATGAGTCATATGCATACTATCCAGTGCATATATACGGCGAGCGTCACCTCGAAAGAAGGTGAAGTTTCTGGAAGCTCGCTTACGCCATCATTTTAATGCTTGCCACGATGGAGCCCGAGCGTTGTGCCTTGAGCTGGCACACGGCACGGCACGACCTGTCCAAGACCACCATATTTTCCGTATATAGTAACGGCCCCTACAGGTCGCTGAAGTACTCCGCTTCATTTGAACTTGGAGAGAAGCGGAAACTGCAAGTGTGAGGATGGTGTCTTAGAGAGAGCTTGAGCTGCACCGAAACGCGTGCACGACAGATATATTAAAACCACGGTGCTCGCGCGTGTAGCCGTGGCTTCGCTCGCGCCGAAGATGAAACCGAGTTTAGCGTGCAGCATCGATAGATGGCGAAGCACGTCACTTCGCCTCATCTCTCGCAAAAGAAGCGTTATTTTAAGCAAGTTTTCACGTATGCTTCATCACCGGATAGTTATCTTTGAGCAGTGTTATTTCAAACTAAATATGAATAGCAGGTAGAAACACGATCTCGAAATGGTGTACCAGTTGAAAGTGAAAAACAAAATTTGTCGTGAGATGTTTAGATAGCGTGAGGGTCAATCTGCCAGAGTCTTTGGCGACATATGTTCCACGCTGCGGATGAGAAATACAGCCAGTGCAGTACGACGGCTAGCCTGGGGTCCGTAGCGTGCATCAAGCAGTATACTGATATAAACATACTCACCCTAAATTGGACTCAGAGAAACCACGTTGAGCACGTGTGCGCACGCAGGTGACTCTGTAATGGCGCCTTATCGCTGCTTCGAAATCAAACTCTTCGGGTCGGCTCCCTTTCATTTTCCGACAGGTAATCCTTTCGACATTGCTGCGTTTTTGCGTCTGTGAGACCGCAACTGTGCGCCTCCGTAGCCCCCTTTTTTAGAATAATCGCCGATTCCTCAAAGTCAAATCGAACAGTTGTTTTGTCGGCGACACAGAGAAGAAAAAAAAAGAGTCGGTCGCGTCCACAAAATCCATCATTCGACATGTCGGATCGCATTGTGGCGGGCACGGGTGCTCGGCCCGATCAGTAGGCAATAAACAAAGGGTGTACCCGGGCATATATACGGGCGCAATGGCAGTAAAATGCCCGTGACAGGTAATGCACTCCGTGCCGATCGTATACGAAACAGCTGGCAACTCAGCCGTGTGCAAAAGAGGCCTTCCACCGTCAACACGATGTTCTCGTTCCTAGGCTCCTTCGATGAGGAGAATAGAATATAAAAAAACGTCCTCCAAGTTTTTTTCTTTTAGATTAATAATTTATACGGGTACGCAGGAGTTAGAAATTCTCATCGATTGATTGGCGTGAAATTAATTCATTAATAGTTTAATCCGTCTGATGTGAAAACTTATATGATGTAAGAATGGTGATTTACTTATTAATGTTTCCTATTACTGTTGGCAGAAACATAAAAAACAAAACGCAATGACAATGAAAAAAAAATTGAGGCTCAGCGGCGAATTTATTTTCGCTTTGAGACAATTATATTCCTTGAGTACAGGTAGTCCGCGCGGCGCGCATTTATTAAGAAAATAAGCTTAACCGCGACGCCTCAAGGGCACGACGGATGTCAAATCAAAATCAATTAAAGTTTAATAATTGACCCTAACGGTCTGTGTATCAAATAGGAATACACACAGGCCGGACGGAGCTAACAACCGCGACAACTCCGTAGAAAGGGCTACATTAGACAGCGTAATCGGTTGCTAAATCAGACGGTGATTTATTCGGTAATTCATAAACTGCTATGTTAGCCGACCGATTCCGCGGCCCTAATAATTTTCTAAATTTGTTCGGCGTAGAGGCTGGTTTAGGCTGCCTTACGACTGCTTGTAAGCTGTGACTGTTTACGACAAGATGGACGGTGGCAACTGAGATTGCTCAACGCGTAGGGGTGGTGGAGGGGGGGGGGGGGCGCAAGGATTCATAACGCCGTTGTTCACACTTAAACGCAAACTTCTGAAGCAAAATTTTAGGGCATTGATAAAACATCTGTTAAGGAAGAAACAGTGCGGTGGCTGACTCGACAATCCTCGATGGCCCGCGTGCTTGTCGGGGAAGCACACCTGCAGAAGCTTCCGAGCACGAGGACTGCCGGTGGCGGCGCGGCAGGTACCGTCACGCGAGCGGCCGGGGACCTGCGTCGAAGGGAGCTGGCGACCGCCAAATCCGTTTTCCGTAATTCACCGCGAGCACGCCTGAGCGGATCCGCGCATTTCCGGTGCGGAGCGATTGGACCGCGGAAAAACAATATCCGGGTCTCTGTGTTTCGTGCTCCGAGTCGGCGAGGGACGCGTCGGCCCTCCCCCTTCCGTCCTTCCCCCTCTTCGCAACGAGACTTTCTTTTGACGCAACCCTAACTACGGGTCTCCGGACGCAGCGATGCCCGTCCAAGGGTCCATCACGCGGCACAGAGACAACGGTACGCGGTGTGTCGCACGGGACGCTGGTTTCCGATCACTACCTCGAAGCCAGTGTCGGCGGTAACGCGTTACTTTTTTCCGGTAACGTGTAACGCACTCGTTACACTTTCAAAACAGTACAGGGTAACGTACTTACGTTACTTATTTAAAGTAACGGGTAACGGAGTTGCGTTAGTCGTTACATCTTCTTTCCAAAACCTTAAAAAAGTTCACTTAAATTTTTTCGTGTTTCTAGGATGTATGAGCGCCATACAAACGTCATACAAAAGACAGTCTGCAAACACGAGTCACCGCAATATCCGTGGTTCGAATGCCGCGTCCTAAGTTTTCTCCCTGAACTCATTGCCGTGAGGCATTCGAAGCACAGATTTCGCGGAGACTCGCGTTCGAATCTGTATGCAAACTGTCTTTTGTATGATGTATAAGCAGTTTGATTCCGGTTTAAGTGCGAGCGAAAGCGAAGCTCAGAAAGCGAGCGCAACGCTTTGAGCGGATCCTGCTACGCTCGCGTGCTGTCAAAGCGTCTTTCAAGACAACATATGTCCGTTTTTGTAGCATTCGCTTCGCTGGCACTCATGTCAAGACATACCAACGTCGCTATGGGGAGTATTCACTGGCGGCATATCCTAGTGTGCGTGGTTGCTGAGCGCGTGCTGACGGCCAGCTTCCACAGTTCTTTTGCAACGTGCATTCCACACCATCAAGATTGCCGGTCTTAGTAGGCTATTAATGCAAGCTTGTTCTGAGCATGCGCTTTAAACATTGACCTCAAATATGGCGTCCAGTGAATGCCCCCTATTGGCGACGTACGCGATCGAAAGCGTCGCTCTGGTCGGCCTGCCACGATTGGCCAAACGCTGACTATGACGTCAGCAAAGGATTTCCTATCAACGGCACTAAGAGGAATGTGAGAACTTTAATGTTGACGGTGTTGGCAGTGTTGCTGTGAGAACACAATAATTTCAAACTTCCACCATGCTAATTGCAAACACCATCGAACGTGTGGTTCGCAAGGTAATGACGTCACGAGAGGACACCATAGGAGGGCGCCGCCAACACATCTCGTCTAAAGCCCCTCGATTTGTTTCCGTTCGTCTTGCAAGTAGCGTCAAATACGCGAGCGCACGAGGCCCGTGTCTCGAGCGGCCCTTGGAAGCAAATGGCGGCGCAGCACTGAAATGAGCGGCCCTTGGAAGCGAATGGCAGCGGATCACCCGCTCGTGGCACGTACCTCGCGCGTTTCCACAACAATGGTTGGCGGTACTTGTAAAAAACGCTTTTATCAAGGGGCTTTAATCTCGTCGCTAATACACCGCTCCAGTGCTTACAAATCCACAACCTAGTGTGCGATCTCCACAAACCAGCACGTGCATGTTCGTCGCTTCGGAAAGCGAGAAAAGCACGCGCCATACGCACGAATGTTGAAAAGAGCGTCGTGCTGAAGCCCTTAGCCGAAAAGCGCACTGGACGTGTGATCGCGTAGCTTCCAGAGTGAACGCGCTGTTTGATACTGCGCCAACCGCGCGTGAGCTGAAGTCACGCTCAATGCAGCACAATCAAGAACATCCGAAAGAGACATCCTGCCTTTCTTACGCTATCGTTGCCTATATCGAGGTAGAAACAAA
Source organism: Ixodes ricinus (assembly GCA_037355805.1). NCBI lineage: Eukaryota > Metazoa > Arthropoda > Arachnida > Ixodida > Ixodidae > Ixodes > Ixodes ricinus. The sequence goes on along the minus strand of JAZHYW010053017.1, from coordinate 293,955 downwards.
AGTGAAATTAAGGATCTCTCCACGTCGGCCATGTGTTCGAACACCCTTCACCCCTTCCGAGAGAAAACAACAGCTGGGATACGAGTCCGGCCTGTTTCCAAGCTAAAGCAAGGGGCATCGATAGCCTCCAAGCACCGAAAGGTAAGCAGGCTTACGTCGGCCCCATGGACGGCCCTCTCACCAAAGTGTCAGCGAGGAAAGAAACAATAATAATAATGAATATCCCTTTCCTGCTCTCCCAAGCGCTGCGTGGTCGCTCGATTGAGTCGACAAGACGCGGACACGCCGCCACCCCGGCAATCGAAGCACGGGAAGAACAAGTTCGGTGCAATCCCGGCGCGCCGAAACGAACAGTTCCTAGGAATCGGGGGCAGACAGGTGTGCCCTCCCGCGAGATCCAAGGCGAACGGAAGAAGCCGAAAGAGAAGTAATGGTCTCCCGAAGCTGCTACCGAAGCGGCAGTCCCTCTCCGACCACGCGGCTGCCCCGAGGGCAACATCGGTCCGGCGGCAGGGCGGTTCCGCACCCTCGAGCACGGGCCGGGCTCGGCTCGTCGCCCGTCGCGACAGGTGGCCGGTCGCCCCGCGGCAGTGGCGCCGAACGACTGCATGCGCGCCGCTGATCGGAATACATTGTCTGTGGAGCGCGATAGCCGCTTCTCGCCGGGGCTCGTTCGTGTGTCAGGGGGCGCCTCGCAGTTGCTGTTCGAGCTGTTGCTTCCCATTAGGCAATCATCATTTCCCGCCCCCCACCACTGGCTCCTTGGCGTCCTCGCCAGCAGATCCAGGCCTTGGTCGTCGCCGTGTTACGGCTGGGCGGAGGAGGACGACCGCCTGTTCACGCTTCGCTGGTCGAAGGAAGCGTCCTTTGTTTCTGGCTAAATGGTGGATTCGCCACGACCGCAATGAATACAGGGGGAGCTCCTCGGAAGCCGCCCTTGAACCGAGGCAGGAGTCCGCCTCTTGTGCGAGCGATCGGCAGCCCGTTTGGGAAAGCGCTTTTGCTCCTTTTTCTTCAGTTTCGTTAAGTGTTATTCCGCGTGTGCGCGTTTTAGTGTTCTTCTGCATGCACGCTCGGGTGCTCGGGTTACCTCCGTAAGCACTGAGTGGAATTCGACTGAGCTGGATAAGCGTACACCCGATTTGCTAGGCCAATCAGCATTGACTTTACTTGCCGATGATATAACGGAAGAACTCAAACGGCAACGTAAACCATCATCATCAACACCATCGTCATCATCATCATACGTTGATTGGGCACCTTCCTTCTGGTGGGGTGGCCTAAGGGTAGGAAGGGGGATAAGGTATGTGAGAAGCGATAGGTGATTACTTTTACGCTCATATGAGTCTAAAACAAAACAAAAACATCACACAACTTCGTACTGCTTTTTTTTTTTTTCTGTTGCCAACTTACACGAAGTTACATCGGGAAGTACGTACACTACAGCCACAATTCTGGAGTCATTGCCGGAAACATAGGCCAAACTCTTACACCGTCATTTAGGTAAAGATAGGCCAAGTCAGCTGTCGACGGCGGTTTGAAATTTGCAGCATCTGTATTTAAACGAGCTTTGCACACTTTAGTGTGATGACAAGCGAAGACTGTTAATATTATATGCCATCGTGAAAAAGTGAAATAACTTGGCCTTGTGATATGTCAGCAGGTTGCCGTCAAGTATGCGATGGCTGCGTGCGATATAATCTAAGGTTTCTGAGAGTTGTCGGAAGCTAAATATAGAGCTCATAATGAACGTTTTCTTTGTCAACGTCTCTTCAGTGAAGCACAATCTAGTCCATCTTCAGCTCCTTCTCCTCGGAAATGAAAACGTATGCACTCGCTCACAGTCGGACTGCATACGCATAATCTTACCTTTTCGATTTCAAAACTGCGCGAAAGAGAAATAGGACGGCTCGATGTTAACTGCTTCGGCCACAAGTTAATGCGTAATTTTGTTTTCAAAAATAGTTATGTAAAAAATAAGATTTTAAGTATGAATACGAATATCTAACACGGTTTTCGTAGGAGCACTTGACATTTCCCTATTATCTTTACCAAACGAAAAACACACAAGGCTTTCAATAATTTAGCAAAGCATTCAACTCACCACTCATTCAATTCGCACGTAAAGAACGTGCAGCATGGGCATCTACGTTCTCCCCAAAGGCTAACTTTAGAATCCTCCCAATATACAGCTAGCGTCTTTACCTCGACGACGCAAATAGTTAAAGTTGGACGAAAATAAACCAGAACTCAAAATGGCCACTCTGGCACGACCACGCGAATGCATTCGTGAACCATTTAATTAATCAGCTAAGCATTCAACTCAACTTTCGTTCAAGATGTCCCTAAAGAACTGGCAGCGCGCCTTCTACTTTCTTCCCTGGGCCTAAGTTTAGAATCCTCACACGCTTCCTTTACCTCGACGACGCGAACGGTATACGAGCTGTACGAAAATAACCGGAACCTGAAGTGGGCACACCGCGCGAATTTTATTCAGATGGATCTCCTTCCCCTTCCACTAAAACGACGTCATCGTCGTCTCTGGCGAAACGAAAGCTCGGTGTGTCGAACCGAGGCTTGACATTCAACGGCGTTCGGCGGGAGGCTCTCAATTATTTCTCGTTGCGAGGATTTAAAGAAACGACTGGAGCAGCTTTCACGCTTCAGCAAACGAGCGCTGAGGACAGGAAGAGCGCGGTCTAGATTTAAGGTATATTCAGCGGGAAGCCTATCCAAGAGCGCTGACTCTATCCACGCAGAGGAGCAAAGCCGAACCGACGAACCGCGAAGGGGTTCTTCTCAAAAGTCGAGTGGAAACCGCGGCGTAGATCTCGTGAAAAGTCTAATTGCGGCGCCGGGGCACTCATTAAAATCTTCCACGTGCTATCGCAGCTTAGCGGCTCAAAACATTACGACGTATCGAGTGCGCCGAGGTCGCGCTCTTTGAAGGGACACTCTCTTACGACTGATGTGGTCTTTGTTTGCGTTTCCGGTGCGCTGTATTGTGGGCGCGTTCAAATCGGTTGCTTCTCGTTATATGGATGGATCGGTCGCGGGTGACGTCAGAACAACGCCGAGCTCTGATTGGCTCTGATTGAAAGGATAGTGGGTAGACCGCAATGCTAGATGCCTTGAGGTCTACCCACTATTTTGTTTCTCCATCAGCCAATAAGAGCTCGGCGGTTCTGACATCAGCAAGCAGAAGCAGACGAACTTGCGCTTTGCATTATCTTGTACAGACTTGCGTTTGTACAAATGCCTCAGACATGAGAAAATACATTCGAACCAAAGTTTTATGCAGATACACGAAAACACACGTGTGTCCGAACGCACATGGACGAAAACACGTGCAGACGCCCAATTAATACATAGCAAAACTTTTGTTCTAAAAAAACAAAAAAACAACAACAACAACGAATGTGTGTATTTCTTCTAATTGGAGTTTTGCACACCTCAGCAACTATAATTATGCGCTTCGAATGGCCACCGCGAAGCGAGACCCGCTCGTTTTCATTAAATGCTCGTGAAATTGAACTGAACTGAACAGAAATTTAAACAGAACCACCTCGTGAATGCGATTGAATCGCCAGTGTGAAGGAGGCATCCGTTCGTTTCGTTAATCAAAAAAACATATGACAAATTTTGTAGGCCACCTTTGATCAGCTGACCTACAACTTTCAAGGCACCATACCTGCCCCTAAGTTTGACGAACTTCAATCCCAAGTCACGAGTCAAACTCCGAAACCATACCAAGAAAGCCTCGGAGTATCCACGATCCTATACACAAATTGGCCAATCATTCTGCCTCGGTCCTGCCTCGCCATCGTTGTGGTCGTCTTGCCACACCAATACATACCAGCGTGCGACGAACACTCCCGGGTTCGCGTCCGTAACCCAAGCAGCACAAATCTCGCCAATCATTGGCCAATCGCTGGAAATTGTGCTTTGGCCAGTGGCCAGACAGTGGCCAGCCATTGGCTGATGACGGGGGGATCGGTGGCCGAGTGGGCTAAAGCGCACACCCAGCTGGGAGCACGTGGAGCGAAAGCTCGCGCCGCAGAACCCAGGGATCCTGGGTTCGAGCCTCACCCCTGCCCGTTTCGATCTGGATGAGCATTGTACCGGCGTGCGGTCGTGCATCACTATCGTGAGCACGTTACAGACCCCAGGTTAGCAGTCGTGCTGCACTGGCAAAATTGCTCATCTATACAGTGTAAACCAGAGTCGCCCCATCCTGGCAGACCGACCTTACGCTGTATAAATCACTAAACGTCCAATTTGACTTTGATTTGACTTTTGGCTGATGACGGACGTTTCTCTGGCCATTGGCCATTGGCCGGCCACTTTTTGCCAGCCATTGACGAATGCTTCGCCACATTCCGTGCTGCTTGGGAAACGAGTTGTAAAAATAAACAAACTATACTTCGTTTCGCCTTACGACGTACCGCGATGGACGCCTACGAGCATAGCCTCCTCTATACTCACAAAGCCTGGCAGTTCGATGACGAAGCCATAGAGTGCCCGGTCGCAGATTTGGAGCGCGAGGATCTGGTAGCACAGAGCATTTCTCGGGGAGTCTAGTATTCAGCGCACAGCGTTTGCAGCGGCGGGGACCCGAAACATGGTTTTCAAACCCGACGAGAGAAAAAAGCGGTAGTGAGAGGAACGCGAGAAGCACGAGCGGACATTCCATCGCTCGGGACAATTGTGTTTCGGCGTCTCGCCGCAGCGGGGCGCCCGTTACATGACTCTTGTCTGCCGCTTTACCTTTTCACTTTCGGCGGCCGCGTCACGTGACGATCTGCCAGGCTTTGTCAGTATAGAGGAGGCTATGCCACGAGCCACCGGAGTCAATCCAGAGCTTTGTCGCGTGACTTCGTGCTTCTCGCATCGCCCCGCCCAACCGAAAGGACACGTGACACCCATCGAGCTACGGGTTGGCTTCGGTGGCTAGCAGGGAGTCCTTCGCGATTCATCCTTAGTTCAAACAGTCGGTATTCGGACTCCTCGTTCCACCATTTGGTCGCACACAAGCTGTATCCAGTACGTGCACCTGTAATTCTAAACCACAGGTATGCCGGTAGAGTTCATCGGCTTTCCCAAAAGATTCTGTCATCCCGAAACTATAAACCGAAACAGACAAACACACAGAAACGAGAAGTTGCAGCACGTGGAGGAACCGAACGGGAGTTACCGTAAAAATGCAAATACTCTACACACAAAAAAAAAGAAAAGAAAGAAGAAATAGAAACGCAATGGAGCGCGACTCTCCACACGCTCTCCGATGAGAAATAAAAGCGCGCAGATATGTGACCGACGACGCCGCGTGGGATGAAAGAGGCTGCATCGCGTCTGAGTCTTCGTATACATACATGTGCGCGTGCGCGGTAGACGTCTCGACGGGCATTGGAAGCAAATCCATCAATTTCTTCCCTCTCCCTCTTCCTCGGGGTCGAGTTTAATTCGAGAGCGCCCGTTTCGGTTGCGCACTGGAGGCGTGTAAGAAGAAGCGTACGAGTAAATTTTTCATTCGGAGCTGCTTCCCGTAATGTATTCTCCATACACACGCACGGAGAAAGATTAGGACCGGGATGTATGCGCGATCCGCTCCACTACTCCCGCCGTTCGGTGCGCCGCCGCCTGGTTTGCATTCGGGGTTTATCCCAGAGCGCATTTCTTTTCGTCCCGTGTTACTTATTCGTTGGTTGTACTTTTTTTCTTCTGCTTTTTTTTTTCTATTTCCGTTTTCTAAAACGCCAGAATTAATTTTGAGAAAAGTAGGAAAACAGCGCATCCGAAAATCTTTTAAAATTTTCCTCGCATTTTTTTGTATTTTTCGGCGTGTGTTTGTTTTTTTAAGTCGTGGTCACACTTTTCATTCATCATACAAAAGACAGTCGGCAAACACGAGTCACCGCAATATCCCTGGTTCGAATGCCGTGTGCCAAGTTTCCTCCTTGAACTCTGTGCCATGCGGCATTCGAAGCTAGAAGAAATTATACATGGTTGAAAAACCCGAGACTGCGGGTAAACGACACAACACAAAAAAAGTCTCTAAGCCTTAGAGACTTTTTAGTGTTGTGTCGTTTACCCGCAGTCTCGGGGTTTTTTCAACCATGTGCAATGTACACCAGCTCGTTTGCGCCCTTACATTTTGTTAAGAAATTATAATTTTTTTTAATCCGGTGGGACTCTGTTTTCTATTATAATTATTATTATTATTATTATTATTATTATTATTATTATTATTATTATTATTATTATTATTATTATTAATATTATTATTATTATCATTATCATTATCATTATTATTATTATTATTATTATTATTATTATTATTATTATTATTATTATTATTATTATTATTATAGCAGCGATAAATGACTACTGGCGGCGCTCGCTTCCGGTTGCTTTCTGTTTGTTTGCTTTTATAACTCATGTCAGTCATTCAGAGGATGAGCCTCCGAGGGAAAGCGAGGTACAGAGTTTGGTGCGAGGAAACATCGAAAAAGCGGGAAATGTTCAATAAATTCAAAGAGCGAGAAGAATAGGGTACAGCGAACACCTTAGCCCGCCAGTCTGATGTAAAAATATGAACGAATTCAGGTTCGTGCTGCTACGCACCCATCTTCAGAAGTAAAGCGTGGGTATTTCTCACCTAAAACTGACTATTATTTTAGGTACAATACCAGCGGCCGTACATCTCTTCTATAGCCTCTGACTATATGACAACAGCCGGCAAGTCTTTTAGCTGACCTGCATCCATAGTGAGCTTTGGACCTTGAATAACACTTCGGCGTCTCGTAGGCTTCGGGCGTACATGACCACCAAAAGCACGGCGGAAGGCGACAAGCGAATGGAGTTCCAAGTTTCCTTGTCTCCATTAACCCTCACCCTATTCTCTTCCCCTCTCCACACACAGGAACGAGACTCCAAGCTAGTACTCCCCGCAGAAAGGAGGAGGAGGGGAGTTAGCCTCTTTCTCGAGTGGAAAGGAGGAATTCAGGAAAGTTTCCTCCTTTCGGGTTGTTCGTCGGCCCTTAAACCATGAAATAAGAAACACAAAAAAAGAAACTGAAGTGCGGAAAGCTATTGTATATATAAGCAAGAAAGTAGTGAACGGTAAGTCAGAAGCGTATTTAAAACATCGCATGCAACTATACTGGCTCCAACGAAAGTCATGTGCACGGCACGATAAAATCGCGCGCAAGTGACCCTAGCAAGCAAAAACCCGTATCTTTAAAAGTTCCTCTAAACTCTTGACCACGCGCGCCCGACTTTTGAAGAGCAAATTTTTGCAAAGTGCCGGACGTTCCAGACAGCAGCAGCCACCACACCGTGCGGGCGGCGTTAAGACCAGCGAGAGAATTAACGAGTTGCGTTAACAGACTCTCGGCGGCTTGCGAAGCAAACGAAGGGGCTGCGGAGGTCGGCCAACCAGTTAATGACGCTGGCGTGCAACACCGCGGCCCAAGCCTCGACTGCTCCTTTTTTTATCCTCACAGCTCCCTGGTTTCGGCTCTGCATCACTCGCTGCCTCTCCTCTCCCCATTTCCAAAACTAACTTAAAGGCCTCGTCGATGAACGCAAAATGCAAAACAACGACAATCAACAACAACAAAAAAGAAAGAAGCAAGCCACCAGGCGCGCACGGCTGAACGACGCACGTACTAGGCTTCGGGAACATCCACGCGGGCGGCAGTGAGCGCAAAATGGGCCGCGGGGAACGCCCGAGCACCCCCCGCGATGACAGCACAGCCAACAACCTCCCCCCTTTTGAACCAGCGGAAGAGAAGAAAGAAAGACCGAAAGCCTACACGGGGAGGGATACGTATAACAACCAAGATGCACGTACTAAGTTGGTTATGTATGGGAGCTCTCCTCGGAGAGCACCTCGCGAGCGCCTGCAGCGCTATACCGCAGCGCACACGGCCGGCGGCGTCGAAGCTGGCTGCTCATAGGAGGCTAAAAAGCGCGCGCGAGCGCGCAGAAAACAAGAGAGCAAAAGCGACAAAAATCCATCAGCAGCCACTCTCCGGTCGTTGTATTTATAGGCTGGATGATTGTTATTAGTTCGCTCGCTTGTGCTGCTAGACGAAGCGCGCTCGGGCGCACGGGCCTCCGTGCAATGTGCGTTTGCTCGAGTACGGCTCGTTATCGCGCTGAGCCATGCACATTAATTAGAAGATGGCGGGCGACCCGCCTCCCGGGAACGCTGCGAGCTCGGAAACTGAGTCCTACGCATTTTACCTTGCCGGTTCTGTGCGAGACCTCGGTTCCTCGTGTACTACTCCGGCGTTGGACCGAGCAAAGCGAAGAGCTCCCGGTGCGAAGAGCGAGCAGGTCCTTACCGATGCCAGGCTGCGGCAATCGCGAAGCTAATGACGCCGCTGCGCGAAGAGTGACGGAGAAAGTATGTTCCTTTCGGGTTCTGTTACTATAGAAGCCTTAGTTTATTTGTTGTTCTTCTCCGAAGGTGCAGTTCGGTCGGAGAGGAAGTGAAGTTGCTCTTCCAGTAGAGATCCCTCGACTTTGACATGTGCTAGTGCAGCCGTGGAGATACTGCGAAAAAATATGGGCAAAAACCGCGAGTCCTCTTATCATGAAGGAGGCCTGTTCAACAGGCTATATCGACGCGCATGATCTTACGAATATGAAAGATACGCAAGAAACTTTCATGTTCGTATACGCTTCATGAAAAGGAAAATTCTAGCGATATTTGTGTTCGTAAGCTACAGCGAACACGAAAGATCCGCCAGAATCATATATTTTCATATCCGCTTTTGTGACAGGAATAAAAAAAGTCATAATATGCCAAACGTAGACGAATTTTCGTTGTGCGTCACACATAACGTGTGAGTGGGTTTCAAAGCATACATTTTGAACATTGTATGTAAATGTCTGACAATTGTGTTTTTTCGAGAGAAAAACCGACCATTCTACGCAGCTGAAATCTTGTAACCTGACGGCTATCCTTGTTGCTATCGCTCATTTGTTCCTTTTGCCAAAGAGTATGCCTTCACTGCAAGATATGCCGCGCCATTAGCTTTAAGACTATTTTCCTAAAGCTAATATCGTCTTTCACTCGAGCAAAGAAATCCCTGTACTTAGGCTGAATTTAGATGTCATTTTTGGTATTACCTACTTAAATTTGCATCAGAGTCACTTCTCTGAACTCGGATGTACATGAAGTGAACCCCACCTTAACATCAAGGGTGGCGTTATCTCCGAGGCAAGTGTCACAAAGGGCTAAGTACGCCACTGACTGCGTAGAAGCAGAAAGTTGTTCGTAACTTGGTCTTTTGCCCCTTCCCAACTACATCTCGCCGTGACGTAACCGGACGCATACGGCCACCGCTCCAGCCACCAAACTCAACCAAGGACGACAAGCGCGTTCGGCAGCGCCGGTCCACTAACAATCCTAGAATCATATCAAGAAACCACGGCGTACAACCAGAGGCAGGGCGAGCTACACGGCAAACAAGCGGCCAGATATTCTCCAGGTGTACGGCGCCGTCCTTGAATGGATAACCGTCTGAATGAACGTACGCCAGCGTATGCATACACACACACACACTACACACAAGCAGAAGAAACCACCGGCACAAAAACAAGAACAAAACAAAATACCGGTGCCTGTCGTTCAGTGTACGCCCTCTCCCTTCACGGACTCCCGACGTATCTCGCCTAATTGCGGCTGCACCCGTTTACCGTGCCACGAAGAACGCCCCGGGCCGTCCCGAAGCACCTGTCTCGCAGAGAGCGGCGCGCACAGGTGACAAGAGCAATGGACCTCGCAGTGAAGCCGGACCGGTCCCCCGAAGTCTTCTTCGTTTTTCTTCGATATATATTTTTCTCACGCACCGAGGGCTGCTCAATGGAGGCGCCCAGTCAACGACTCGTACGGTGTTTGCCACCGGAAGCCTCGGGGTCAGCCGCATTTCCTGCGCAGCCCCGAGAGAGAGAAAGCCAATTGCCTTTCGGTTTTTCTGGATCCAACGCCGAGGGGATGATCTCGCTGCAGGCCCGTTTAATCGGCATCCTTCTTCGGGAAGGGCCCGCGGAAGCGCTAATCAGAAGGCTCGGCAATCTGCTTCTTTTGAGCGTTTGTTGCGTCGGTCGCTTGTCTTCTCGGGTTGGTTTTTCTCGTCCGGCCCGGGCACAAGGGGGCGATAAAAGCGGGAAAATTAGCCCGACCGTGCTCGCCGGAGCGTCGCCGTTTGATGAGTGTCCGACGTTAGCGAGCGCGTTCACCGAGCAGCGTGAGACTTTGTTTCACCTGCTGCGCCGTCGTCGTCGTTGCCGTCTTCCGCCCAGATGGGCTCTTAAACTATAGCAGGTGCAATCACGCACAAGACGCGCTCTGCTCGCAACCTCTCTCATAGTATAGTGTCACTAATATAAAAATAAAAAGAGAGAAAAAAAAACACGAAAAGGGGTTACTTTTAGAGCGGTGGACCCCGAAAATTTGGGAAGCAAACAACCCTTACTGCCTATTATGGAAGCTGTTTCCATCTGTCCGAGCTTGAGATATGTATACACACCAGTTTGCAAGTATACCGTGGTTTAGAGAATATAGTCCGCGGACTACATGTCTAAAAAGTTTGAACTTTAGAAGGTGAAGACTACCTACCGGTGCAAAATATGCAAGTATTCTTTCTTTTTTTTTCTAGATCGCGGCAGATTTTGTGAATGGCTGAGTATAGGTTAATGATGATTTATGCATGACACAAGTTTCTTTGTGAGCTAATAAAATATACATCCTTAAAAGTGTGCTGCGTATGATTTTTTTTCGACCATGAGCGGACTATGCACCAGACGCGGACTATGCACCAGGTGCGCACTATCTAAGAATTTTTTTCTGTTTTAACAAAAATTTGTTTTAGCTGTTTATGGTCCGGAAAATACGGTACTCTCCACCAATACCCACTTCGGTGAATACATATTCTTTACACGTGTCCTTTACATGCTGTACATGGTTGACTTCGCACCCAGTCACTCACAACGGTGGAAGCCGTTGGTGTGTCCTAGCCCTCTAGTTTTAACCAAACGCTACCAGGTGTCGTGTACGCCCACAATTGTCGGTCCCATTAATGGACTCCGAGAGGTGCGTGGCAGCCTTTGAGGCCGTGCGTCAATATTCAGTGTCGCTAAGCGGTTCGCGCAACCTCGGACTGAGAGATCGCTCTGGTGCCCCAAGAGATTCAAATCTTCCAATTTTACTGACTTTTTAACGTACATTTCGTAAAGTTGCTAGAGCTAGGGGAAAAAGAAAAGGAAAAGTAATCAAATGGAATAGATACATACAAACATTCCGAGTGACAGTGAAAATATCAGCACCTGTTTGCGTTCTCACTAAGGATAGGAATTTGTAGATATATTCTTTTTTGGGGGGCAGCCACATCAGTAGTGTTGTTTTGTCATATACATGTAAAAACACCGGAGATTAAGTGTAGATCGAAAGCGCTGGCACAATAATGCTTGCTTTGAGGCATTCACTCGAAGTGACACTGTGGCCGTGGAAACAACCTTCTGGTGCTACCTTATATGCAACAAAGAAAAGAAGAAAAAAAAACTCATTTGATACTGTCCAATATGTCTACTGTCGTATTCGTACTCTGCATTATAACTGAAAGTACATTTTGGCCTTAACTGCGCATGATTTTGGGTTTAAGCCTCACCCCTACCCGTTTTAACCCAGATAAGCATCTTACCTGCGTGTATTTGTGCAATCACTACCGCGTGATGCACGCTAAAAACACATGTAAGGAGTCGTACTGCAGTGGTAAAATAGGGCGAATACATCAAACGCGCCTTGAGACGACGAACTTCCCGCTTTTAAACATCCATACAACAAACTGCACTTTTTCGTGCATTTTGTGTGTCTGTGTAGAGGGATCTCTATAGTACTATGGCGGCTTCCGACTATGGCACCGACTGAAGGAATAGCAAACTGAGGCAGCATGCCCTAAAGCCACTGCTCACATCGTACAAAAGAAGACAGTCTGCAAACACGAGTCACCGCAATATCCGTATGTTCGAATGCCGCGTGCCAAAGTTTTCTCCCTGAACTCATTGTTTACGCGGCATTCGAAGCACGGATCTTACGGTGATTCGCGTTCGAATCTGTATGCATACTCTCTTTCGTATGATGTATAAGCAGTGCCCTTTTTGTTTTCTTTTTTTTTGCCTCGTAACAACCATCTGGAACTTGGCTTATCGCCCAAAAACATATCAGGAAGGAGAGGTCTCAGAAAACACACAATGGATAATGGCTTTCGAAAGCACCTCAAAACGAGCGATAGAAACTAAACGGCGGCGCAAACAGAGCTTGAGCCTAGTTACGCATGCACGCCTTCGCGCGACGGAGTTTGTCATCCGCGCGAGCAAGCCGGGCCGCAGTTAAAGGCGCGTTAGCGCTAACTGCGCGAGGAAAACGCGCGCATCGTCACGAGGCACAATCGAAGCCGCTTAAAAGACGTGTCACTTGACCCCAGAAAAAAACAGATCCGAGTTTCAACCTTCGCGGAAGCCTATCATCAGCGTTCGAGGCAGGACGACTCGTTCGTACTCAGTTTCAACGCACGATGGACCGCAGAGGAAGCGATGAAATACACAAGCCAATCAAGCGCCATGTGAGCATCACGTAATCATCAGGATTGGCGCAGCGACGCGCTGGCCGCATACTAGTGACGTAATAGGTCCCCAACGTATAGGACTGGCTGGGATGGCTCGTCGCCTCCGCTGCGGTTCATCGCAAGGCGATAGCTCGCGGTTCGCTGCGGATGAGACTGACGACTACTGCCCAGGCACTCGCCATAAAAACGCAGCCGAATGTTTCCCAGCGCCTAAGTCGCTTCTTACCTCGCGGCGGACAAATGTTCGAGGACGGCCGGTGCTCAGATACGCGGAGGAAAGCGCGGAAAGACGCGCGCGATTAACCGGGAGGAAACAATGCAATCAGCCCGGCTTAAAATTGTCTCCCCCCTCCCGTCGGTCGCGGATCGCATTGTCTCCGGGAATAATAATTGCTTCTCGCGCGAGATTTTCCTCGCCGCCTTCGGGAACTCTCGCCGCACAAGCAGGAAAAAGGCCGGGACAGAGCGGATCATTACGACGCGATGCCCGTTTAATTGTGGCTGCTCGGCGAACCGGCATCCATTATCGCTCCGCTTTAAGAGGTCCGGGCACGGCAGAAGACGACGCGCCGTGGTTCGCCATTAGGACGAACACTCGGCCGCCATTGTCTCCATAGGCTATCATTGTTTCGGATTTTTTGGGGGGACGACCATGCGCGCGGAGGGTGCACCTTGGGCGCTGCACAATTTGGCACGTTCCCGGGGCGGAGCAAAGGAGGAGACAAAAAACAACAAAAAACGAAGATAAAAGGACTAATCACAGCGTGCGCTGCATATCAACGAGCCTCTCTTCGCGACTCGAGTCATTGTCTACGATTGGATGGCCTATCGCGTCCGTCCACTCGGTTCGAGGCTATCGCCGTCCCTTCGCGGCGGAGGGTGATCACGCGCGAGTGCGAGCGTTGGATTCCAAAGGTCGCCGGTGTCAAGGCGTCACCGGTTTTGCTCGCTGCCTAGCGACCACGGTAGTTAGCCAAGTGTCGCCCTGAACCGCCACTTTTCTTTTTTATTACGGGACTGTTCGAAAAAAATAGAAATAAAATAAGATGAGGGGAAAAAAGAGGCGATTATCACCAGTCGCTGTTGCGCCGAACGCGAAACAAAGGATTTTGTGAGAAGAGAAGTCATCCAAGTCGACTCGGAGGTGTTTTCGCAGCGACGTGCATCTCGACTCGAGGATACATTTGTTTTATCTCGATCTGGCTAAAGTGCGCGAGAAAGAAGGGAGACAATGTGTTATTTGGCATGTCAGTCGTCGTCGGTGTATTTAATTTTTGTTTTTCTCTCTCTCTCTCTTTCTTTAACCTGAAATGGTCGGCTGAGAAGAAATTTTCGAAAACAATCGGAGTCTTTCGTTGTTGTATATTTTTTTATCTCGCGCGGAGTTCTCGGAATATTAACACCTCGGACGCGTGATAAGTGAGCAGGTAATCACGCTCGCCAAAGACCCGTGGGCGAGAAAATGCGCGCGTCCATGTCAGCAGCCGAGACCTTGGAATCAAGTGGCCGGCCATAGCTGGAGGGGCAGCAGGAGTGAAGCGGTGCTACCGATAATAAAGGCATGTCATTCGAGACGTCGAGAGGCAAGAGAAAGTGTGTTCTTCCCTACCCTTGGAGACAACTTAAATTGCGCGCTTTTATTTCGCTTTTTGTTTTCCAGCGCTTAGGTTAAGTGCTGGATAGCAAAACGTGATTATTAGTGGCCACTGCGCCCGTCCGTTCTTGAGGTAAGTCCTTATAGGGGGTGAAAAATATGAAAAGGAGAGTAAAATGCATGTAAAAAAAATGGGCCGAAATTGCAGCTGCCGTTATGCCGATTCTCGAAGAAATGCGTTAGCATTTCGCGCAGCGGATATATACGGTATAACAAAGCATGGTGGATGCACCCTCTCAGCACTTCTCCGCGGGGTGAACATTCCCGAAACCGCTCTTCTCCCTGGCGCAGGCAGATCAGTTCACTTAACGCGTGCATGAAGGATGTGCGCGCGATGTGCGGAAAACGACAGAGCCCTTTCGTTGCTGTGCATACATGTTGTGCACACGGGGGCGACGACACCGGGAGCTTGCGGCACGGTGACATTGTAAAACGACTGCGCGTCAAGAACGGCGTGGCAGGCCGAAGAACGGAACTGCAGCCCGTGTGCGTCCACAGGTCTCTAAAGCCGATGACAGGAGCTTTCCGGACGTCCAAAGCGCGCACCCGCACGCCGGCCACGTGTGGTCACGTGTGGTAAAACCTAGCAACCGAGGTGCAGTGCACGGGTGACAGCGAGGCTAGGGCCTACTTGGGCCGTCGGCGAGGCGCCGCGTGGCGGCCTGTGCACGGGGAACAGTGTGGGTTAATATTTTTTTAATGAGCCATCCGCAGAGTGTCGCCGCGAAGCGGCGTGAACGCTGGGGCGGCCCGGACGCCACGAAGCGGCGTCCGGGGCGCCCCAGTGATACACCCGTCGTCCCCCGCTCTGCCGGCGATCTTCGGTTGCTAGGGATAAGGCGCTATCCCGTGGGGATGTTGCGAACTCTATCAACGCTCCAATCCCGTCCAAGGTCGGCTGATGCACCAGGGCAAAGTGCTAGCGCATTAAAAAAGGGACGCCAACTGCGTTACACACCTCGAAACCGCCGAACAAAAGGTGCGCTGCCTCCGAAAAATATACGTAATAAGGTGTCACAATATAATTAGAGTATCTGTCGCCACCGGCTGGGGAAGGTCGTCGATGATTGTCGTAGTAGTCAAATGCATCTTTCAAAAGCGTCGATGTCGGTTATCTACCTATCTTGCACGACCGTGCTTCCCAGCGCCTGCGCACTCCGCCGAACCGTCAGACGTCTGACCGGAGTATCGTCGCCCCCTTCTCCGAATGTAAGGGCAAACGTCTTGGTGCCTGGTGCAAAGCGGGAGCAATTGGCGATATTTTCGATTCTCAAATGCGAATTTTTGAGCTTTAGGCTTTTTGATACACTGTGAGGAAGCTCAGACGAGAATGTTTTGCCCCTCGCCCTACTCTTGAACCATTCTTGAAAGACGAAAAAAGCAATCGCTTCGATTTCAAATGAAGCTTCAGCTGACCGACAACGATGTTTTACAAAAAGAGGGGTGGCTGATCTCTCCTTAATCTGAAACGCAGCTTATTGGCTTTGGCCTGCACCTAAACGTAGCACACTGATTCGGCGCGAGCGTCACTCCAGCCCTCAACGGAGTCTTGTTATCCTATCAATGCGTCTGGATAACAGCCAGCGTCATATCTTTTATGGAAGGTGAAAAAGAATGTACGGGCCTTGGGTTATCTAGATAGCGTTGGGGCACCATTATCCTATCTTCGAATTGTTCCCGAGGTGATACCACGTGCAGTGAAGCTTGCCAAGCATTGAACGCAGCGCCTGGGACAAGCCGATAGCAAGTGCGGAGTTGAATCCACACAATAAGTTAGAGGTAGAGCGAATAGTGGTGAGAATCAAACAGCGCTGCATTTTTCGTATACCCTTCACAGGGCACGACATGCCAACTCCCTTTGCGATGGTTAAGGTAGGAATGACAAGGTGCTATGTGATTCGGACCTCTATTCGCACACTCCTTTAAATCCATCTTAATGGTAAGGGTGCGCGAATACACTTGGAATCGAATAACTAAGATGCCTACGGCTTCAGCGCTGCAAAGAAAGAAGTCGTCTCCTCCTCTAGCTCAATTTGCCGGCGCATACTTTCAAAATTATAAAATTTTTAAAGTTCTCCGGAAACAACGCGAACTCCGGAAAATAGGGCGTGATATATGCCTTTCCGACAGGAGGCCCAATCGGGTCAAAGCCGCGCAGTTCGCAACGAGAAAAACGCGTATAAATTAGCTCAAAAAAATGTCACGGTCACATGCGCACCGACAAAGACGGACTATACGCCGCTTATACTCAGCAGGCAAAGAACCGACGACGATTCAAGCGCAACCTCCGTCTAATGCGTCGGTGGACCCCGAAGCACTTGGAGAAGCACCCAAGACCGGCCGCTCACAGAACGGGGACACCGAGGAGTTCGTCTTATGTACACAGAGTCCAGGACGGGGACATGCGCACGCAAACGTCCGTTTAACATCACTCCAGCGTAGCGTGAGGCCACGCCTGATCGCCGACAGAAGCACCGCGAGAATACGGGAGCGCTACAAAACCGACGACCGTCAGTTGCGCACCCCTCGCCTGCACGCTCATTTTGTGGCCACGTATGTGCAGAGGGAGCCACGGGAGAGCGCCTCTGCGCATGCGTGTTAATGCTCGAGCAGGTCTAGCGGGCGCGATGCGAGAGAAGGGTCCGCTTTGATGGCGTCCCATGGCGTGTCCCAAGTTCATCTCCCATGTCCGCAGGGACGGCGCAGCGCGGTGACCGATGACCGCCAACGCGGAGGTAACCCTACGTCGGTGGGTCTCTGACCAATACCACCTAGAAGACAAGGCCTCCGATTTTACCCTCCAAACGTCATCGTTTGGAGGGGAAAACGTCAGCGTATGCAAGCGTCGAGCTTAGGAGCCCACAGAGAGTGGCATACGGGATTTGGCTAAGAGACAGTTTCTGCAGAGACCAGCACTTCGGCGTCACCCGAGAACATGTGAGGTTCCCAAAGCCGCCGTCACACTGCTCATACGTCACAGAAAAGACATGGTGTTCAATTCAGACACAGTGACAGTATTACATGCGGCATCAAAGCATGTTTGCTCCATGCGTTTGTACGCTTCCAGCCTGTCTGGAGACAGTTTTTCTATGACGTCATACAACTAACGCCTCAGACTGTGTCTACACACTGTATTTTGTATCATGTACCAGTGTGACCGTGTCTTTCGGGATTCCTGTGTAGCTAATATGGACTGTTAGTGATATACAGCAGGTGCGATAACAGTAAGCGTTCAGTCATATATTCGTTCTATAACCTCGCTGTTCTGTGGAAAAATTAAACACAAAAACTGTAATCAGTGATATAAAACTGAGCAGGGATAACGTAAGGGACTCTTCAGCGAAATCGCTAACGCCTAGGGACCTTTTATGAAAAGATGACGTCGTCATGGAAAAACAGCTCGTTATCGCCGAGAAACGAGAGACTGACCACTTCCGTCCAAGTTGACAACGCCACAAACATTCTTTGAGAACCAGCCATCGCGCGGATGCGAATCGCCCAACACGCAGACGGCACCACAGGTCGGTCTAGCGCGCCGACGTCAAAAGGCTCGGCTCCGGCTCCAGTAACGGGCGATTAGGGCCTGCCCACAGCCAAGGCGAGCACAGTATACACATCCGACCGGCGCAAATGGCATTGTTCGAGTTGCATCGCCGCGCCGTAATGAGCGGCGGCAACAGGCAGTGAACACACCGAGAGAGTAATCCACGATCCTAATCAACGCCACCGGCCACGAAGAAGGGGAGTAAAGGGAAGGGGGGGCAGAGCTTGCGCGTTTCTAAAAAGTTGCCGACCGGAGAACACGAGAGCAACTGGCGAGAAGCAATAACCGCATTAAGCATGCATCGCGCATAACGTATCGCGGCTGTCCGCTCTCCCCGTCAGTCCGCGCTGGCGGATGGGCCGCAAATGGCCAGCCGCGGTGTCTGGTTCCGGAAAGCCAGTTAGGCCTAATTTGCATTCAGACGGACCCGAGCGCCGTCGCATAAAGATAGACGCGCGCTCTGGACCTGAGCGCGTGTATCGCTGCTGGCGTCTCTGGCTCCAAGACCGATTCTCTCTCTCTCGCTCCGCCACGGCGCTGATGGAAGAGCAGCGTCCATCCGCGATGGCCGAATAGGAAAGTTTCCCCGTTTTTCCCAACGCCTGTTCAGAACCAAGCGGAACCCCTTCCCACCTCCCCTTTTGGCCAGGGACCGCCGTTCCCTTAATGCGATTGCGATTGGCGGCCGGAATCGGGCGCCGCGGACGCCGCCGCCGGTGGGAATCGGTTTGCGGCGGTTCGCGCAATGCGGTCAGGGGGGGAGCCCCCTCTCATGGCTTACCGAGCGTGGCTTGTGGCGCGCGCGGCGAACCCAGCGTCCGAAATCTTTCCCTCCGCCGAGTTCCGGTCAGAGCGGTGCGCGGCAGCTCGTCTTTTGGAAATTAGAGACCGTGGAGATCCGGCCGATAATGTTTTGTCTGCGAAGGAGCGATGCGTTTGATTGCAAAAATATCGTTACGTGCACTCCGCGGACGCCCCCGACCGGCGTTCGCAGTCGTTAATGGTAGACATCCGCTCGGACGCGGCGAAACTGGCTTCATTCTTCCGCTTCAAAATGGGTGGAAACGGGTTGCGTCGGCCGTCGAGGCAGTCGTGTACGGCCCAACGCAGTGGGGCCGTCGGGCCTCAATTATTTTCGGGGACGCCGAGCGTTCAAAACGTGGGGAGGAAGAAGTTTTTCCCCACGTCGGGAGAAAGGGACAGACGCGCGCGAACGCTGCAGTTTATCGGAAATTTCCCGCGCAGCGCGATCGGAAACGGGCGAAATGAATCGCTTCCGGAAGTTGACCCGCCGACGTCGCGCATCCTCCCGGGATTTTAGAATGTCGGTTTTGCTTTGTTTTGCTCCCTCGCTTTCCCCAGTTTCGGGAGTTTGGAGTTTGATTGGGGACCGACGAAAGATGCTGGTGCCGTGTCGCGCCGGATACGATAGACGAGCAAACTTTTCGGCGCCGCTTGTCCGTCGCGCCACGCGTAACGGCGAGTCCTTACATTCGGGAATTAAAGTGGGCATCGAAAATTAAATTGAAAATAATCGCTGCCGGAGCGGGGACAAGCATGATCTTGAACCTGAAAATACATTTTTGGCTAGATATCGTTGCTCTAAGGAAGTTACTTGCAGGACAGATAGGGTTGTCTCGGAAGCCGTCAATGTTCCTCGCCATTCGTGCTTTCGGCCCTTAGTAGGTTTATTAATAAGATCGTACAGTCGAATTTCGGTGTCAATAATGTTTGCAATTCAACATCCACCCCCAACCCCCCCCCTCTTTTTTTTTTTGCAAAGTTTCGTTGGCATTTGCGAGAAACCACTTGGGCGTAATTTGGGCAGTTTTCTTTTGTCTATCGTTTTTTTCTAAAGATAACCTCGAAATTGGCCACTAGCTCCGCCACGGTAGGCGCCCTTTTCATTGACACACACTCAGCTGTATCTGTTCTACTGTTCTGTTTTTTTCTTTTTTCAACTATGCAACACCTTGGTAAGGGGTTGTGTATCTTAAATATTCCGAGTTTTAGGTAAAAAAAAAAGCGGCGTTTTAAATAGGAAATGTTACTGCAGCTAACACTGTATGAGTTTGAATTAATCAGAAGAACATCACGGGGAAAAATGCGACAGTTTGTGTTTAGCGCCATCAGTCTCCTAGACAAGAAATCGGAGTACGCTTAAACTTCACCGAGAAGTGACATGGGAGTGACGTGACTTTGCGTCTGCAAAAAATGAGTGCTGTCGGCAAGAGTGCTACGGAGCAAAAAAAAAAGTGCCGATTTGAGATCCACGAGTTGATGTTGACGAAAGCGACCAAAGAGCGGCATTCCACTGCCCCCCCCCCCCCCCCTCCCCCCAAAAAAAAAAAAAATTACGTGAATTTGAACAGAAAGGTTATTTGTTTTCTATGAAGAAGCGCGCAGTGTACGAGCGTTCTGCAGATCGTGCGATGCTCACTACAAGAGGGTCGCAGTACCTGATACGCGAAGAACTTTGGAGCCAAGCAGACCCCGCATTCAGTATAGATCGAGCGCATGGAATGCAAGAAGTGGGCTCATAAAGAGTGCGTTGTAGCTCCCACGGTGGGTTTCAAGTGTTTCATTGCAAAAGCTGAACGCATATAATGTTTTTGAAGTGTGTCTCACTGTACTCCACAACGTCGTTTCATTTGCCCCACTGGGCGGGGCAAAATGAGAGTGTGCGGGTTTTAGATATTGTAGTTTTGTTTAATGTTTCGCTTGCTCCAGTTAAATCACATTTACTGAGTCAAGACATCTACGAATATCCCCATGCTGCGTTTTTTTTTATATTGAAGCAAAAATAAAAAAGTTACAAGTGAAATTAAACATTTTTGTCTCATTTTGCCTCAACTTATCCTACTTGTACGTAGAACTTCTATGCTAAACTTTTATGATATATAATCGCCTATAATCGCCCTATAATCGCAAGAATGCCGCAGTCACCCAGGTTAAAACATGGCTGAACAAATGGACTCACCGAATCCAGTCCGGGATGGCTATCATCTGCTGCAGCGGTCGCGAGTCGTCAATTTACAACGCGGAAATTTCACTTAAAATTTCCCTTTTCTACGAGTCTTGTGGCGTGAACTCGCGACCTTCAACCACCAAGCGTCTTTTACATCAGCATTTAACAATGTTTAGATTTCGTTTCGTTCGGGTCCTCACCTTACGTCTTATGAAGTTCACGAGTTGCTGAACCAAGGCATATCCTCATCACTCACCCGTTTGTTTTGTTCCAAGGCCTGTCCGCAGCTCGGTACGAACATCTTGTGTTAGGTAAAAGCAACAAAATTACACAAGCGACTGACGCAGCATGCACTAATGTTCAATGTGCGCGCCGAGAAAAAAAAACACACTCTGATGATAAATTTGAGAGCCTACAAGAACGGTGAAACAACGCTGACATTAAGAATTGCTCTAGCCCCAGCGTGTAATAAATACCACCTCTGACCAACGACAGAACAAAGCGACAGCCTCGAAGAAATGTTGTTGCCAGGTTGTGTAACTTGCTGACTCTAAAAATTATCCTGGAACAATAGACGTATGCCTGTCCTCTAAATACCGGCTGCTCGGGTGGAAATCTTCACATGATTTTTACACCGCGCGTGTTCAAGAGCCGCAACAACCACGAATGAAGAACGTTATCATCCTGCGTTGTCCACAGGTGGCGATAATGACGGAATGCCGGTACTACTAGAACTTGCTCTGGGCGTCTCTTCGGCACCCTTCTCAACGTTAGAAATGACACGCGTATTATAATGTAAGAGTACTGAAGATAAAATGGGAGGCAATGCACAGCTGAGCTGTGCTCCCCGCTTTCGTTTCTGTCCTCCTTAGCTCCCAAGACGAAATACGCGCGCTCCAAGGCCACCTCCTGCTGTATACGTATCAGGTAAATCAGAACCGCTTATTGCCCAGTATTGCCCGATCAATGTACTTGAGCATATATCTCCATGTTCTTTAACAATTAGAAAAAAAAATGTCCATGTCCACATAGTTTACTCTGATTGTCACAAGACCAAAATGTTAAAGAGAATATATATATATATACGTGGCACCGCAGGAAAGGAAAAGCCGTGAAAAGGTGTTGGACCAGAAACATCCACCTTTCATAAGAGTGGCCGTAAACCTCTGAACGCCAAGCGACGAAGCATCGCCAGCTTCTGCCGCCAGGCGCGCTAGAACGCACCAGAAGCGTCCGTCGACACGGCCGCTGGTTAAGAGCGAAGAAAAACGACTCCGCCCTCGACGTAAAGACGTCCACAAACAACAAAGGGACGGCGGACAAAAGGCAACTGGCCAATCGCTGCCAGGGTGTCGCCGGTCAGCGAGGCTGTTCACCTCGCCGATTGGAACACGCCAACGGCCCAAGGGGAAGCAAACAAACGAACACAGCGCATTTTGAAAAGAACACGAGACGAGAACGGAAGCGGGCGAGGAAAGCGACTTCACGACGGCGGAGAACGGCATGCATGCAGCGCCGCGTATCAAAACGACCTTTCCAGCTGACGAGTCGTGGACAATATCGAAGCCGTCGGCGCGTTCAGCGGCGCCCTTCTGCACGAGCGTATACGGTTCGCCTGAGCGAGACGCGACTGGTAGCGCGCCAGTCGACGAGGATTCGCCGACCAACCGCAGCCTCCGTGCACTCTTTTGATCGCGGTGCATCGTTACGGGGGCCTTTCCTTTGATCCTTCCCTTCCCCCCGTTCTCCCTGGACGACTTCGGCCGTCCGATCGCGAGGGAGGTTCGACGCTGCATGCGCGGAAGTAAAGGACTCGCTGTTGATTCGGATGAGACGCCTCGAAATGCCAGCTGCATGCCGAGTTTGCGATGCGGAGACTTCGGCTGAGTCAACGGAAGATGACGGCGTAGAAAAACGCAAGAGGAGGGCAAATGTGCAGCTTAGGCTGTTCACCTTTCGGGATGAATGGCGTGGAACAACGTTTTGACGTAAATCCACGCGTGTATATATATTTTTTTTTCTTTTTCTTGTTTTAGAGTTGGAATTTAGTCTTGAAGGCAATGTGATGTCTGGGATAGTAAATCTTGGTGGTCCAGGTCTATGATTTTGCAATTCTGCGTTTTCCTATACATGGCTTGGACTCTCGTCGCATCAGCAGCAGCCAGTGTGGCGGCCTATACTGCCGAACGCGTACTATACCGAGCACGATATGGGCTCAAACAAATATCAATGCATTTTTGGCTGATCTGTTAGTTCTAAAACAAGTTCTGGTCCAAATATGGGCTAGGGAGCCAAAGCTTAAATCTCAGTCTTTGAGCTCTTTGACATTTTTTTTCAGAAGTGTAAACGTAGCGAGAATCCAGATCGAGTGTTTCAACTCATTCTGTTCGGGGAGTGTACCTTCTGCAGCACATATTTCGCACCGGCAAACTTGTTTTTTCTCGACTAGAACAAGTATAAATAATCAGCAGCAAGGCGCAATGACGTCATCCGCAAGCCGTGTATTTCGGGTGTGGATGCATAAATACCTCCCTTATCGTGCAGCACGAGCCAATCATCGCGTGGACGAAAGCACGTGTCCACATTAAAGTGGTCATCATACGAGAATAGACCGATCTCACCAGCCAGTTTGACTACGCCACCGCTGCCGCAATGCATCGAGGGAGCTTTAGTCTTTCTGCACGAGCGACAACCTCGCTGGAGCTCTGCGCGTGTGGAGATAGAGCATTTTCAAGGGTGCGCGCCACTGCCTGTCCGCCATTGCTCCATCACATACCCTGAACATGTATTGGACACGAAGCCTGGGTCAGTGTCCGGCGTGAACTTGACTCAGCACGTATTGAAAACGAGTGCTACGTCTGCGATCGGTGAGGACTAGGATTGCGGTCAAACGCCCCGTGTCCAAATGGATGGATGGATGGATGGATGGGTGTTAATGGCTATACCCTTTGTAACGGGCGGTAGCTTGCGCCACCTAGCCGAAGTCTAAAAAGACAAACAATGGCAAACAACAAAAGCAATGGTGACCGCCAATGTTGCTCCATGGACTTTTGAAAAGGGTCTTTTGAAGAGTTAGCGTTTCCAGGCTACAATTGATGAGGATAATAACGAGCTGTTGGAGCACTGCAAGTCGCAAGAACCCATCTATCGTATCAGAGATGTGACGACCATTTCAAAGAATCAAATTTTCCTTCCAGGGCTCTGCTGATTGATGTAACGACGTTTCAGTTACAGATGGCCTGTTCCGGATTCAGTCTGGAATCTTTCTTCCAATGAGGATTTCGTTAATATAATCGCTTTGAGCGTACGTTTAGACAGCTTGAAGCTAGTCGGCCCCTGTGGGCGTCTGGAGGTTTCCGTTGTAGACGAGGAATTTAGCCCGTGTAGTAAGGCTGCTAGCATGGAATCTTTAACGTGCATCACCCAGCAGCGATAAACAAACGCACTCCTGAACAGAACGGACATGGGGTGGTCCAACGCTCACACGACCAGACTACTACTTCCTGGAGAATAAATAACTCGTCGGGTAAAGAGTCGAACCAGCTGGGCATAGCATGAAACGCTCAATTTCTCGGTGTCGCTGCGTGAGTTGTTGGTGCGAATGCAAAGTGAGCTACCGTAATAGTCCTGCGCATGAAGCGTACACAACGGTTGCACCCGGAATGACCGAGTCATTTATTTAGAAAAAGAGTCGGGTTAATCGAGTTCATTCTCTGCGCTACGTCCATTCACAAGATGGGTTTGTACTTGAACTTAGAAGGGCATTAGCGGGAATAAATTAAAAGTGCGCTTGTGACCCCGTCGCGGGTGAGTGTCGATAACATTTACGACAGCCTATAGTAGTACGGAAGTATTTATTTTGTTCCCGAAAAGTGATAGCCTCAAATTTATGTAGGGTTCGGAATAGCATCCTACCCGATCACGGACGACTACAGTGAAACTGTGGATTATCAGTTAAGCCGGGGTCACACTGCTTATACGTCATACAAGAGACAGTCTGCATACAGATTCGAATGTGAGTCACCGCGATATCCGTGCTTTGAATGCCGCATGGCATTGAGTTGAAGGAGGGACTTGGCACGCGACATTCGAACCACGAATATTGCGGTGACTGATGTTTGGAGACTGTCTTTTGTATGATTTATGACCAGCGTGACTCCGGTTTTAGGTCTCCCCAAATTATTCCGAAACAAAAAAAAAAAAAAGATTTATTTCTTTGGAAAGCAAAATAGGCCGAGGAAGTTAGGGAACGATGCTTAATTATTTTCTTTATCAAGATGACAGGTTAGGCTGGTTGGTTGTTAATTCGATGCAAAAGACAGAAAACACGAAGAAGAAACAAGAAAAAAACAGTTGTGAACGGAACACAAAGTTTTTTTTTCTTCGTTCTTGGGAATGTGAAACAGCGTCTCCAGGTTCGAATTTCTAAACTTGTCCGGTTTTGACGGCGCCATTTTGGTCCGCGTTACTTCTGAGTATTTTTAGTATCTTCGGGTTCTGACACCATCAGACGCTACTGAAAGTGGTGCGAAAGTCGGTTTGATTACACCCAAAATTAACAAAGAACGCAATCTTGTTCTACCACAAGTGACAGCTTGTAATGTTTGACGTTGTTTCGAAATTGCACAAACTTCATTCATACACGTTCGGCCAAAGCATCAGGTGTACGATTGGCGCTGGAGATAATTGCATCCAAAGGAGAAAATCTTTTTCTCTTAATTGTCAAGATAATGAAATGGTATTGCATGATTCACGACTATTTTCCAAGAATATCGAAGTTCGGTGCTTAGAGACTAAATTGGTGTACAAATTAGATGTTTCAGCCAACGTTACCATTTTTCTTCAACTAACAAAATGTTCACGGGTGTACTCAACTCACAACCAAAAAGGCGTTGAGCAACTTTCTTTTTTTTTTTTACTTTCTAAATCTGTTATTTTAGTGTGTTTCTTATTATTTTCTGTTTGAAGTAATGTAATTACATTCCTGTCTGCCCAACTATAGGGGGAGAGGTCTTGTCTAGCCCCAGTATCGCAGCTTGTCATCTTTTCTGCTAGCCCCCATTGTTCACTATGGGACTAAATAAACTGAACTGAATACGCAAGATGCCGATCCCGCATGGGAGACCTGACGGAAAGTTCGGCACACTTACTCAGCCGCATGGACAAATTGAGCCAAGAAACGCGGATCAACGGGTCAAGGGGACCCTGTCGGCCAGGAGTCAAATTATCTCGACTGCATTTGTACAGAGCACTCGTACGGGGAAAAAAAAAATAATGCCGGTCTTTTTCCCCGACCTGTTGCCGTTCTACCAGTGATTGCGCGCCAGGGTGCGAAGATTACCCAAATTGCTTTCGTATATTTATATGCACGTGGTTGCGATAGGCCGCCGACACCACGTAGCCTAGTAAACGGCAATTACGGCTATCTTTCGCCTCTATCCTCGTATTTTTATATTTTATATATATATAAAAAAAAGTTTGCCACGGCTGTCAAATGCATAAGAAGTACGCTGTCCCCGGTGCTAGTTCACTGCAGCTTCGAGAGCTCATTTAGCGTCCGGGGAATAATAATGATAAAGAAGAAACGAAGCAGGAGCAAAAGGAAATCCAGGCGACGAGATTGCGTCGATGATGGCGCGGATATTTACGCGGCCCGTTGGGGGCTGCCCATTGTCTATTGTCTCGACAAGGCCTTCTTGCTACTCGGCGTGCCGCAGAAGCCAGACACTTAAATTTCAAAGCGACAGCTGCTAACGAATGCGCTTCAGCTCGGCGCCACGCACAGCGCCCGCGTTCCCCGTGTTGCGCGACTCTTGCCGCGACCGTCGGCCCAACAGCGCTCTCGCCAGACGGCAGCGCGGGCCAGCGACACATGCACTGAGTCGCCCCACAGTTCACGGAGTGCAGCGATCGAAGAAAACCCAGCCGCCATATTTGTGCCACGATAGGCCGTGACTGTCCGAACGGATGGATCAATTACGACGACAGGTCATTGTGTGCAACCGTCTTCGTTTGATCCATAACGTTGTAAAAAGAAAGAAAATAGAAAAAAAGTCGCGAATCGGTGCCTAAGTTGGTCTTATGTTATCCCATTTACGAAGAGAGCGGTTAATGTGACGCCATTAACGTAGCCGAATTACGAACGAAATGGCTCGACAGTGACAAAGTAGGGACGTTTACACGGAGGAAAGCTACGCGCCAAAACAAGCTATAACGAGCCCGCGTTTGCCCAAGCCAGCTGCACGCGCACAAACCAGGCTTACGTGAAGTTTCTGCGCATGCGCAGTGGCGACGGCAGCGCCACCGCGGCGGAGCCATCCGTTGGAGCTGCGCGTCGGTCCGACTTCGTCTATAATCTGCCCTTAAGATCTGGGGACTTATATAAGGTCAGCTGTACGAAGGAACAACTCGGGCAGTTAATGTAACTCAAGCGATGGAGCAATGATCTCACCAACACACACCCGTTCCTGTAGAAACCAACCAGTGCGCAGCGCCACCTCCATGCCGCGTTCACGCTGCTCATACAAAAGACAGTCTGCACACACTGTGCGAGGGGGGGGTGTTTTTTTCCTGTACACAAAAACTGTCTTTAGAGTCACGTCCGAAGCACACATATATATGTGAAGCAAACGTGCTTTGAACAAGTGCTCGAGGCATCTCCGCAGATAATGCGCCGAGAACTGAGGGAGAAGAGGAGACAAGAGGAGACGTCACAACACCAAGCTCTGGTTCGATCGGTTAGTGGGTAGACCTAAAGCTATAGCTGCTTTTGTCTCCGCTGCAACCGTCGAACGCGTTGGAACGTAAAACGCTGGCGTCCGGCGTTTGGTTCTCGCATTCGAACGCGCTTCGCGAGTGCAGTGGCATAGCCTCCTCTATACTGAGGAAGCCTAACAAATCACCACGAGAAGCGGCCGCTGAAATTGAGAAGGTGGAGCGGCAGACAACGGATGGAGAGGAGAGCCACGTGACGGACGCCCCGCTGCGGCGAGATGCCGAAGCACACTTCTGCCGAGCGAACAATTGTGTTTCGGGTCCTCGCAGCTGTAAAAGC
Organism: Ixodes ricinus; assembly: GCA_037355805.1. Taxonomy (NCBI): domain Eukaryota; kingdom Metazoa; phylum Arthropoda; class Arachnida; order Ixodida; family Ixodidae; genus Ixodes; species Ixodes ricinus. The sequence continues at coordinate 266,097 of JAZHYW010053017.1, read as the reverse complement.
TGTGCGCTGACGTCAAGGTTCCCCGAGAAACGACTCTTTGATGTTCTGTGCTACCAGATCTTCGTGCTCTAAACCTGCGACCGGGCACTCTATGGCTCCGTCGTCGAACTGCCAGGCTTTGTGAGTATAGAGGAGGCTATGGCTTGTGGCATTGACTGCAGTCTCAGCTTAAGGGTGAACGGAGCATACACCTTTCCAATATTTACAGGTCCTCAGCCCAGCACACGCATGCCCGTTACTTCGAAAAGCGAGCAAATCACGCGCCATACGCACGAACACTAAAAATAAAACCAGCCAGGAGACTTTTGTTTTTTCTTGAAAGGTATTAGCGGCGAGATGTTTTGGTGGCGCCCTCCTATGGTTCCCCCTTGTGACGTCATTACCTTGCGAACAACAAGCTCGATGGTGTTTGTAAATAGCATGGTGGAAGCTTGAAATCATTGCGCTCTCAAAGGAACACTGTCAACACCGTCAAAAGTAAAGTTCTTTCATTCCTGTTATTTCCGTGGATGATAAATCCCCTTTCCGACGTCATAGTCAGAGCTCGGCCAATCGTGGAAGGCCGACCACAGCGACGCTTTCGGTCGCGCACGTCGCTAATAATGATGGCGCGTCCATTGTAGTGTTAGTGTGCTAAGCACGCGCGCTTTCTAGCTGGCCGAATTGCGAGGGAGTGCTGGTTGGACTATGATTTAGGACATGTGGACTGTGGTTTTTGTAAACATTGGAAACGTGCATAGTAGTGTTGATTCTTTATCTCCACCCGCATTGTGGATAGAGGGAATCACCACGTGCCTCATAGAGAACTACGGATAAACAAGAGCACGCTTCCCCCAAATTCAATCTGGGTCATAAATAAAAAAAAAAAAATCACGAAAACGTTTTGAGCGTGATCGATCTGGAGCCCTGCTCTAGACACTTGGCAAAAAAGTATAGCGAGAAATCTGGCGGCCGTGGTTGGAAAACGCCGCACTTGACCTTGGCGCCGGACAATCAAACCCGCAGGATTTCACGCCTACTTTTTTGCCCAGTGTCCAGATGAGGGCCCCTGGAGGTAATTAATACGCAGTCGAACGTAAGGAACTGCTTCACGTTCGACTAGCTCGCTAAGTGAATCGAGGCTGCCGAAGCGAACAGCCTCGAAGCCAATCAGGCCGCTCTAATTCGCCGATCGACAAGCGAACAATGCTCGCGTATATGCCATAAGTTTTGCGACGTCATTTTTGTAGCCTCAATCAGCACTGCCCTGATTTCTGGCTTGCCGAACGGTTGCACACGACAGATAAACTCACTCTTAGGAAGGCTTTGGCGTAATAAAGAAACTAACCAAACAAAAAACAAGGCCTTGTGTCTCAGGAGTTTTGCTAAAGACTGCGCCGTCAAGGTAAGATTGAATTGCGTGTCTTTTTTATAAACGACTATATTCCGCCGATCAAATTGCGACGAACCCTATGGCGGGTAACTATTTATCGAATGTATTTTGCTCTATCCATATACAAACGGCGCTCTCAGCCCATGGCTATTTTTTGGAACATCGATCCCGAGGTCATACCCGGCATGCCGTAGATTCTGCTCAACTATCTAACCTTCAGTCCGCTTCTTCCTCTTGCGAGGCGTCGTGAAGACTGCGACACATCCAGTGAGCGCCTCGACCCGCGACCCACGCAAGCACAGGTTAAAGAAAGGAGCGCGGCACGTGTAGCTCACTTTCTCACGTATGTGCGTGTGTTTCGATGTGACGACCGGATTGTCTTAAGGGTGGGGAAGGCGTCAGCTAAAGAAATGCTACCACGTGAAAAAAAAATACAAGACCAACAAAAAGACAAAAGGACACGTGATTTCTTACAAAGCACAACTTAACGTCCCTCGACGCAACCATTTCAGAGTGCACTTCAGGAAAAAGAAACCCCCTCTTCCCATCTCGTCACTGTGTATCGAGGAGGGAGAGAGGAGTAAAGTAGCGGCCCGAATCAGGAAGAAGATATCGCTCGCGCCACACACGCGCGCGCACGCGCCTTGGCAGGTTCTAAAGAGCGCCCAAGAGAGCTGCTCTTAGGCGCTCTGCCTGCTCCTTCTTCTCTTCGGAAACGAGAGGCGCGATTCAATAAAACAATTACGCGCCCATTTTCCAAGGCGCCTGCGGCGGACACAAATTATCGAAGCACGAGAACGAGCGAGCCAGCCCTTGCCGCGCGCGCGAGCACGCCGTTCCCCGGGCCGGGTGGCCTCTCTCCCTCTCTCCACGCTGCTGCTGCTGCATGCGCCTTTTTTTTAATTTTTTATTCCCAGCCTTCGAGCACCGCGCTTTCCTTATCAGGAAACACGCCGTTTCCATTGTTCCCTGGAGGAAAAAAAAAACAAATAAAAAAGAAAACCTGCCGCTCGAATTCCGGCCGCAATAATACTCGCGGAAATCCCAGCGAATTCGTAATTAATTCGTTTCCTCCAATGATACGGGGTGGGCCGAGAGAATGAATGTGCTCGGGAGAGGCCAGTCGAAGAAGAAGAGAGCGGGCGCTCTCCGCGCGGCGGCAGAGAGGTCGAAGTTCCGCGCTACGACGTCGGTCGGTTCGCGGTTTGCGCAGTCGTCCGCATCGTGGCCCCGCGAGCAGCTTGTGTTCGACGACTGGGGCAGCGGTGATTGCATTAGCCGCACTCGGCTTGCCCCTAATTAAAGGTCCCTCGGGATATCGAACGCGGTGGGCCCCCCTCCGCGGCTTTCTTGGCGGGCCCCAAGAGCAAGACGAACGCGGCGCTGCCTGCCTCGGCGCTCGCTGAATTCCTGATGAAGGGACGGAGCGCTGTTCATTGATACGCTCGGCTCGTCCTCTCCCCCGCCGGGGTATCGTCCTTATACGGGTGCCGTCTCGTGGCCCTCGAAACAACGACGACGACGACGGACGGAGACAGATGCAAATGACTGCGACGTCGCCGGGGTCACTCGTGCGAGTATCGAGGCTGGTTCGGAAGAAAACAAAAAAGTTCCTTTCCGCATCGGGAAGAGTTCCAGTATGGGTGGCAGATGTGTGCCGCAGCTCTGAGATTGCGGGCCTAGCTTCTGAAACTACGCTGAGGGCTAGAACAAAGTCGCGATAACCATATGTACACGTAGATCCTTCGTACCATGACGGATCGCCACTCTTTTTAATCCAACTGGCAGAGGCGAACGTCGAGGGTGCGACGCCCACGTTCAGACACTGCGTCCCGCGACGCAACACCGCCTAAGGGACGAGGCCGCAGTGCAGAATCTTTCGAGACCAACGCAGGGCAGGGATTGGTCACGGCATCAGCGTTCCGCCGGCGTTAGGTAAGATGAGGACAATGCGGAGAGCAAGTCGTCCGCTTCTTGCGCAAGAATTGCGGTTACGTCACAACGAAGCCGAGCTCTGATTGGCTTTGATTGAAAGGACAGTGAGTAGACCTCAATAGGTGCCTTCAGGTCTACCCACTATTTTTTCGGTCAGCCAATGAGAGCTCGGCATTCTGACATCATCGCAACCCCTCAAGAAGCAGACGAACGTGCGCTCCGCATTGCGTCCCAACCGAACGCGGACGTAGCACTCGTGTCTGATCTTTTTGCCCCAGCCTCCGGTAGATTCACGTAACTTCGCCACTACGATCTGGATATACTGGATTGCGAGAGACCTGCTATGAATACACGCCTTCCCTTTCTAGGGTTCCCTAGAGCCACGGACAGACTGCTAATACATTATAAAAAAGAGTCTGGCCAGACATTGTCTGGGGCATGTTTCTTGCTCGTGTGCTGGCACTGTCACATTGGCCGTACAAAAACTGCATGCAGACATGTTCGAGACAAACATGCCTACGAGACAAACATGCTTCGAACATGCTTGAGGCGGTGTCCGCAGACGATTCTGTTTACATCATGTTTGCGGCCAACATCGTGTCCCTTGTATGATGTACGAGCGGTCAGACTGCGCCTTGGAGATGCTGCTGACTTCATGAGTCATGACTTCTGAAGGGGAAAGACCAAGGTGGTCATTAGGTAGTCAAGACTCTAGAGAAGCGCTGTGACTAAAAAAAAACCTAATAAACTAAAATCCACGCGCAAAATTTTTTTTTTATAGTGCAGTTGCTGAGAATTTTCTGGAAATGTACCGCCTGTACCCAGCACTTAAAGAGCTACGGCATGAGAACTCGCCAAGGTTTGCGAAACGTTACAAAAAGAAGTTCGCCGAACAATTTATTTTGATGCCTGGTTCAGTTTTTACGAGGGCATACTGAAAGCAAACTTAGTTTCATGCTCCGTGCTAATTATTTCGTTACAGCTGCTTACGCAGTCAATCGAAAATTATGACCGGAGTAATGCTGCGTTCCTTTTGAAAGTCGCCCCGCATCAAACTGATGCACATGGAGATTTAGGTAGCACTTAAAGAATCTCGGGCAATATGGAATAATCACCCGTCTTACCGAGGTGCCTGTCAGATGACCTTTCCCTGTGTGTCACGTGAACCTCAAAATTTCCCTTTCAAATCCCACAAAAATTTAAAAACGACCACACTGGTATCGACTTTATTAATATTGCATATGATAAAAGAAACACAGAGGTAACAAAACTGGAATGCGTCCTAACGGGTGGCCCCAGTCAATTTATTAAATGGAATCACCAAACGTTTCGAAGCATATGCGAGAGCAGTTCTACGCACAACCAACATTGAACACGATAAAAATAGGCCATCTCGTCGGTCCCCCGCTCTGCTCTCATAATACCAGAAGCCCAGGATCCGGAATGGCATCTCCTTGCCAAAGCGCGCCTGCGGAAAAACCGTCGTTCCCCGAAAAACCGCGGCCCCCTGGAAAAGATGATGGGCAGCGAGCGATCTCGACTACAGAGGCGGCTTGTCTGGCGCAAGCTGCTGCTTCCCGCAGCAGAGCAAAAGAGTGCGGCGTCGTCGCCGCCGCAGTTCAGATACGGTCGTGCGGCCAAGGAACGCTCCTAAATCCCCGACCGATTTCCCCGGGACCTCTTGGGTGATTTACGCCGCGACACTGGCTTCATTTGGCTCGCTTTATGACGGGCATCGCGAATCCAAGCCGAAACAAAAGGCCAACGGCGGAACGACACACGGCGAACAATAATCGTCCGCCGGTGCTCCGAAACGACGTGGGGCCATGCTTCATTTTAATACTCCACCGCGCCGCCCTCAGGCCCATTTCCCCCGTCGCCATTTTAACTGCTGTTGCTGCTGCCGGGACTTTTTGGCCGGCGGCAGGTAATATCGACAGTGGCGCTTTTCTTGCTGCTCCACACAGCGGACGAGGGGGGACCCCGAATGAAAGGAAACGAGCAGTAATCCAGCGCCGGCACAGTAGGCTACCGCCAGGCACCTCCTTATAAAAATATTTCATAGGCTACGCGGAACAGAGCTCGAGACAGAAACGGCTCTCTGGCGGTGGCCTGCTCCGCCGCGCGGAAGCAGAGGGCGAACGGCGAGAGTTTCGGATTTATGCCTGGCGATGGCAGCGCAGCCGCCGCTCCCTCCTACCGTTAGTCGCGGAAACCGCCACCAGGGGCGCGCGTTGCGTTCATGGCGCGGGCGCCCATTACCGTCCGTCTATTTTGACAGTGGGCCATTTAGGAGCCGCTATGGCTTTTTAATCCACTTGTTGTTTTGCCACAGACTCTGTTGTGTACACCTCCCCGGGCTGCTCTTGGTTTCGCTGGCTGGCCGTGAAAGAAGCGCGTCCGAAAGAAAGAATTTGAGGCGCCGGTGAGAGTTAGAGCGGATTAGGACGAATGGGCACGCTGTAAGCAAATGCACGGAACCGCGAGGGAAAGAATATTCCCGCTTTGTTTGCGACGCGGACGAGGGTTATGGAATGCGTGCGGTGCCTGCATCCTTTCAAACGCGAGCCTGCGTACCCGCTATTCAGGCGTGGAAGGCGAGTTGCTGGCTTAAGCGTGTCCGGTAGGACTGCACACAGGTCCTTTGCGACCAATTTATCCTCACAAAGCGCTAAGCAATCGACCAGAACAAGATGCTTTCAATATTATTTGTCTCAAGTCTCGAAGTATAGATCAGTGTTAGTATGATAGCAAACTCTCTGTTAAGCAAACAACTTTTTTTTTTTTAGCGAAAATTTGTTATTTATACATGCGGAAATTTTATCCGACATTGAATAACATAAAACAACAGCGACTGGCGGAACTCTCTGGTGAAGCAAGTCAGGTCGCTGTTCCCTGCGGCACTGAGGGACAGGAACAGCGACGAAGAGCAAATCCGATTAGCGAGTTGAAAGTTCGAGCACCTAACAGAGAAACATACAAGGGGAAAACAATAACACGCGCGAAGAGTTTCGACTTTCGTGTCTCACTCACACTTTGGCGAAGGCTAACTCCCAACATCGGCTGCGTCCCTGGGAATAATTGAGCGTCGCATGGAGGTGAAGACAAGAGAGGCTGCTCGCGCCAAACACCGGCGCGAGCCAAATGGGCCGCGCCGCGAACGCCACATACGCAAAGACGCCAACCACTGTTACGGGGCACGCACACACACACACATGCACACACACGCGCGCGGGCGCACGCGCGTACACACACACACAAAAAGAAAAATATAGCGGAAAAGAGAGGGGCCGAAATGAACGACAGTTGTTCTTCGAACGCATAAAATGTTTCTCTTTTTGGCGGTCGTCGCCGGCGACTGTTGTTTCACGGGTCGGACCCACGGGAGCCATCGGCGAAAGAACGCTCTTCGGGCCCGGGCTTCGTCAGTGAGGAGTATACAAGAGCAGCACGTGCGCGGTTGTCAACAACGCGGGCATATATCCACATTACACGCTCGCGCTCGGTCCCCCGAAGCCATTCCAAAACATTTGCAGCCCTCCTCTTCCCACTCGCAGACGGCACGCGCCGCCGTCTGCACTTTGTCTTCTTTATCCCGCGTTGATTGCAGAGCGCCGTTATGGAGGGCGGGCGCTCGTCTGGCTCGCCCCTGCTCTGACCCGGGTCCCTCGCTTGCGAAATGGACAGCAAGGACAACAAAGCGAAAGCACCTTGCGACATTTCAAACTTTGGAAGAGTATGGTTCGTTGCAGTCGTTAGCATAGTGTTCACACTAAGGTGCCAAGAAGTCATCGCGTTGAAAATGAGTGATTTCGATTGGAGTACTTCGCAGGTAACGTCTCTCCGCCTATACTCTTACTCTTTCTCCGAGACGCATGCAGTTATTCACAACGCTGCTTTTCAGCTCTCTCAAATAGATTAAGTCTGAATTGTCTGCGAAAGTTTGGTGCGCCGCTACTCGCGAACCAGCTACCCTACATCAGAGGCCCTCTGATGAAATAATATTCTTCTCCGAGTAGCCCTCCCCATTTTTTAGCAGGAGGTGGACGGTTTCATGAAAGGCCTTTCAAACCAAAGTTGAGCGTTCACGACTAGACGCTCGTCCAGCAAGATCCTTGGTGCAATTGCCCACACAGAAGGCGTCCAAGCGACGCAACACACACACAGCTTTACCCGGGACACGGTTCATGCTCCGGAGGCTGCATGCACCATAAAGCCTTTGTTTCGCCTTCTCGCGAAACGCTGTGGGACTCCATAGCGGTCTATAAAGGATAAAAATGCCCCGACTCGTTGAGCGACAAAAAGCCTGAATGCAAGCGAGTGTAGTCCAGGACCGCAGGGTAACGGTCTCGAACAAGGCAGGGTTTGTTTTTCGTTATAGTTTTATGACGATGATTGTCTCTGGATGTATGAATTCCGTGTACGATAGACCCCTTTCACGTCTCGGGTTTCCTTTGAAGATTGCAGGGACATAAACTGAAAGGACCAATTTCACTTATGACTCGCTGTCACACATGACGAGGTCCGGGTTCGTGCAGCCACTCAAGTATCGTCAACGCAATATCGACTCACCTCAAACAGTCTCGTTGTTCCGCTTCTAACAATAATTGCTGTTTGGATAAGGACATGACAATATCTACTAACTAGGCCCTACCCGAATAAATAAATTTTTGAAATTCAAGATAACCTAATCAGCCTCCTCGACATGCGCCTCGTTTTTTGTTTTTTTTTTCCTTTTTAGTACATTCTGTTCATACACTGTCAGCTCTCAGTTATCCAGGAACAAGCTAATTGCACCCGTCTCCCACTCTTTCTCGGGCTCGTCACAAAAGTGCGACACATTACAATAAGGATGGCGAAAAGGCCCGAAGGCTAAACTCCTCTCCAAACCGAGTTTAGCGCTCCGCGAGAAGTAGACAAGAAGACCACGGCCGTGGTGAGTGGAGCGAACAAGCTCAACAAAACGAAGTTACCGACCCTAGCAGCAAACTACCACTCGTAAAGTCCAAGAAAAAAAAAGAGAAAAAACAAGGCGGGCGTGAGCAGGTGCTTGCACGGCGCACAAGCGTGTTCCCGCGCGGTCTCTATACAGAAACCATCGTGGTCGGAGAAACGACGCTGGCGTGCGCAGTGGTGCCGCCTTCCGCCAAAGACAAGAACAAACAGGGGGAATAAGAAAACACTTGTTGCTGCCGCCGCTGGCACTTGAGCCTCGGGGGCAACGCGGCGAGGACGTCGTAAAGCGAGGGCCCGACTTTCTTCCAAATTACGCCTGTTGCGCGCCGGCCTCCCGTTTCGTCCCCTGCTGACCTCCGGGGCCACCGAAGGTGAATCGTAAAAACCGGCGTGGCCCGTCATCGACGAAATGGAATCTTTACGGTCAATCTTTAACGCCACGGCAGGACGGTGCGGCGCTACTAGCGAAGCCGCCGCCGCCGCCACCGCACCACTGTTCAGCGCGCGCCGTGGAGGCAATGGACGATGGGCGCAGTTTGTTGGGCAAGCATCGTGTACCTTGTTACCGAGTTTCGGGAGCTGGAAGCAGTCTGCGTTTGCGGAATGGAAGCACGTTTCATGGGGCGCTCGGCTTTCATAGCTTTGTTTGGGGATTATTTTTCTCCCGTTGCCGCCCTGACTCGAGCGTTGACTTTTCAAAGCTCAGCAAAGAGAGAGAGAGAAAGCGAAAGAGGGAGAAAGAGATGGAGCGAAAGAAAGAGAAAGAGAGAGCCTCTCTGTTCCAGAGTCTCTTCCCTCTTTATTATATGAGATCTCTTTTGGGAAACGCATCAAAGTCGAGCAATGTTCTCAGTCAATAGGGTTAATAACTAAATAAGGATTTTGTTTGTCCTTACTTTCAAGTTAATCAGACATAATCATGCCTCGCATCGAAGGACTAAGAAATAATCTAGACCACCGGAGGATCTTTAATGTTCCCACACATCAAACTTTCAGGTTGTTGGGTAAGCACGTGCGGATGTATTTAACAAAAAATTTCACTATCTGTTTTTCTGACATTTGAATACAGCGATGGCCCGTACGCAAAATCCACATTGCCCCTCTATTCCGTAAAAATTGAAAGGACCCTAAACGGTCATCCGGTAAAATGAACAGGCGGGACAATAAACACACAAGTCATGACTCACAGAAAAAAGCGTTGCAAAAAACAAAAAGGATAGGGGAAGTTGACGTTACAAAACGGTATCATAAAATTAAATACTTTTTAACGCTAACTTTTTGTAGGCCTTGTGAACTTGCTGACTCAAGAATTCAAAACGTTTACCTGAAATTGGTGTAGACCCAACTTATGCAATTGCTGACTCCGGGCTCAAAAAATGTATTTCGTCGTTTTGTTTTTGAGCTCCACAACAAACTAATAAAATCTTCCCGAGGTCAAAAGTAAACTGTGCAAGTTTTGCTTTCTTTACGCGATGTGAAGTCAGTCTCAATCAACGCTTGAAGATTTGTATGCTCCTTTCACGAGGCAGGACAGCTTGGAAGCCACGTCCCGGTTGTGCCATTCAACTGCGTGTTTTGCACCACGTGATCACGTTCTCAGAGCATGAACAGGCACAGAGTCAGAGAGCGGGGTCAGGGGACGAAAGGCATGCGATTGATAAGTCCAGCAAGCACGTAGCTTCCAGCACTCTGTAAACGTAGCAATGAAAAGAGTTTGGTAGCGTTTTATTTTCTTTGATTGCAATATGTTTTACAAATCTTTAAAAAAAAAGTGGGTATGGTAATAAATTGGGCACTTTCCAGCCTTCGCCAAAGAAACCCGTTATGCATCTACTAATCCCTCTTCGCCAAACTTAATAAAACATATCCCTTTCCTTGCGGTCCGAATCATCGTTTACTTATCGACTATGGGAGCTGGTGACCAAGAGTGGCAAGGGACTGCGTCTCAACTTGGATAGTGTGCCGTAACTTATACTCCCTTCCGTATAAGCATAAATGTTTCGTTATTAGCGATCAAAAAGAGGCCAGGCCGTCTTTTATCATAGACACTCCCAAATATTCGACATCCTCTTTAAGTGACATCAAAGTCAGATAAAGTTACTATATAAATGTGAAGAAGTTCACTTTGACATTGTAATCATCCTTTAGGGCGAAGGAGTGTGATTAGTTGAGACAGTGTTTGCAAGTTCGCGGTTTGTTCCTGATTACTTCCAAATGAAGTGGTGCTGCGACCTTATATTACCCAGTTATAAGGACCTAACTGGGGCAGGTCAGTATGCGCTGTCATAATGGACCTTTTTCACATACCGACGGCACCAGGCGGTGGCTGCACGAACTAAAAATCGAGGAAGGGACCTACCTGCGTCTACCAATCGATAATGGGAGCTACGCTACCAGTTTCTTCGTTCTCTGAGCAGCGGGGCGTGCCCAACGCGCCGTCCAAGTGGGGCATCCGTGGCGTCCACTTAAACGTCGTGTTATTCTTTCCGTCCGCTTTCTTTTTTGCGTAACACAATTATATGTATGGTGCAATTACGTTTTCTACTCGCTGATCTATAGCCTCCTTCCGAATTTCCTCGATTTTTGGTGCCGATTTCCGGCGCTTGGCATCAGGCGCTCGCGCGTGCGCAGAACGCTTCTCGGAAAAGGTCCATTAGGGCGGCACTGGAGCTTGTAAAGGGGCATGTCTTCTTTCAAAACAGGGAGGAACAACACTCTGGTAATATCGAGAAATTATAACTCTTGCTTTTAAAACGGGACGCGTTCCAGATAGTGAACAACAGCTTGCTCAATGTCGTTGCCAATGGACCGGACGAATAATCGACTAAAGACGCGTCTATGCTTTCGCTGAATGCTTTACTTCCGAGGAAACAAGCGTTATGCATAGCAATGCCTCCCGTTTCGACGCTGTTTAGGGATCGTTTAGTGTCAGGCTGGAAGTTCGAAATGGTGAATTGGCGCGATGTCTGGCAAACCTGTACACCGTGCTCTGGGGCTCTAATCTGGTCACTGGGTGAAAAAGTCGCCGAGGAATACGGCGGCCATGATTGGCAGGCGCCGCGCTTCACCTTGGCGCCGGCCAGTCACGGCGGTCGGTTTCCTCGCCGACTTTTTCGCCAAGTGTCCAGATTCAAGCCCCTGTCTTGTTTTCGGAAAGGCTGCATAATGTGTATCTGCAAGCATCATCTGTGCGGTGGAGCGAGTAAATATTGTTTTTGGTTTAACCCATACGCCTTTCCAGTCTTTATAGGGAGAAAAAATGCCGAGTCATTGGGTTGGGGACGCAGGCGCGTCGTCTGATATTGTGCCGACGAAAGAGAAACGCGGGCTCAGAGAATGCGTTCCCCAGCCCAGTAGACGAAGATGGCTGCGCGCAGGAGCTGGTTATTGAAATAGTCTTTAGCGCACGTTTAGTCACCGACATCTTAAGAAACTCAGGGTGTGCCCTATTATGATCACGCTCCGTGAATGAGTTTTCGGTATTCTTATCGGTTAATACAGCATTCTGATTGGCTGCCAACTTCCGAGGCGCAGCCATAGATAATAATAATGTTGTGGGGTGTGACGAAGCAAAGTTATGGTACGAGCAATACCCACCGGAGAACGAACTTTTGCTTGACAGGTGGCGCCATCTTACGGGGAATTTTCGAAACTCTGAGACCGGCCGCGGTCGCGAATCATTGGATCCGATTTTGAGATCGAATCTCCGAGCGCCTTTCCGAACCGTGACGCAACGCTCGTGTCCATTCGCTTCGCGACATGGCCTTCCCAAAGTTGCCCTTTTTGGCCACCAGACGCGCTGACAAGCAGCCGATCGAGGCGCCTCCTGTTCGCTGCCCTGGGGTTATAGGCGTATGTCGCGGGAGCTTACGCATTTCTATACGGGAAAAAAAAGAAAAGAAGAAAGAGGACAGCTGTTCGAATGTTTTGGAGCGTACGGGTTTATAATTAATGGCTCCATTTTCGAGCTTCAAAAACAATGCCTTCTGCAACGTTTATACTCAGTGCAGTTTTTGTGTTTCTGAAAAAGCATTCTTCGCGCGACAGTGTGCAGCTTGTCGCAGGCCTGGCTTTATTTAGTACTATGAGAACCCGACGGCGCGAACCATCTGTTTATAAGTAAAGTAATTGCGCTCTTCCACATTCAGCTCACACATCATTATTTGACAATTTAAGTTGCCAAAGAGTGCCCCTAGCTAACAATTGCATCCCGCCATTTGGGACGAAAACACATATTACTGGTGTGATAAATCACCTAATTTTTTCCGAGGTGTTTACCGGTTCAGTCATCTTTATCAGGCGGTTTGACATCCACCCTGGTTCTAGTCTCACGATTGATTGCCATAAACTGTATGGCGAATAATGGTGTGAAATAAACTGCGCTGGGTCATTTCTAGTTCTCGAATTGAAAATGTCAGAAATTGCGCGGTGCATCCACGAAACATGCCTGAATACGAATTACGCAGCACATACTTGACTCAAAACATAATTCACACAGCTCTACCGTAGATTATCGTCTCGTTTCTATGAGACCTTATTATTAGAGAGAATTGAGATTATACGTCATGCATCAAGTTGTCAAACGCTCGCCATTGAACTCAATCGAAATCGGCAAAGCGTTACTCTCGTTCATTGAACAGTTAGAACTTTAGATTGAGCTCATGATTTCAAACGTAGTAAAAGTGCAGAAGAAATAGAGACCCATTCCGCCTTTTTGCGCTTTATGGTTCATGATCTCAAAGGTATTAAAAAAAGCACCTGCCCGTGTTGTCTCTGTCCTCTTCACTCGTTTTTGTGCATTTTAATGCTGTAGGGAGCTGTAGGCACGGAGTTTGCGATATACAATATATTTATTTAGATCATTAACGGTAGCTCTGAATGAAGGCTGGTCTTCGCGGAAGCGCCACGAGAAGAGGGAAGCGCGCGTCCCTTCTCCTTTCTCTTCATCTGGTCGCTGCGGTTGCTACACCACCTTTGAAGACATTATTGAGTACTTGATCTGGATGAGCATCGTTCCGGCGTGCGGTCGTGTATCACTACTCGCGTGGTGCACGTTAAAGACCCCAGGCTAGCGGTTGTACTGCACTGGCTAAATTGCTTGTCTGCAGTGGGTAACAATGTCGCCATGCTCTTTCAGACTGAACTCCTGCTGTATAAACAACTAACGACTAATTTGTTTTTGTCTTTTAGCGAGTACTTGGCCACACTCGTCGGAAACGCGCAGCTATGAATATCAAAAAAAAATCTCGCCAAACGAGGGTTCAGCTGTTCCAACGTAGCACTGGAACAGCGAAATTGCAGGTCAAATTACGCTATGCATACTCGTCCGGGTCTTCAGAGTAATTTCACGCGTGTTTGGTGCAAAGAACGCTTCTTTAGTGAGGGCCATTTAAGTAAGCCACCCTTTCACAAACCGTGGTGATCGTGTAAGATAGATAAAACACTAACGTACAGGGCGCCCACGTTGCTTAACGTATACGTACACACACAAATAAAAGAGCGGACCTGTGCTCTGTGTGAAAAGTTAGGACTCCTATATCTCGTCCCGAGAAGTCAAGAAGTCTCTTAACGTAGTTCTTCCTTGGTGCTTTATTTTTTTATCATTACATGAACTTCGTTCATTGTGGTTACTCGCTGTTTGTAAGCAGACAATACGGTTATTAATCTGAGCTTCCCACGCTGCGAAATCACAATGGAAGCGGCGCTGACGAAAAGGTTCGCGAAAGACACGCCGCATTCATCATCCCAAGCACCACATGCGGGCTGACTGAGTCAGCGTGGCGAGAGGTGCGCTCTGTGTCGTCTTAAAGCAGCGAATAAAATGAAGCCTACGAGTGTCGAACAAAGAATCCTTAGAACGAGGAAAAAGGAAAATAAACGAAGATGGCGTCCTCACACTCGAGACGTGAAAGTCCCATAGAAACATAGGCAGGAGAAAGCAGTTATTGATACCCACAATCGCACCTGACCGACGCGTGGGTGACTTTAAATAGTCATTAAACAGAGCATAAACATTCATTTAGCGCTTGTTCCCTTCTATCTCGATCTATCATATACACACGCACATGCAGGCACGCACTCTCGTAGCAAAGCAAACGATCAAACAATCAATCTATTTTTTATTAATGTTTTTATTTATTTGAATAACCCCACAGCGCCCGAGAGGGCATTATAGTGTGGGAGGGGCGAATACAAAAGGAACTTAACGCCAAAAAACACTTAATGGTTTGCACAATCATGACTAATAACAAGGTACTTTACCCGGAGCAAATAACTTGCAAATAGAGACAAAAACAAGAACACAAACCAGCGTAAAGCTACACACTCTCGTAAACGTATCCAGACAAAGTGGAAGTACGTAGAAAGTATAATTATTAAGAATTTGACAATGCATAAAACATTTGAGAGTTAACATTTGTTGAGATCGTCTCTTCAGGTAGCTGATTCCAGTTGAGTATAGTACGAGGGAAAAATGAGTATTTGTAAATGTTTGTTTTGCTTGTGAAAGGCCTATATCTTTTTGCTATGATCCAGTCGCCGAGAGATGAACAGAGGTGGAAGTAAATATTTTCTTTTGTCGATTCCACACTGATTGTAATATATGCTGCGGAGGAGTTTGAGGCGGAAGCACTGACGACGATTCTGTAGAAGCTGCCACTAGAGCTCGCGTCTCAAGGCAGTTACACTTTGACCACGCGAGTATACATTAAGAACAAAGCTGGCGGCTCTGTTTTGTATAAGTTATATATTTCTTTATCAAATACTACTGATGGGTACCCAAACTTGCAAAGCATACTCTAGAATAGGCCGAATATTTATGGAATGCAGAGTATTTTTTTACTTCATGAGGATAATTTTTTTTAAAAACTACGTTTGATGAAGCCTAGCATTCGATTAGATTTAACAGACATATATTCTATGTGATATACTCTATGCGGTCTACGATGAATCAAGGTAGAGTTCATCCAACCATCCAGCACCTCTCCCTGGAGTGGGTCGACTGACCAATCTCGAAGTCATATTTACTAAAGCAAAATTGTCAGCAAGCCTTTAACAGCCTCTTCTGTCTCCGCTAAAAAGCGTCAGTTCGAACGGTGCGGTAGGCCTAGCTGAGAAGATACAGAGAAGATAAGAACCCAGGCCGTTACAAAGTCCACCCATACTGCAACCGACAAACAGAAGCACCACCTCCTTCTTAGGCATTTAAAATCTTTCAAAGTTTAGTGTCTCAATGCAATTGTGTTCACATTAATGTGATCTACTAAAGTGTCCTTATTTAGACAGTGACAGGAAAAGAGGAGATTTCTTTATTTACGAACGAAGGAGATACCCTGCGCAGTATTTTTCAGTTGTGAAATCTTTCCCCGTGGGCGCAGCCCCTACCTACGTTGAGCTACGTAATGCTGCTCTGGATTTCTGGTGATTTCTTTCTAAAATTTGCTCTCTCTCTCTATCTCTATTTCTGTCTCTCCCCCCTATCTCTCTATTTCTACCTTATGTTTTTAATAATATCAGTGGCTCGTCGAGTCGGAAGGCAGTCTTCAAACGTGGCATTCGAAGCAGATGTTCCGAAAAAAACAGGCCCAACAAAGCAACCCGACCTAAACGTTTGGCGAAGGTAGCAGCCCCGCAGAGCCTCCTAATGTTTACAGCCTAAATCAAGCGACACAACGCGCTCCCCTTTTTACTCATCTCCCGGCGTCCCAGCGGCATTTAAGAGCGCGGCGACATGCTATTCTGGCTCCGGGTTCGGCCTCGAGACGGCACGACACCAAACCCGCGGTCACCGCACGAACGTTGGACCGTGCCTGAAGACGCCGCGGTTCGTCGACGGAGAAGAACACAGCGACAAGACAACGATGACGACGACAACGACGACGACGCGCCGTCTCGAGCCGAGCCGCCGCCGTCTTCTCTCCCGCCAAGAGCGAAGAAAACCAGCGCCTTTCTCCCGATGGCCATAGTGGGCCCGCTCGCCCCAAGACGACGACGACGATTACAAGGAAGGGGACAACAATAACCGTTCCTACATCCGTTCCTGTAAACTTTTAATCCTATTAATGGCCGCCCAACGAGAGCGGAGAGAAAGGAAGCGAGCCGCGGCCGACTCGAGCCTTCCTTATCGTGGGCAGCGGCGGTAATAATTGCCCCGCCATTATTGCCACGATAGCGACGCGAGGGAGGCGCGGGGGAAGAAAAGGGGCGAGAAAGGAGACGAAGGAGCCCATATCCCGCGCGGGAAAATGGCGTGCCAGGCAGACGACAATCAATGACGGCCGCCGCCGCCGCGATGAGGGCATTTCTATAAAAGCCTTCTTCACTAGTGGCCATTCCGGGGGCGCTGATTTATGGAAACGCGAGCGAACGGGGAACCGACGAACGCGCGAAGCCGTAAAAACTACCGCCGTCGTCGTCATCGTGAGCGTGAGCGCGCGCGCGCGGTGCGCTCCCGCGACAGCAAAAATGGCGCTGAAGGGGGCTCGCGCCTATCTCGTGCGGATCGTGGGCGAAGCTAAACCCTGGCCCTAACCGTTTCCGGCTGGTTAGGATGTACGCCGCGGGGGTCGTTTGCTTACATGCCGAGCTGTTCTCGCGACCGGCCGTCAAACAACCGCCGCTGCCCGAATAACAACAAGCAACGGCAAGAACACGCCCCTAGCGGGTTTGGTCGTGGCGTCTCCTGGTATCGTCGTCGAGATGTCGCCCTGGTTTTTCAAAGCCGGAATGGGACCGTTCTCTTCCTTAAGCCGACAAAAAAAATGCTTTGAAGGCGCCGGAAAATGGCGTCATCAGGACTCTTCCTCTCTTTCTCGCTGCTTCCATCTCTCGGTGGAATCGTTTTCCTTGCACAGGCCTTGTTTACAGCGCGGAATTCCTGTTCTGCGCCAAAAGCGACACGCAGGCGCGCGCGAAATGAAACGTTTGTCAGCCGGGGAAGGCTGCCAGTGGCCGGCCGATGACCGCACGGAAAAAAGAGGAGCAGTTGAACTGATTCACCGCTGCGATTTGTTCGCGGGATGTTGCGTCGTCTTTGGGGACGCGTTCTGATGGGAGGCGACGTGTGGGGAGACCGAGCACTGGGACGCCAAACGGCCCGAAATCGAGGGTCTCGGCTATCGCGAATGGGACGCTCTAAAATGGCTGTGCAGCGAGACAGCCCCCTGATATACAGCAAGACGGTTCCGCGAACATGGCGTCTCTTCAAAGGAGAGCATGTGCATTCCTACAAACCAACGAGGTTGCTATTTGACGCTGTAAAATTGGGTGGGTTTTTCAAAGACGACATTCAACCAAAAACGACGAGAAAGACGGGTGCTCGCTTTTATCTTTTTTTCTTATGTTTAGAGGAAGACAGAGATGCACGAGTATAGGGAGTATTCACTGGCGGCCATAGCTGTGTGCGCGAATGCTGAGCGCGGGCTGATGGCGAGCTTCCACAGTTCTTCTGTAACGTGCATTCAGCACCATCAAGATTGCCGGTCTTAGCAGCCTATTGATGTGAGCTCGTTCTGAGCATGCGCTCTAAACAGCACCCACAAGTATGGCGTCCAGTGAATACTCCGTATATGAGTAAGTCCACGAGTAAGCTACCTACGCTCTGTGTAATCTAGGACGAACTCACAATTATAGGCTGCTAAGACCGACAATCTTGACGGTGTGGAATGAAAGTTGCAAAAGAACGGTGGAAGCTCAACATGAGCGCGAGCTCAGCCGCCGTACACTCAGCTATGGCCGCCAGTGAATACTCTCTATGGATCGTTTCTCTACAAAAGATGGGCGAAAGCATGAACTTCTTTTGTGCTGTTCCACGAGAGAAATCGAGGCTTTTGAATTCACACGTACTTTATTTCTGTTGATTGCGTTTAACAATTTTTTACGATGTGCTTATCGTCGTCGCAATAAACGCATCAGTAGTATGTCGCGTCTTAATTCGACGAACGTGGCAATAAAGTACCGGTGATCGTTCAAATGTCAAGACTTATGAACTAAGGAAAACAAAATTCCGGAAACCACGAAATAAAAGAGCTTATCTCGAAACCGGGCTTTCAACGCGACTCGTCAGCAGGAGGACGCGGTATTTCAAAGCGCCTTCATATAATTCTCGGCCATCACAAGTTTCAAACTTTCCAGAGATTTGAGACTATAGAGACCACGTTTCTCGGGAACATACGGTTGTCGTCAATCACGAACCCGAAGAGATCTACGTGACGATCGTAAAAAAATGTGCGGTAACTAGAGGTGACGAGGCGCCGTCGAAGTGGGTCGACAGAAAGGCCCAGACGTTCGCGAAACTCGACGAATAGGCAGCGGCCTGGTTTCCGAAGCGACGCCACGGATGCGTGGATCGTCTCCTGCCGTCCAGACAGAAGCGTCCTTCGGAGTAGCTGTGAATCTTCCTTTTTTTCCACGAAGAGACAAAAAAAAAAAGAAAAAAAAGCAAGGCTCCGCAGTGAGTTTTGAATAGCTGTCCGCGAAGGAATAAACGTAAATCACTATTACGCCCGTCCAAAGAGTGCAAGACGTGAAAGCAGGACGCCTCAAACTTTCCACCGACTGCCTGCTCCACCGGGTGTCTCCTTCCTTGAACGCGGGGGACTGTGGGCTCCCCCTTTGATGGACGGACCCTGTGTTCGTTCGCCGGAAGAAAAAAAAAAAAGCGAGCACGCACCGCGGTCCAAGTGTCGCAGGCGCGCCTGCACGTCTCAATACGCCGCATCGATTCATGCCTGGCTCCCCTTTTCAGGAGCAAAACAAAAGAAGGCCTGTCAGCGGCGATAAAAGGCAAGCTGCGTTGAGTCAAGGGGCCGTTAAACGCTCGTCATCGCGCCCGCTCGCGGCGCGGGACTCGACGCCTTTGGCACGCGCGTGCGCCTGCAGCGTGCCGGGTCCTTTACAGCGCGCGCGCGAAGCTTCAAAAGAACGTCGCGCCGCAGCAGTTCGCATCGGTTAATGAAGAAGGGACGGGCCGTCTGGTGGAGCTCGTAAATTTCAAAATTAATTGCCGATATGCAGTCGCCGACGCGTTCGCGCGCGAGCGCTGCACGCAGATCGCCGGCGGGCAGCGCGGCGGCGGGGTATAGCGCTGTCGAGACGCCTTCTTGCTCGTTAATGGCGCGGCCCGATGACGGGGAGCGCAGTTCGACGTCGTAATTACGACGGCCACCTATGACGGATGGCCGGTCCACTAAAGCGACGGTCACTCGCTCCGCGGGGAGGACCGCGAGGAGTGCGCTGCTCGCGTGCGCCATGGCGCGCTCGGTTGCTCGTTTGCTGCGGACTTCTCTCTGCCGCTGGTGCGGGTCTTTCTGCTGTCTTTGTTCGGAGCGTAATTAGGCCGCCCCTGGGCACCGTCCATCGGCGAACGGGGGCCAAATGACGCCCGAGCACACCCCCATCGTAAAGGGGCTGTGCCGCGACGGTGTGCGGTGCGTACACTTAGCTACTTGTTTTGATCATCGGTGTGACGAATTAGTTGGGTTCCCTTTATTGAAGTCGCTGGAGCTGTAGAACGGAAATGCTCCGAAATAAAAAGGAAATTGCGCGGTTCATATATTTAAACAAATTCACTCCACCAATAATTTTGGTGACCAACGTGATAGTGTAAGTCACCGCCGCAGCAGGGCTTGTTTGCAGGTGGCACATCACTCCAATTGGCTGGCGTGAGGGATCACGTGACCCTGGACCACCGATGGCGTTCTCGTCAGACGTCGCGGTAGATAAACCATTGCAACGATATCTGCCAATGCGAAAATGTATTCTACGAATGACAATTTTGTTGAATATTATCCAAGTATTGCCTCAATATCTCCTAGCAAAATGAGTTGTAATCCGAGTAATATAAATTATGAAACGCCTGTGTGTGCGCGCGTGCTTGTGTGTGCATGTGTGTGCGTGTGCGTGTGTGTGTGTGCGTGTGTGTGCGTGTGTGTACGTGTGTGTGCGTGTGTGCGTGTGTGTGCGTGTGTGTGCGTGTGCGTGTGTGTGCGTGTGCGTGTGTGCGTGTGCGTGTGTGTGTGCGTGTGCGTGTGCGCGTGTGTGTGTGTGTGTGTGTGTGTGTGTGTGTGTGTGTGCACCTGGTTTCACCGGCGTAGTATAGTTATATGGTCAAATCTCATGAGAGCTTTATAGTTTGGCCGTTCACATGTGCTCCTAGCTGGAGACCGAGATGTCAGATATCCCAGTGTTGTGCACATCTCGAGCACAGGCTTCTTCTGTGAGTAGAACCGCAGCGACGATGAGTTGTCCTTGAAGTTACGTAACAAAGAGTGAACTAAGGATAAGTACAATCACGGACAGAACTAAGTGGAACGCTGCAACGCACTTTGGAAAAAACAGTTAGGGCGCAGGCGAGCTGGTGCAGGTTTACCATTTTGTTAGACCACCTGAGACTGGGTGGAAGAAACACGACGACGTCTCTCACTTTGGCTTGTAGAGGTTATCGTTAATGAACGAACGAATCAGGTCACCGTCCTTCACTTGTCCGTTGTTTTTTTAGCACTTTTATCACATACAATGACCATTTAACTAGCCCAAGTACGTACCCTCTAAGACATTATGTACACCATGGTCAGCGCGAGTTTTGACAAGACATGGAATACCGCCTCGGTTATAAGCGTATCTGACTGTATTCCATGGGGAGTGAGGCCATAGACCTAGACATACGATGGTCGTTCATTTTAGTTCCCCCTATCCGAAGACCACGAAAAGGTACTAGACATTTAAATGACGAGGCAAGCTGAAGGTTGGAAATGTTACGATCTGTCTTCATCAAACCTTCCAAAAGCCAATTAATATTCACGAAAAAACAAAACAGCTATCGATAAATTATGACGGGCCAACCCGGTATACATATTCACATATAATATATAGGCAGATAGTAATCCGTCATCCGTTCTTCCAACATCACGGAAATCAATTTTAAGACGCAGCCACGAACATCCTTCACGTATACTGCGATTTTTTCCCCTTTCAAAAAACCACATCTTCGTTAAACGGCAGAAAAAAAAAACAGAGAAAAAAAAATAAAAAACGATGGCAACCTTAGAGGCTTTTGCGCGGGCAAGCGATATAGCTCACCGCAGCAAGGGCTTAATCGTTTTTGATTAAACCAGTCGTTCAAGCCATGTCCGGCGCAATTTTTCATTATCCGCCAAACGCCCCGAGGGATAAGACCGCGAGCGGGCCGATTGCTGGGCGTCTTGGAATCCCTCGTCCGGCTTTAATTATTTAGGCTCTCGCCTCTCCTACGAACCTCAGAGAGAAGAAGAAGCTTCAGCACCGAGCTCTCTTTCCTCATTTCTTTTTTTATCTCTGTTCCTCCTTCGTGCTTATACGTACACACGTACGAGGCAACAAGCGCTAATTAAAGGATGACCGTCTTTTTAATAAGGGAAGAGTCCGTCTCCAGAGCAATTTGGCTCCAACTTTTGTTTCCTTCGCTGACACGTTCCCGAAAAAACTTTCTCCTCTCGAGTTTCCAGCGACGGTTTTTCTTTTGCGATTAAAGGGATCCTGGTGGCCAGCGCAAGAGGAAGATAAAAAAAAAGGGGGGGGGGGGGGGGGGGCACGGGCATGCCATCGGTTCGTCCTAAATTAACCGCGCAAGAAAGCGTACGTCCGGTAATCGATTCGAACGGTCAGGCGTTGTTCGGGGACGAGGCAACAAGCAAGCGAGCATTCGCCCTCGGAGGCGAGGTCAGGGAGAATTACAAGAAAGGGGGAGAAGAAGAGGACGGGAAGAGCCACGATTGGTCAAGACAATAGCGGCGTGCCTTCTAATTAACCAATCGGAAAGCGAGGCAATGTCGCCCGCTCTCACGCTCCGGTGCCCGTCGTCCAATCAAGGACAGAAAGAACAATATTAGCCATTATAAAACGAAAGAAAGCGCGAGGCTTCTCTCTTTCCTTCGCTCGCAAACTTCGAGATCCAAACGACCGAGCGGGGATAAGAGAGCCACAATCTCGAAGAAATAGCGCTTAGAAATAAAGGTTAAGACAAAGACAAAAAGAGAGATGGTGTTGCGTAAGCGGAAAACAGAAAGAGGGAAGCGTTCAGCGCGACCGATGTTGAGAGAAAGGGAGTCATTCTGCTCGCAATAAAACCACACAAACAACAACATAACAACAACAACATCAAGAAGCACGGGAAACCAGGAGCGATATCGTTGCTCGGCGGCGGCAATTAAGGATTTCCGGGGGCCTAGAACGGCAATTACGTGCTCTAAATCGACGCCATTAAAAAAAAAGAAATCCTAAAGAATAGCGCGACGTCGAAGAAGGAAAAAAATAATAACGAACGCCCACATTGAAGGCGTGTCGCTCCGGGCATGGAAGACGCCTTTGTCTTTTCGAAACCGCGTCCACTACTATAGACGTTTCCACTGTTTACAAAATAAACACAATCCACACGCGCTAAATCACGGTCCAGCCAGCGCTCGCGCTCGCAACTGCGGCCAGCCAGCATAACGCACAAACGCAGCATTGAACGCGCCCTCATAAGTTATTGTTTGCTGTATCGTCAAGGCTAGCGCAGCTTTCACAGTGCATCAGCCCCGCCCTGCTGTGAGGAGAGCATGTAGCACTAGCATGGTCTTGAGTCTCGTTCATGCACGCGCGCTCTCGTGCGAAGTCTAACGAAGCCGGCATCTGTGGAAGCAATGTTTGGACATAGCCTCCTCTATACTCCCAAAACCTGGCAGTTCGACGACTGAGCCATAGAGTGCCCGTTCGCAGATTTGGAGCGCGAGGACCTGGTAGCACAGAGCATCAAAGAGCCCCTTCTCGGAGAACCTGGACGTCAGCGCACAGCTTTGCAGCGGCGAGGACCCGAAACACACTTTCGGGTCCTCGCGTTTCGCCGCAGCATCTCGCGGCAGCGGCGAGACGCTGCATTTCGGCGTCTCGCCGCAGCGGGGCGCCAGTCACGTGGCTCTCTTCTCCCATCCGTTGTCTGCCGCTCCACCTTTTCCACTTCGGCGGCCGCTTCTCGTGGCGATCTGCCAGGCTTTGTCAGTATATAGGAGGCTATGGTTTGGACGACTTTGACAGCGTTGGAGCACTGCGTGGTTTGAAATAGTTGACGCCGAGTACAGGGAACTGAAGCAGCAGGACCCGACAGATGAGCACATCAAAAAGGTCGAAATGTCAAGGTACAACCTTTTCGTGCGGTCGTCCCTTTAAATCTCCTTTATATTTCTAGGAAAATCAAGCTCTCAAGGAGAAAGTCAACTTATCAGATTCTGGACATAGCAAAATCGCAAAAGACTAATCGTATCTCTAACCCTGGTTGTTCGACTTTTGCAAGCTTGAATTTCTCCAACTGCTATAGCTGGTGTGTAGTATGCATTTTCATTTCACTTAATGTATTTTACACCAAAGGCATGAAGTACTACATTACGTAAGGGCGAAAGAAAGAAAGTTGGAGAAGTCGTAATATATATATATATATATATCCCCGCTCGAAACGTTGTAATAAACTTCGAATTAGTAACTCCGACAGTACGCATCTTTGACTTATATATGGTATATATATATGTATATATATATATATATATATATATATATATATATATATATATATATATATACACTACATCTAAACAAAATTATAAGTAGTAAAAGATGTCGCGCAAATGTCTCCACATAGACAAAGACTTTAAACGGCTTTAGTTAAGGGAATTGAATTGATCGTCCTTAGCTGATAATGGCTAAATTTTAAATAGAACCTGAGTTCCAAGCAGAAGAGGATGCTGCAGGAATTTAAGGGAACTCGCTAGATCCCTCGAATCACTGCAGTGTAACTTTAAAAACCAGCTAAAAAAAAAGTAAAGAGAAGCGTTGGTAATGCCCGTGTCCCACTAGAGCGACAGACAGAAACAAAAGACAGCGACAAGCCTCCAACCAGGGTCTTTCGCGATTTGAGAGGCTTTTTAGAATAAAAGAGGCTATGCTCAAACACCAGCATCATGCACGCGAGAGTATCTTTGGCAGACTTGCAATCACTCGTGCTTACTTTACGAGCACCGAACGACTTAAAGGATGGTGAACCGAAATTTGGATTTCAGAAAAACAATGCAGGAGATGTAGGCGGGACGCTACAATCCCTACAACACTACTCGTACGGCGATATCTCGAATGGACGGCCGTATTTTGAGAAAAAGAGGTCGAGATTGAACAAGGCCGACAAGGCGCGTGACGTCAAGATACCTAGTTTCCTCCTCTCTTAGCTTCGCTCCCTCAAGGCGGCGAGGCGGAGAAGACGCGAGGCCGTTCCCTCTCCTTCTCGGAGAAACATGACATCAACAAACCTGTCAAATCCGCCTCCTTTTCTTGAAAAATACGGTCATCCGTTTGAGGTATCGCTGTATGAGTGATGTTTTGGTGTTTGTAGCATCCCATTGCACGCTTTTGCCGCGTGTTTTGTGGAATCCAGATTTCGGTTCAGCATCCCTTTAACGCCTGCCAAAGGTACCATCGCGAGCTTGCTGAATCAGTTTGAGGCTTGTCGCTGTCTTTTGTTTCTGTCTGTCGCTCTAGTTTGGACACGGGCATAAAGGGGCAGCGCAATAATTCTTGTAATTTGCGTAAATACCTGTTAGAATTAATCCGTAACGTTTATAACCTATGAAAAACGCGTTAGTTTTTCTCCTCGTACATTGCTAGTAGCAAGAAAAACTAAAAAAAGATAGAAAAACGAGCAGCGTTTTTCACCTTAACTCGCAGGCAGAAGAGGCGACCACGTGATCTGGAGCCGGCGCTAATGTTTATCATAGGCACGCGCTGGGGTAGGCCAAGCACATGACACGCGCTGAGTTCCAGACATTGCAGAGATTGGAGAGGGTGACTACCACTGATGCTCCACTAGAGAGCTGATGGCGCTTTGAGCAACCAGTATCGAGCCACCGGACGTACGCAATGTCCCGAAGGAGCGCTAGGCAGGTCTGTAAGCCGTCCGAGTGCTGGTTCGAATATCGTCGACGGGGCTGGATTTGCTGCTACACTCAAGAGAACCTGCTATGACTACGCCAGTTAGATGCGCATCAGACCCAAGAAGTATCGACGGGAACCACATTCAATGTTATACATCTTGAGATTGCATCCGAACAGGGGAGGCTCTGATCAACGGCAGCTGTGATGCCACGTATGACACCTTTGCAAGTGAAGGATACGTCTTAAACCTGTAGCAGACGAAACCGTCTCAGGCGTAGCGACTAAATACTCGGCGAGCGACGTGCGCGCTGGACGAACAGCGGCGCAGCGATATCAAATGTGCGAGGCAAGATCACGTATAGCGCAAGAATATTACCGACGAAATGCACTATTGATAGCACATGCAGGCTGCGCTCGGCGACTGCAACGAAGCACAAACAATAAAGCAAAAAAACGTCCAGCGTCTTGAAGCTCGCAGGCAGATGTGGCGACCACGTGACTCGGAGCGGCAGCTAATGCGCTATCCAGGCACGCGCTGGAGTAGAGGCTGCGCATCGACAAAGTCAGTTCCAGACATTGCAGACGTTGGAAGAGTGACTACCGGAATGCTTGTCGAGCCATAGATTATTGCGAGCCCATATCGAAGTGCTTACGCTAATGCTCGGGTCCAATCTATAAGCCGCATTTAAATATTGTCGCTGGGGGATTATGCCAACACTGCAACCTCTAAACTACGTCGTTCTCCGAAAAAGAAATTGAAAGAAAACGCTTGTTATTCTTGATATTACACCGCAACAAAGAGGTTTCTTGATCAGTGGCGTTGTGTGCCCAGTATGCTTGGGTCAAGCTAGCGCCACGCAGTTAGCTCAGGTGAAGTTAAAAAAATCAAACTGAATAGTGTTGGAAGAAAATGCCAATGGAGGTTAAAAGTTAACTCACACCGTAGAAAAACCGTCGGTTGCATTTATTTATTTATTTATTTCAGTCGTAGTATTAGGTTTTTTAAATATTGAGGCGTTTGTGTATATCGTAGGGTGGACTTTTGTTCCGCATGGCCTCAACAGATGGCACAACATGTTCGCAGACGCAGTCATTGGAAGCCGCCGCTCAAAAGCCGCCGAATATAGGTAGTACCGTTCGAATCCTGACGCCTCATACATTAATATAAACTAAAATAAAACAATTATGCTTTTTAAACATGAAATGTAAAAATAAACACTGGAAGATCCATTGGTCGGTTCTTAGGAAATGTGTTAGCATGACCCTTGAAAAGCGCCATACACCCCCCCCTTCGGGAAGCGCTAACGCTGGCCCCTTCACTTTTCTGTTTCGGCTTTTACTTTGGCCATCTATTTTGCGTCCTCTATTTTTTGCTGCCTCTTTTTGGCCTTGTTACAGGGTCAGTGTTAGCGTTTCCCAAAAGAGGACGTGTGTTGCGTTTCCCAAGGGTCATGCTCACGTATTCCCTCCTACGCCCTAAAAATTCGCCAATAGATATTCCTGTTTTTTCTTCGCCCCTTTTTTATACTCTGCCTGTCAGAGTACGTCGACGCCCTTGGATACGGTCATCTATATCACTCGTGGAAAGGACCACACCCATACCACTCGTGAAAGGAACCGCATCCATGTGACTTGTGGAAGTAACCGCATTCATCGGTTTAACTACATACACACATCACAGCCCACGCATCGCAACTACGGAAACCCAGAGCGAAGAACAACCGGCGACGGCAGAGCGGCAACTGAGCACGCCCGCATTCCACCGCGCCGCGGCGCCGCCTCCTCCTCTGGTTCCACGCCAGCTGTGCGACGCTCCTTTGGCGAAAACGAA
Organism: Ixodes ricinus; assembly: GCA_037355805.1. Lineage (NCBI taxonomy): Eukaryota > Metazoa > Arthropoda > Arachnida > Ixodida > Ixodidae > Ixodes > Ixodes ricinus. Next base: position 239,074 of record JAZHYW010053017.1, on the reverse strand, counting down.
AACGCTCGTTTGGACGAAAAGCCGCTCTTGCCTGCCAGTTTGTCAGCGCCGGGGAGAGAGAGATTGACGCGTGCTGACGTCAGCGCTTCGGACCAATGGGAGTGTCGCATGCGTCACCCTTTCCCCCTCCTTCGCCCTCTCTCTCCGGCGCTGACAAAACGACAGGCACCGCCGGGTTTTCGTCAGAACGAGTGTTCTAATGCTAACGTATTAAAAGAAAAAACGCTGGCTACTCAACTGGGCTCTGTCTTCGTACATACTCGTTTTCAACTCAAGAAAACGGAAGTTTTGCGCATTGTTCATACGCCACGCGCAGTAGTTCTTATAAGGTTTGGTTGACGGAGGAAGAAGCGATGCTTTTGGCGTTTGAAACGCGTACGGCTTGATAATATATAAACTATCATATCTACAATGTACCTACATATAACTTAATTCTCTACATAAGAAGGAAATTAGTGACGTTCCACGAAAAGTCGGACTTTTTATACTACGGTTCTTGAGGTGAAAACGAGTATAGAAGCCAGGCATATATTTGACAATGCTAACAGTCATCTGCAAATGTGTGTATACGCTTTAGTCTCTTCATTTTCTTTTTTTCTTCTGTTTCTAACTTTTTTTTGCATCAATTCAAAATAAACGATGCCTTCCGGTTATAAACAAATTAATTAAAAGGTCTTGATTTGGGCTCTCCTTTTCTTTTTTTCTTTTCACATTTTGATAAACAATGCTCGGCAAGTTCGCAATATTTTTTTAATATATATATATACTTATTCAATCGTACATCACACCTGCTCAGCCCTTCCCTCCTCAATTCTTCGTCCGCGCATACGTATTCACTCAATTCACTGCCCATCCACGCGTTGAATGCCTCAACCCACCATCGATCACGCGCTTGCATCCTTAGCTCCCCTCGCGAAGAGACTGCGCAGATCTAGTTTCATCTCGCTTTTCGTCTATACGAAGCCACGGAACACGCGAGCCAGGAGGCATAAGCTGGGGCGATATCCCAGCGCAGTCTCCCGAACGCGTCACTACTGGCGTGCAACACAAGCAGAGACAAGCGCCGCATCCCTTATCGACGGTTCGGAGCAGTTCGGAGGAGAACACTGCAGGCTTGAGTGCCGCCTCCAATCTGGAGGAGCAGCCGGCAGTATAGGATGCTTTGCGCGCAGATTACGCTTCCCCTCCATTCTTCTCCGTGCAGCAACGTGAATGCTTCGCGAGTCGGGATTCTGTCCTTCCTGTTTGGCCTGTTCCACGCGGAGCCGGCCGCCTTATTCCCTTATCGGAACCGTGGACGAATATACTACGCAGAGACTCGGGAGTTTGATTCTCGTGGATGGAACGAGATAGAACTAGGCGTTCCCCGTGTATTTCCCACTGTTGCCAACGAGAGAAGACAACGCAGGCGGAGATGTAAGTAGAGGCTCGATCAAATCGTGGTTCCGACGGGCGGGCTGCTTCCCGAGGAAACGATGGAAACGGTGAGACACGGTACGCGTCGTGAGGGTTCTGATTCTGGACATAACCTCTCAATAGTGCTCCCTCGATTCTCATTGGTTAAAGAATATCTCCATCAGAAGTGCTGAGCACAAACAAATACCAAAAGGTATAGACAGGTTACGCCGCCCGAAAATATGTGCAAGTGCATTATATAAATCTGTATACGCACCACTGCTAAAAAAGGAAAAAAAAGAAGAAAAAATGAAATCGTTATTGAAATTTTATTGGCGGCGAGAAGTTTGGATATCGCCGCCTGGTGGAATTTTTCACAGCCCAGAGTGAGGATACTTCAACTTCCTCTGCTGATGCAAGCACGTGCAATGCCAAGCTTCTGTGCGCTATGAAAATTATAACATAACGGCGTGGGTAGCACCTGCACTACCCAAAGTGAGGAAAACAAAAGCGTCCCTATCCAGAGTGCCTTCATACACACGCGCGCTTTTGCTTGAGTGGTGACATCTCAACCATTTTTCAGCCAAATCGTTTTTTTATTCATTTTGAAGTGCGCGCAATCTGGTGTCACTCAGCTCGAGCGCGTAGCTTTGGCTAATGCATAGACGCCATTTTACCGCCCAAGTCACGCACCGAGTGCACGAGAGCTTCACGCGCTGGTACATCAGGGCAACAATGGATGTCCTCACCCTGAGACAGACAGACATGTAGGCACCCCTACCCCATAGCGAGCTTCTCACCTTGAATAACATTCTTTTATATTGCTTTGGTTCAATCCCCACCCCTGCCCGTTTCGATCTGGATGAGCATCGTACCGGCGTGCGGTCGTGTATCACTACTGCGTGGCGCACGTTAAAGACCCCAGGCTAGCGGTTGTACTGCACTGGCTAAATTGCTCATCTACAGCGAGTGACTCGTCGCAACTTTAAAATGGCTGACCAACGACTCGCTGTATAAATATCCACACAACCCCAATTATCAATTATATTGCTCGGGCTAAGCATAGTGCCACGTCGTGCACTCGTGCATCCCTGCGCGATGCACGAGGTAAAGACTCCAGATTAGCAGTCATATTGCACTAGGTGAATGTCTGGTCTTCAGCGTGAACCAGTGTTGCCGTACTATGGTACTATGGCAGGCCGACTTCAAGCTGTCGAAACATCTAACATCACATTGCTTTTGATTTACTCCACCACGATTGCCTTACAAACGAAGCAAATCTTTTAACATTTTAATCCCACCCACCACCAGGAAATTTATGGTATTAATTTTCACCCGTTAGGACTAAACCGACATATAAAAAAAACTTTGTTTGATTAAAAAAAACAAAAAGTCCACTTGGAATTTTTTTAGATTCCATGGTTAAAGGACATTAGGGTTACGACTCTTTCAGCGCAGGAAGACCCCCTAATTACGAGGTGCAACTTTTTTGTGTGCTTTGTGTAGTTTGATAGATATCTTATCTGAAACTTTTGTATCGGGGTCTACGCCGAAACCGAAACAGCCGGCTCGAGAATGATGGCAACCCTGGTGATCAGCTCCATGACCATCGTGTGATGCAAAGTTCGTAAAGCGGTACCGCAAAACGTACGACTCGCCCATTCGCAAGAACAGTTCCGATCAGTCAGTCAGGAGATGCTACAACTGTCTTATTACCACTTTGATTCGTAGAGGTCAAAGATCTGTAGAAAATATTAATACGCATTCATAATTGCCAGCCGAAAAGCGAGTTTGCCACAATGGAGAGTAGTATTCAATGGGCACCATAATTGAGCGCGGTGTTCACAGTGCAAGACCAGAGCGAGACCCCACATATCTTCTTAGAAGAACTACAATCTTAGTGGTGTATGCAATGCAAGTCGCAAAATCAATATGGAAGCTTATTTTAAGCTCGCGCTCAGCAGGAACGGACTCAACTAGGGCTAAAGCCCCTCGATGTGCTTCCGTTTGTCTTGCAAGTAGCGTCGAATGCGCCAGTGCACACGGTCCGTGTCTCGAGAGGTCCTTGGAAGCCAATGACGGCGCAGCACTGAAAGGAGCAGCCTTGGAAACGAACGGCGGCGGACCGCTCCTGGCACCTGTCTTGCGCGTCTCCACAACATTGGTTGGAGGTACCTGTAAGCGAGGATTTTGGTCAGGGACCTTAGAGACCATGAAATTATTTATCACCTCCTTCTTCCTTAACCTTAATCCTAAGCTCAAAACCGAAATGAGATATCACCTGGTACGTGGTCGTGGCATGCTTTGGCCTCTGAGGCGTTGACTCCAAGCTTCCACCGTGCTTTTTAAGCACACCATGCAAACTTGTCATTCTCAAGCGATGGTAACTGCAGTCACAGCACTCATTGGCCACGAAAGGGTATTCAAATATTCGTCGACGGATTGATTGTTGACGAGCGCATACGTCCGAGTGAGGCAGTTTTCGTGTCCAATGCGTAAGCCGGGTTCGGCTCACGCTCACGCAGCGCGGATGTATCCTAGTGAAAAGGCAGAGGACTTTCGAAGAAAAGGGGTACAAAAGAGCCCGCTATATTTTCAAATTTTCCTACCGAAAAGCAGGCTTTAGGCTTTCTACGCTCGTGTACCAGTGTCGTTTTGGCGTACTAGACGATATGCTATTAGTAAAATCCCAATTTATCAAAGCCGAAAATTTATTTCATAAACCCTCAAAATAAATCTGCCAATTCATGCCACCTACATTTAAAAAAAAATCAGAATGCGTTCAGTACCAGCCTAAAGTGTCCCACATGATGGCATCGCAATATTGTCGTAGAGAAACCCGCAGTAGCCAGCAGTCGAACATCCCGGGTATCCGAAGTGAAGTATTCTGAGCAGATCTGGGTTTCGGAGTCCACGGCCTTCCGATAGTCCTTCGACGAACAACCTTCTTCGAATTCCTTCTTCGAACTCGAGTTTCTGGAGAACTGATGAAAGCGCACGCCCGGGTTGCACAGCGGGTTGTTTGCGCAACCCACAGCACAGCAAGGCGTGCTCGGCAGTGGACAACAATGCCGGTCCCTAGGGCTCCTTGCACTTCGGCGCCACGACGCGTTGGAACCAGCGGGGAGTCAAGAAATTTCGTGCGCGATCGCTGAGAAGTACTTACAAACGACGGCCGCTAATAAAAAAGAAACACAATAACATAACAACACGTAGAAATCGTCCGCTTGGACGGCTGAAAACCCAGAGAAAAATCACAGCGAAAGAAGGGTCAGTCCGAACAAGTGACCTCCTTGAGTACGAACATGACATCGCGGCACTAGGTTGTTTGACAAACAGCAAACCCGCTGAATGCCCGCTGAGAAGCTGGCGGTAGCATTTTAATATCGGTTTTGGTATGGATCGCGGTTTCTCATTAGTGTAATATTGTCTCGGGGCTCGTATTCGGTCTCCGTAAATCCATATCAGCCATTTATTTAGGTTCGACTTTTGACCGGAGTTACCCTTCAATGCTGTGCCTATGGTATGAACACGCATCTTCACATCAACTACAAGCCACTGCGTATTCGTTGTCTAGTCAAGTCAGAAATGAACTACCGCGAAATCCCGAGAGATGCCTCATCCCCCGAAAGATAGCCCACCCCTATTTCTGGCTTGATTTTCTATACTTTTTTAAACACCGAAAGATAGCCCACTCCTAGTTATAGTAGTGTTAGGATTAATGATGGCCTCGGCGAAAATGCGGCTTGTTCGCTATGGCGGGATGTAGGCAAACGTTACGTGACTGGGAAGTACAGTCATCTTTGATTCGTTGGCGCGTCCTCGCCACCGCACCTAACAAGTTTGGAAAAGACACGACCTAAAAACAGCAGTTTTTTTTTACTTTTCTTGATTGTACACCGAAAGTTAGCCCACTCCATATTTTCAGTCGATCTGCTCTTGATGGTAGGTGGGCTATCGCTCGGGGTTTTACGGTAGGTCATGTGAATATTTAGACAGCGTGAATTTAGTCTGTGTCATTAAATGAGGGGAAATGGCTCATGCGCAGTAGAGGGAAAATTCGGCCAGTGCAGCGCGACTGCTCTAGCCACTCACAGCTGAGCATAATAAACAACGCCCTGCACTTCTAAAGGTGTCGGGGTCTATGATCTGAGGTATTTAACGGACATCACGCTGTAGTGATTGATCACACTATACCGCGCGCCGTCGCGATGCCATCTATGTCAATCTCAAAACCGGAAGGGAACAAAACGAAAGCAGTATACGAACCCCATAGAACGCAGGGCGGCTGACGGCTGTAGAGAGTTGTAAGAAGCTAGAGGTCAGGTATAGAAAGCTTCGAAGGTGCGTTCGACGTGCCGCATACTTAGCCCTAATAAAGGCCTCGGCGAACTCCAGCTCACTCGAACTGCGCGGTCACCGGGGGATCTTCTTCTCTCCGACACGCAATGACGCGAAGAATGGGCCCACGCCTGAGTGCTAAGTCTCTAGTCGATCAGCGAAACAAAAAGTGCGCCCACAGAAAAATTCGAGAGAGGCAAGAAATGGCTTTTGGCGCACGGGCAGCATTTCGAGACAGGCGAAAACAAACAGAGAGATGTACGTATCAAAACACAAGAAGTGGCATGAAGACGCGCGTTTCAATTTCCATTTCATCATTGATTCCGACCGAAGCAAGAAGGACACAGCCAACGAGGCTCATCCGGTTTGCTCGTTCGCTTCAGAGGCCACCCACTGGAAACGCCTCGGTAGTAGAAACCAGCTGTTACTTTAAACGCCAATCTGACCGCCGGGTCACACACTATACGAGTCCTTCGTCGAAACCTGAAAGTACGTAAGACCTCTCTCGTACCATCAAGACGCTACGATATCGGACGTACGAACGAAAAGAACGCTCGTATACTCGGACGCCACATATTAGGGCGCCGTGGTTCCCCCAAAACGGCGTAGGTGACACGTTATGCGGCCGCCGAGTGTCCACTGTAAGCGGGTCGCCGGTGCCCCCCGCAGCGCGGTGGGTCGTGCCGCCCACGCAAGACACGCGCCGTAAATCACGCTTGCCTTGGGGCGTCGTAATACACACCCGCGTAATTGCACGCAACTCAGCTCGTGTACGTACGCCGCCGTACATCGGCGAGTGTATACACGAAGGCACGTCCGACTACGAGCGGCGTACATACATGCCTGCCACGCGTCGAACGCACACCCATACCCTTACCCGCGGGAAGGAAGAAAGCAACGACGAAAAAAAACAAAAAAACACGCAAACAGGGAAGACACGGAGACCGTTCCTTCCGTGCCCGATTGCTTTTTGAACGGCCCGTTTTGGTGCTGCAGTGCCAGTGAGCGGTGGTAACTTTCCTCATCAAGGGTGATAGCCAATCTTGAAGATCACGGCGAGCTCGCTTCCCCATCACCTAAATCCTGCGCTCACCAACTCACAGGTTAAAGGGGCACGGACAGGTCAAAATCATATATTTTTTATTATCCGAAACGACCTGAAAACGATGCCTGGGCATTACCCTCAAAATTCGAAACGTGGTAATTCAGTATTTGTGAAGTAAAAAAGGCAATTTCCAAAAGCCGAATTTGAAGTTCCCGCGCTTTCCGCGCCAGTGCAGTGACGTCAAAGATTGAGTCGTCCCGCAATTCAAGTTTCTCTCACGCCTACCTGTCGTGTTCGCCCGCGTCCCGCGATCAACCGCTCCGTGCGTGCCGCATATCGCTGTGAGCAGACGACACTTCACTTTCGAGTTTGAAGTTCTTTTACGACTCTTTCAGCGATATCAAATTCTTTCAAACGGTGCGAGGTCGAAGAGAACGCGCAGTGGACTTTTCGGAGCGACGCGAGGGGGCCACGTCGCGCCGGTTCTGCGTGAAAGTCTGCCCCGGCGGAGTCACAACCGAAACTACGGTACACAGGCACCAATCCCAGTTGTTTTGACCGTTTCACGATTTCATTTTCGAAGTCTGAGAGGCCGTCGGGCACCTAAGAAAGATACCTTCGTCCGATTCCCCCACTCACCGATCATCCTCTGTGCTACATGCGTCGAGCGCCGCCATGGTTTTCCGAGGGAGGATAAAAAGCAAGGAGGCAACATCACTCCAAACTCCGATTTTCGGTATTACAAAAAGAAGGGCCGTAACGCGTTAGCAATCGCGTTAAAAAACAAAAAAACAAAACAAAACATGTTTTCCGAATGTTGTTATTAAATACGATAAAAATGTCGCTTACAAAGCATCTAAATTTCATAATCGATTACGTCACAAATAAAAAAAGAAGCGAGGAGGGGAGGAGCGGAAGAGAAAAACGCCAAAAATAAAAAGACGCGCGTGGTAAAAACATTTTTTTCGCATTCTGATATTTGTTTGCGTGTCTATGCCTACAACTTGCATCGTTTTCGACAACAAAAACAAACACGACCTTTGGGGTGTGACTGCCCCTCAAAGAAAAGCAGGCAGTGCTGAGTTCACAATACAGGCTCGAGCATCTCTTTATCGCTCCGAAGCAGATGAAATTGCGGCATATGGCGAGAAGAACGCCAAAGGATGAATGGAGAACCAAACAGTGTGAAGATATCAAGCTACGCCCTGGGCTTCTTACGCTCTCGGTGACCGCGGACTTGGAATCCGGAGGCGGGGGGGGGGGGGGGACGGACAACGCAACTTCGTATTGCTGTAAACAAATCAGCAGATCGGGGGGACAGGGTTTTAGCTCTACCTCCCCTCTCCCTAGAACAGTGGTCTCAAACTCATTTGAGTGTGTGGGCCAGATAGCCAACACCGGAAAGGTTTCAGGGCCAATGTAAGGCGGGGGGGGGGGGGTGTTAGAAGATTTTGATGAGAAGAGACCTCGTGTCCTACGCCTTCTGTAAACTCAGAGTTTTGCCAGTGACCTCTTTAAATTTGATTTCTTTATATAACTATTTTTTCCCGTCCTGATGTGATAACACGAATTAAAATGACACCGCCCCGCCAACGTGATGACACTTTTAATAGAACAAGAGAGCAGAATCGGTCGTTCCCATCTCAACATGTCTTTAAAAAACACAATCAGTTAATAGGACAGTTCTTAAATTTTTCACAATTTTTATTAACACTTTCAACAAATACTCGACTTTTATTGGTGATAATTTTTTGAAGGTGAGAATCCCGAGCTCATAGTTCTATCTTTGGCAGTTGCTCCAGCTAAGCGAAAGTTTGCGCAGTCGACATGGATCCTTCGACGAATAACTCGCGCTTGCAGACTAGTAGCGGAATTTTCGTACATTACAAAAAGCTAGGAAGCAACAAATAAAGCAAAACAAAAGGCAAATGAACACATATCAGTATGAAATATGTGACTGTGTTAAAAGAGTAAAGCTACTTTTCGAGTGAAAGTGAATCGACTAGGTGAGATCACTATGACGCATGTCATTTCAAGCGCTCGATACATGAAAACCGGGACTCGCAATCGGTTGCCTGCTTCCCAGCGAGTCACGGGCCGCATGCGGCCCGCGGGCCGCGTGTTTGAGACCCCTGCCCTAGAAAGTCACCGACCCCCCGCTGCTTTCTCGAAGTACGAATAGAATTGGGATGACTTCTATATCGAAGCAGTGAGAAACTGCCGAGTCGTAAACAAAATTAACAGTCACTATACGGAACGTTCCAATAGTCCCCTTCTGAGCGCCGCCATCTTGGTCTACTTGGGCTGTGGGAGGCATTCTGACCATGTGCGTTGCTTCTCTTCGGCGGAATGTTAGGAGCGCCACGCACGCACGCGTCCAAAGCCCAGTGACTCGGCATTCTTTCATTCATTCGCGGTGGAGATAAGCGCGGGAAAAGGTGTATGGGGAATCGCAGGAAGAGGAATGCCAGAAAGGAAACGACACGCATCCACGTAACTATATAAGCAACGGCTTCTCACAGAGCGCCGCTCACGGGCGAAGATTACGACTTTATATTGGGACGGATCGGGATTTCGGAGCGTGTCTCATTATTTCTGCCCGCCCACGTTCTCGGAACGAGTTGAGGGCGATGCCCCACGGCACCGAATCATGCGGGAATCCGCCACGGGTATATTATTGTCACGTAGACCCGCGAATGGCTCGTTATCCCGATTACGGCCACTTAAAGGCGGGCGAGAAAATAATCGCGTATAAGAACGACACGCTTCACAAACTGCGAGTGTTGCCGGCCCCTGATGAATTTAGGCTTATAACTCACGACCTTATCTTTTTCTTTTTTGCGTTGAATGTGTATGGGGTAAGTTACACTCATAAAAAAAAAATGTAGTGCGTCTCTTTTTCCGCAGAGCACTCGAGATAGCCAATCGCTGTAATCTACCAAGGGGGCTGGGTGAATGACGTGGCTAAAAATATGTTAAGACCTGGAAAGACAGCCTCCGCTCCGCCTTTCGCGTTCTTCAGCAATGCTCAAATCACAGAGCACGCGGTTATTTTAGCTCTAAACATGCCTCCAGTCTCGTCATTCGACACGCTGCCTCTGCAGATTGCAGCGATTGGATCTTTCGAACGTTCTGAGGCTAAGTACACGCATCCGTATTTTTAAAGCAAAGAAATTCACAAAGCTAAGAAAAAAAAAAAAGAACTTAAATGGGTGAAGCAAAACAGTACCGAGTTATTTTTCGCGGAAAGTGTTTACCCGCTAAATATGGCGGGAAGAATTTAGATTAGTGTACACGCCAATCCAGGTTCCAGCAGTATATTATAATGGAAAAACCATGACTCCGGAGCTCGAAAAAGCTCACGAGTGAATACCCAGAGTATAGCTCCGAGAACGCCGGGCATTAGAGACTTATAGTAAAAGGAGCACCAACACGTCGAGCCGCCCGAGCAGTTTGGGGTGTTGCACTGCGCATGCCCAGAACTTCCGGACATGCGTGGTGCGCGGGACCCGAAGTGTTGGGGCCCCATATTCTATTGTCTCACGACTTTATCCGTAGGATTAACATATCTTTTTTTACGCTCAAGATAAGCTAATAGACTTTTTTTAATCGAGTGCTTGTGCTTTTGTTATGTTCTAGCCATCAAAACTGCAATTCATTTCTTAACCAAAACCAAAAACAAAAACAAAAAAAGCCCGGGACGAGGACTGGCAGTTCATGGGAAGGCCCACAGTATACAGTGACCCGCGCTTCGCGCAATAAAATCGTCGCTGGTCAGTGTAACACGACAACCTGACCTTGGATCGTTGGCGACAGATGTACGAGAAAAGGCCACGTTCCGTTGCCCGTGACCTCGATTATGCGATTAAAGTGCTCATGTCACAGGTGCAGCCGGGACGTCGTACGAGGTGGTCCCCAATCATAAGTCCAGGGTCCAATATCCGAGGCATGCCACTAACGCAGTTCACCGCGCTCCAAACCGACAGTCCACCACATCGCAGGAGGAGAGAAAGCGCCGTCAAAAGTCCGTTTAACTATAGGGGGTTCACCATTGTGTATGATCAGGGCATACCTAATACAAACTATGGGCGTTAGATGTTTAGAGGGCGTGAAGTGAGTCTACCAGCGTTTTGGGCCACATTGTTACACGCTGTGGATGAGAAATGTAGCCAGCGCAGAGACGCTGCTATAGTCTGGAGTCTTTAACGTGTCTCACGCACCATATTGGTTAGCCTCTTCGTCTTTCTAATAAAGCGGCGTTTCTCTCACGCACTACTGTCACTGACTGGGTGAGAACGGTAGGGAAGTACTTCAGTCGTCTCGCCTGAGCCCTTAGGTACCCGCTTCGGCGTCGCACAGGACTCGAGCGTGCACGCTCAGGCAAAGCACGGCGGAAGGCAACAAGCGCGCGCTGGAGGCCGCTCATACGGGGGAGCCGCCCTACCGTTCTCACCCTTTCAGTAACTACAGTAATTACACTACCAGGATCATAAAATATCTCGGTAAGGGCAGAACCTCCCCCCCCCTCCCCCAGGGAAATTTAACACTTCCCGCCTTAGGGCACGATGTTCATCCAGGTCAAAACGGGGATATCTACGGTGCTGCAGTACTCGCGGACAACTTTCTGTAGCTATGCAGTCAAAGGTCAAAGGTATGGTCGCACGGGCGCTCGAGCACCTTGAGAGCCGACGAAAGCTGAGCACGCGCACTCTTCGCTTCTTCCCAAATGCCTCAGAAAGTTGTCCGCGAGCATAACGCTGCCCTCGAAACACGCGAGCACCAAGAGGAGAAAACAACCTGCAACTCACAGTTGCATCTTTATTTTTTTTCCTTATCTATGGCCTCTTTTGTAGCGGCCCCTTTATACGAGACGCACCCGATAAACGTCCGATGTCACGCAAGCGCGCAGCTTTGAATCGGGGCGAGGTTCGACTACAAAAAGAAGGGGGCCGATCTGATCGACTCGGAACAGCGGCGATCACAATAGACCGCTGATTAGTCCGTTCGAACGGACAAGCAAGGAACTGGAACCGAAGGCAGATTAGAGCCTATACAAAGCGCAGATAGAAAAAGGGAAAAAAAATTGAAAAGACACGGCCCAGCGCGGCCCTGAATCCACGCTCCGATGAAGCGTGTTTGGATCGAAGCGACCGAGAAAAGCCGGGCTTTGGTCAGGGACTAGACTTCGTTCAGCCCTTAGCAGACAGTGTGGAGGAAGCAGCTCCGTACACGTTACTCGAAAAACTCGCTTAAAAAGCATTCAATTAGATTTCAGAAGAAAATTGTTTGACCGTTACTCGAAAAAGTAAGCGTTACTTTTTCGAGTTAGCGTCCAAGTCTGGATGGTCGACGGACCATTCCAACTCATCCCTTTTGTTACATAACCACGCTTCCCGCGCCTGGGCATGGGTGGGAGCGTGATCACGTGGTCAAAGATCGACGAACGACGGTTTCAAAGAGCATCCACCCAACTGTCAGCTTAAAGGTCAACGGAGTATATAGGAAAAGCTTCCGCGATACTTACTTAGCTTCGCAGTCACGTACGTTCATCGGGGCTGTAATCTCTCGGAGACGCTCGCGAAAACTATTGGCGGCGTGCGCGAACTATAGAGGCGCTTCTGTAGCTATCGTCATCATCGTTTGTGACGTCACGGGTAGGACAGACTGGGACAGACCGCGCAGATATTGGATCTCTCGGCTCGCCAACTCGCTTCATGCGCTGTTTGGGTAACGCGCAGCGCAAAGCCTGTTTCACGCGTTGTGTTTATTCGGTCAAGTGATATTTGTAGTAAGACATTTTACCGAAGCTCGAAACCGTGGCACGCGTAGTCGTGCTAACAAGCACTTTTGGCGCTGAGCTGTCGAAGCGCTCGGATAATAGTGTGCTGTTCTCGTATAATGATAATAGAATATCCATTGCTTTGTCCCACTCCATCTGCCACGGCGAATACAGTGTTTTTTTTAAATTATGATTCGGACAAAATAAAACTGAGAAAGGAATGTCTCATGAAATTAAAAATAGCAAACCGTAATTCCAGAACATTTCGCGTGTCTAATAAACAACAGTTCAGTGAAAGCACTGTTGGTTCCAACATGTTCTGTGAGTGTTGGTCTCTCATTAGTTTCGAGTTGATTCCTTTTTTTAAATTTTGTAGACCAGTAAACAAACAATGCCTCTACATAGCTGGCAAAAAGAAGCGCTGGCTGGTTTCCGGAGTCGTTTCAATTAAATCCCTGCTAATTCATCCGGTCGACGCGAAACGTGCGAGACCTCTCGCGACTGAAGTGTCAAATCTAGTAAGTCGGTGATACTTCAGCGTCCCAAAAATAAATTAATTATACACCTGCTATGAATTGCAACCGTTTGTATGGTTAATCTTGCGGACCCAAATACGCAAAATCTCAGCGAGCGATGTTAAATTTGTAAAAAATGCTTAGTAAACGTTGGATAGAATGAATTAATCAATCGCCAATTAAGAATTTATAAAAAAATACTGTTCTTTTTCGAACAGAAGTCGCGATGTGACAAACTTCTTTGACACGCATTCGATGCGGGAGAAGCTAAGTGTCAGCTTCAATCCAAGTGTGACTCGTCAGCAACCGTCGAGTCACACTTGGATAGAAGCGTCGGTATTGGCAAGCTCAAGGGAGCTAAAACAAGTGTGCGGCGCTTTGCAACACAGATGTGCGCCAATGCAAAGCTAAGAATACAGCACGTCATTTACTATGGTGAATGCAAAATCTTTTCCTACAGCAGCATCCACAGATACCCCCCAAAAAACAAGATATCAGATAGGTTGTCTATAGCCTTGACGCACGCCGCGCAAACTGTAATGTGGAGCTACAAACTTGTTTTTGAACATTTTAAAGTTTTTTTTTAAATTATAAAATGCAACTTTGAGGCGCTGTTATTCCTTAGAAAGATCACCCACAAAAATGTCATACACGTTTCTTGAATAAATAAACCGCTTTTAATTGGCATAGATCCGAACTAACATAGCCACTCCGTACTTTGACATGGCGCGTCGTCTGCGTGCATCCAACCAGCTCCATCAGAGGAGGGCGCCCATCTAGTAAAGTACGATACAAGCATAATAATGACATAGATTACTTCGGCACCTTCCGGTCGCCATGCAAGTCCCAACCAAGTGTGACACGTTTTGTATTAACGTAAATTTATTACTGCATATATATATATATATATATATATATATATATATATATATATATATATATATTAGTTTTCAAGGAGCCAGGGATTAGAAGAAAGGGGAGAGGGCTTGCTATAAACTTTGCGTTTTGTTAATGTTCGGTTTAAAATTTGCCTGAGACTCCAAGAAAGGTATCGATGAACTCAACATTTGACGAGGACAGGACTAAACGATACACTCGAAGGCCAACGATTAGCACAAAATTTACGTTTTTGAGGGACAAGGAAGGGTTCACTTCAAGACCGCCATCTTGAACTTACCACGTTCAAACAAACAAACAAAAAAAACAAAAAAAAGATTGTCGCAGAGCTTTAATTTGACCGAGTCGCGGTCGCGAGCCGACATCATTGTTGTTTTCTTGTCGGTGTTGTTGTTATGCCATCGCCCGAGACTCCGTCGCGACTCAGTTCTCGAGACAGACGGGGCCGAGAGGCAAGGCACTCGAGCTCCGGTTATCGAGCTCTCTCCATGGCGGCGTCGGCGGCGGCATCTCGTCGGTCACTAACGCGATTAGCCCGTCTTTAATTAACGCCGAGGTCGGACCCCCACGGTCCGCTGAGAGCGAGCGGAGGAGGTCTCGGAGCTCTAATCCCACACGTTGGTGTCGAAACCTCCCCCTTCCCCGTAGCGATACCTGCCAGCGCAGCCCGTATTCCCAAACCGCGATATTTAATGAAATCAGAGGCGTCGGAAAGTTCGGAGAGCCGTGCGGGTGCGAGGCCCCCGTGCGCATGCCTGGCGATCGGTGGGAGGCGAAGACGTGGCGGCGGTGATCGCACGTGCGAAGGAGCGCGTGGGACGCCCGCTTTCGGCCGGCTTAGGTTAATAATATTCAAATTAGACGTCCCCGTGGCCCCTGTCGACGAGAGTGCCAAGCAACGCTTCAAGGGTGCCGCCGCCGACGCGGGCAAAAGCAGCGAGCGGATTGGGGAGACGGGGAAGAGCGGGGGGGATAATGGTTCAGTCGTGGCTTCGGGAAGTGCGAAACTTTTGCGTTTAAGGGAAAGCCACTCATCGATGTAAGCTAAAAAATAAAAAAAGTCCCAGCTGACAGTGTGCTAGAAGCTAAGTGCTCACTGGACCCGACGTGGGTCTGTCTTCCGCCACGTGATCAAGCTCCCACCCACACTTACGGGCAGAGTGCGGGGTCAGGTGATAAAAAAGAGACTGTCAGCTTCGGGATGAACGGAGCCCATAGTTGACACCGCTCGCTTTTACTGTGGAAATAGATGTGTGTGTGTGTGTGTGCGTGTGTGTGTGTGCGTGTGTGTGCGCGTGCGTGTGTGCGCGCGTGTGTGTGTGTGCGTAAGTGTATGCTGAGTGTGCATGTGCGTCTGTGCCCACCTGTACCGTGTCCGTGTGCTCGTTTCCCAATATCTAGTTGACTGACCAGGCACGTAGCCAGGATTTCGTGTTGTGGGGGGGGGGGGAGGGGCGCCCATGACAAAATGCTGTATGAGGGCGAGGGGGGAGAGGAAGCCCCAGCAAAATGGAAGACTTCAGGGAGGGCCCGGGCCCCATGCCACGCCCCCCCCCCCCTGGGTACATGCCTTTGACTGACGCCCAACGACGAAAACCGCCAAAAAATAACACGGCCAAGCTCACGTAATTTGTTTGACCTTAAAAGTGGTGACGATACGTTGGCAGATTTTGTTTACGCCAAACGAACCAAAGGTGGCCCAAAACTTCTCACCTGTAACTTAATCCAATCGAATATGTTTCAGGAGAACGGGCTACACATGTATTGGTTAGTCAATTAGGCAGATATAAAAGTGAGCCGAGCGTGTAATAAAAGACACAGACATTTAAACATTATAGAAACATATTAGCGAGCAATATTTATTTATTTATTTATTTTTGATTGGCTCCGCAGTTTTCGTGGAGAGCTAGTCTGATCCATTTTCTTCGTTTTCGTTTTACTTCGCTTTCTCTAATTGCAGTAAACTGCGAAGAAAGGTACCAATTTGTAAAAGCGCCTTAACGCGCACGAAGTGGTCTCCCGAGTGGAACCCTCCGCGATATTTAAAGTGACAGCTTACATTCGCAGGCAACTAAAGAAACAGGCTCAATCGATCACGTCTTTCACCTTCGAGACCCAAACCACTAATTTGCGAAAGGGAGGGGCCCGAGTCACCTCAAAAGGGACAGCTGGGAAGAGCAAGAAGAGCCCATCCGCCCAGCTCACGCGAGAACACGTGCGAAAACTCCCCGAAAGCCGCTTGTAAGTAGTCGTCAAGGCGGCTTCGCTCTCCAGATTTCCACACCGGCGAAAACCTTCGGTTTTCTGCGATTGCGATCGTTAAGACGTCGAAAACCCAGTCCCGGAAACAGACCCAGCCAAGAGAAAGAACGAAAAGTGCAAATAAATGAGGCAACCACCATGAAATGAGTCGCCCGCCGTTGTCAAAGACGCTTTCCATGTGTCGACCCAAATCAAGCATGCGCCCAGCGTTCTCACCCGCCGTCTCCTCTCCTCTTTTTTATTGCTTCCCAACGGAAGGCGATAAAGTCTTTTTAAGTAAGCAAATCTCAGTTCGAAATATGGGAAGAGAAGAAGAAAAAACGAAATCAAGGAGAGAAGCTAGGCGAGTCGATTGTAATAAAGTAGAAAGAGCGCGGCGCCAGAAATAATAAACACGGCCGTTCCGGAAATGACAGCCGCTCGCAGTCTTCCCTCCTCCTTCCAGATACGTATTAGACGAAGGAGCACTCTCGCTGACGGCGGCAGCGGCGAGGAAGGACCCACGTCGCTTTCCGCTAACGACCGTGCACGTCGCTCTGCTGCTGCCGTTGCCGCCGCCGCCGCCGCCACGGACTGAGCCAAGTCGAGCAGAGGCCCAAGAAGCGCCACCGCGGGGGCCGGATATCGACGAATGCCGAACACCTGTTACGTCGCCGACATCGCGGTCCCTTCTCTCTTCGACCGACAAGCGCCACCTGTTACCGGCTTCTTCCCCTCTTGTCGCCGCTGGCTGCCCTTCGGGGAGGAGGAGAAATTAAGGAAAGCGCGGTCCTCCGTCACCGAGGAGGAGCGCCCAGTGCGGCAGCTTCAAAACCAGCATGAAACGCAAAAATTGTCGAGTTCCCTTCCCTCTTTCCCTCCCGTTTGCCTCCGTCCGACGGTCTTCCGACCCAGCCCGAAACCCCTGTTACGTCTTTTAATTTTTTCTCTTTCGTTTCGTTTCTTCTTGTTTTGTCAGTCTTTTATTGTCAGATGTATGTCTTCTTTTGTTTCTGGAGGGAGACACACACACACACTGTCTGAAACAAAAGCGCGAAGGAGGCTGGAAAAAGGAAAAGCAAGACAAGAGGCGGGAGGTTTCGAAGAGGATTATCGTAAGAGGTGGAGGAGCGAGACCAAGTAGCGGACAACTGCCGGAGAGAAGGTGCGTGCCGACAATTACATATTTATTTCGTTTCCACTTTCTTTTCTTTCCTCTCTGCTGTTGTGTTTTATTTCCTTTCTTTTTTCGCGGAAGTTGCCTTGGGGCTAGGGGCTAGAGGGACGACGAGGCCGAGAGTGATAATGTTGATGTCGATGGGCAGGGATCGATCCTTAACCCCTGGAGGGATAGTTCTTTTTGTTTTATTTATTTTTATTTATTTATTTGTTGATCATATCGATTTATTATTGCCGTCTTGGCGGAGAACTGGGCCGACGGTGGTCCTCGCCTCGCCTATTAGGGAGGACCGCTCGGCCAGATAATCTTCTACGCTCGGTGGTGTCACGGGTGGCGCGCCGCTACAGCCGACAGCTGTTCACCGACCCACTGAGTCCCGCGCGTTTTATTTCTCTTTTCTCTTATCGCGCGTCTATTTTTTCGTTGTCTTCGGTTTTGTCAAAACGGGAGTTGGTGCTCGGTGCCTCCCAACCATGCTCCATATGTTTTCTGCGTCGTGTTTTTGTGGACTTGCGAGTGCGAGACGGCATTTTTTCAAGTTGCGTGGCATATTACAAACTCGAACGCCAAAATCCGCAGGGGACAGTCGGACGTGCGCTCGAGCTCTCTAAGGCCAGAGTCTCACCTCTCGTATGTCATAGAAAAAGACACGGTGTCGCTACAGACATGGCGGCTGAATTACCTGCAGACGCGCCTCAGCCATTCCGTGGAAGAAACACGCCTCAGTTAATGTCTCCAGACTGTCGTTTGTAGCATGCAGTAACAATGTGACCGCAGCTCAAATCAGGTTCAACATATACCTGCGCAGGCATGATAGGGCCAACGAGCGAAGTTAATATATAGAGGAGCGCTAATATTAAAGCATAAAATGCTTTTTAACGCTACCCCCCCCCCCCCCCCAATCCAATCCCAAAATTGTGGCCGTCCGTCCGCAGGTCCGTCCGTGCATTTTCCGCTAAGTTTAGCGGGGAAAGTGGCGTCACCTAGGAGACGTCACGCGACCTATAGACTTCGGGGTAATTGACGACACGTGACCTATAGTCTATAGGTCAACTCAGTTTCCCCGCTAAATTTAGCGGCAAAATTCACGTGTTGTGGTCAAAGACATCGATTCAATTTCCCCGCTAAATTTAGCGGGAAATTGACGTCACTTGACCTATAGACCAATTCAGTTAGCCGCTATGTTTTGTGGGAAAACGTTCACGTCTTGTGACCCAGACACCAATCCAGTTTCCCCGCTAACTTTAGCGGGGAAATCGACGTCGCGTGACCTATACAGCCATTCAGTTTTCTCCCTAAAGTTAGCGGGAAAATATACGTCCCAAGACACACCAATTCCTTATAATGCGTTTCATGCACTACAGGACTTTAAAAATAAAGGTCGCTGTCAATCTTTTTTTTTTAATAATACACTTTTTTGTTTAGTTATTCGCAGTGCGTTTTTCTGTTCCACGGGTATTTCAAAGGCTATTGGCTCAGAACAAATGCCTTTGCAGAATCGGCGAATCAACTTGCGATCCGGGCGCGCCCGCGGCACGCACTGGTCGTTCGATTCAACGAAGGGCCTTCGGTCCGAAGGCTTTGGGAGGCCTTACCGCAATTTGGAGGCTTGATCGTAATTAGTACCTTTCAGTATCGTTAGTAGCTATCGTTGCGTAATAACAAGTTAATACGTACCTGTTAAATTTCTGCACGGGGCCTCCCAGCAAACCGTTAACACGAACAACATCCCCGAAGCTTCTTCCTCTTCATTTCCTTACTGCGAGCTAGACTATAATTACGATTCCGAACAACGTCGTGGATGTTTTGTCTGTCCACTGGTCCGAATTATCGATTCGCGAGATCGTCACAGCCGGACGAGCAAGTGGCTGAACTTCGCTCACTCCACTAGGCTGACAGTTCCGTGGGAGGTACGGGCTCATCGGACAAATCAACCTCCTCAGTTTTGTCACCTGACCATGCTCTCTGTGTGTGGGCATGGGCGAGAGCGGGATCGCGGGGGAAAAGGGAGGCATACGATTGGACCAACGGGCACTTAGCTTTCACCGCACTGTCAGCTTAGGGGTGAACCGAGTACAGACCGAACCCCTACGGCCAATGACAGGCGCAGCGACGTGAGTTATTGCCGCGGTTTCGGTTGACGACTCACTCCGCCCGAAATCCGTATTGCCCTCGATCGCCATGAGGGAGCGACGGTCTAGAACAATCGGCGCTCTCTTAACATCTCCTTATAATTTTGTTGTTCTCAATTCTTTTTTTTTCGCGATTGCGAAAACGAAGCGACTATACAGGAGCAAGGACACGCAGCAATAATTTGCTGGACGCCATTTTAATGTCGTTCTAGGCACTATATGTCCAGAACTGACTCCCATTTAAAGTCTCCCAAGAACAAATACCTTGATTGGATGGAACACACGTTGGACATGCACAATCGTGCATTCCACCTAATCGAGGTGTATGTCCTTTGGAGACGATTGGAGCTGGTTCCGAGCATGCACTGCGAACGACCTCAAATATGGCGTCCAGTGAATATACACTATAAAATAATGCAACTGCTCCATCCCTTCCTTTTTTAATATATAGGTTTTGCCTTTGCTACGTATTGTTTCCCGCAACTGGAAGACGGGCACCGAGAGTGCATTCGGGGGTGAGGCCCGGCGAGGCGCATTAGTCAAATGAAGCGGCGGCGACGACGACTGCACGGGGGGCACAGCGAGCCCAGATGGGATGCGGACCGCGAGTCCGTGGGGTGCAGGGGCGCGGTCAGTTCACCCGGAGTGCGAGTCCACCCTCGGGAGACGGACGCGCGAGTAATGACCGCCGCTCGGTGACTTGCAAATGACGGGTCGCCGCAGAAGCAAAAATAGCTTCTTCTTTTTTCTTATTGTTATATTGGAAACGGTGCGGGCATAATATATACCTCGCTTTGATAGTTCGCTTTGATAAACCACGCATCTTCTGCGCTTTAGTTAGATTAATATTGTATAAACTCAGAAAAATAATAGAAAGCGACCTCTATCGCCAAGGTAATATCATGCATGGAATGCAGAAAAAGAAACAAAAAAAAAACAATCGTGCTGTGTCGAGACCTGAGAACAACAAACAACAAGAGAAAGCGGAGGAATAGTGATGAGGTTCAACGCCCCATCACTGCGCTCATCTGGACTACGCTTCTAAATTTTCACCGTATCTCTTTTAGCTACACTGGGCTTCCGCATCAGTTCAAGACATTCATCGCCTCAAGAGTCCAACGAGTCAAAAGATTCATCGGGCCACGAGATCCAACGAGTCAAGAAATCCAACGAGTGAAAACGTCCAACAGTTACGTCGCAGCCAAGTAAAGATATCCATCCAGTCAAGAGATCCAATATCAGTCAAATGATAATCCAAGAGGAGCAAGCGGTCCAGCGAGTCAAGAAATCCATCGATTCAAGCGATCCATCGACTTAAGGTTGGATAAAAGTCAGCTTTACTTCGGATTCTGTTTACCTGTGAAAGTGCGCTATTAGAGAACGGCCACACATTAATTTCCAATCAGTGTTTTTGTTTGTTAGTTGGTTTTTGTTTTGTCAGGGTATTTTAAGAAGAAAACGAACGTTTGCTGTGTGACAACATTTCGAGTTCCCAATCATGGTTTCATTAATTACCAGGTAGCTAACCAAAAATTTGCTTCAAACGTGTTTGTTTTGTTTTTTTCTTGGGGGAGGGGGGGCGGGGCGTGGAGAGGGGGGGGGTGCTTCTGTCACCTGCTGACGGAGTTTTTGAGATGCATCGGTGTATTTCGCGTTCCATACGGTTCCGTGGGTTCCCAAGATGGCGCCGATGCGTCCGGGGAAATTTTTCGGGAAGTCATTAAAGCTGTTCCTTTGCGGGGTGAGAGGAGTTGACCGTTCACTATTTAACCTCCTGACCCGTCAGACCTATCGACTTGTTAGACATGAGCACAGAGACACGATATGGGTAAAGGAGGTCCAACGAGTCATGAGATCCATGGCGAGTCAAGATATCCAACCAGTGAAGAGGTCCAATATCGACTCGTTGGACCTCTTGACTCGGAATCCTCGGTTTCAATCCCTTCCCTTCCCCAAGTCGGATGGCGACCAGCCCCTTTCCCTCTCTGGACCTCGAGACAAGAAGTAGGATCGAATTCTAAAATGGTTCTGCTCAAACGCAAGTAACGTGGAGCTTTTGTTTCTCTCTAGTGAGGTTGCATACGCACGAATGAAAATGGGGAAATTACGAGAAGGACAACATACAGCGCTTCCAAAACAAGTCTGGGAGTTCCCTTTCCCGCAAGGCACGAAGGTCCCAACGATTGACGAACCTCGGGACACCATTAGATCTGAAAAAGAAGCTATGCGCAAGGACAATAAGCGACTGAAACGCAGACTTGTACGTAGTTCAACTACTCTACTTAAGTTACTGTAGTTTAACTACTTTTCTGAAGTAGTTTAGTAACTTTTAATTACATTTTTATTTCGGTAATTAATATTTTACTTTAATTACTTTTTGAGTAACTTCTACTCAAGTTACAAATTACTTTCGAATTTTAGTGGTTGTTTTGCCTATCAACAAACATTCCTGCACAAAGGAGATAAGATGTTCGAAATCAGCTGACAATTGCAAAGAGGTGGAAGCATGTGCCGTGGGAAAGGGGGGGAGAAAATGTTTTGGAAAGTCCAAACCCCCCCCTCCCCCTCAAAAAAAAAAGAAAAAACTTCACAAGCCAAGTTCCCAAAATTATTATGTGAATAATTATAAACAAGCAATGTTGGGAAGTATTCTATGTACATGGTACTTAAAGTAATACTGTATAGAAAAATCGTACTTTACTTGAAGTAAATTCTCTGAACGAGTACTTGTATTTTCCGAGGCAAGTAAAACTCCCGACTTCAATGTATACGTTCCCCGAATTTGAAAAAAAAAAATGAAAAAATGGCGGTATTAATGTGTGAAAACGCGCTCTTTGGAGACGTCATCTGGTCATTGCTCTGAGTGAAGTAATGGCGGCTGTAAGACCGATGGAAATAAGCGCCCTTAAGTTGATTGTGTCAAATAGCTCGACAGCGAGAGTAAAACAACAACTCTGCGGCGATTTGACCATATACAATATTTGCTGCCATTTTCGTAAAAAAAAACGATGCAGCTCCGATTACCCCTGGAGCAATGCATACCGGTTAAAAAAAACAAAAAAAAACGCTGTATAGGGAATGAAAGGGCATCATGAAAGATTGTGTTGAAAGTGCTTGTACTTTACCTTGAAATATATTTTATGTATATACATTGCAAGTACATTGCACCCGGTGTACTTACTAATTTACTTGAAGTACATAACCTCTAATTTACTTTGTACTTCACTTCAAGTACTTTTTAGATGTACTTTACGCAACACTGTAAACAAGCAAACACTGTCAGAAAAATCGAGCTCAGACAGTGCTACACCTCAAAGTACAAATGACACATTCGCAGTACATCATTGACCAAACAAACAAGAAAGTACAAGACAATTAGGAACGCAGAAGCAGAACAAGCTATGAAAGCATTTCTGTGAAAAAAACAAGCCGATGAATATTTGGCTGGTACAATTTCGCTAACGGATCAAAACCGCTGTACTTTCTTTTTATCATCAAAAAACATATAAAAGTAACTTAAAAAGTAACTTCAAAAGTAATTCGCTACTTTTTACGGTAATTAGTAATTTCCTCAATTACTTTCTTTTTGAGTAATTTCTACTCTACTCAAATTACTTTTGACGTCAATACTCAGTAACTTAACTTAATTACTTTTTTTGAGTAACTTGTACATGTCTGCTGAAACGTCACTTTATTTCTTTTTTTAAAGCATGAAATGCTTTTTCTTGAAACTCCTTAATCCCAAAGTTTTGTCCGTCCGACCGTCTGTGCATTTCCTGGAAAATTTAGCGGGAAAAACTAGATCGGTGTTTAAATCGCGTGATGTCAATTAATGTCACGTGACTTGACGTCACGTGATATATATAACCCAATAAGCTTTTCCCGCCAAAGTCGGCGGAGGAAGTAACGTCACGTGACCTGAACTTACGTGGTTTATACACCAATTCAGCTTCCCCACTAAATTTAGCGAAAAATTCGCGTTACGTGACCTGATGTTACATGACCTATAGACCAATTCAGTTTCACGCTAAATTTGGCGGGGGAATACTGCATTCCATGCATTTTAAGGACTCTAAAGATAAAGGTCAGTGCCAATTCTTTTCTTTTGTCTATTTTTATTCCGCACTTTGTCATTCTTTGGGACCCTTCTACTGTTTGACGTGGTTGACTGTCTCTATGTTCTGCACAGAAATGAACTCACAGACTTCTTTCAGAGTGTGCAGTCACCCTACGCTTTAATGGTATGGCAGATCAACCAAAGACAAAGATTAGAGAAATCAAAACAAAAGTCAAGTGATAGACAGAAATAGTTATGTTCCACGCAAACCGATATCATACTGATCTGCACCACTTATGAAGCTTTCCGTTTCTCTCAGATTGCAAGCAAGCCACGTTCCCGCTCGTGCGAGCAAGCACGTGCGACTTCAAGCCCGCCAAAGCTACGTGCACGCGCATGCTGCACGCGCTTGCACGTATGAGGCGACCAGTCGGGGATGCCGTGTTTGCGAACGTCTATACGTTTCAGTTTCAGTGTGAGCGTATCGGAAGCTCCAAGAGCAAGCTCCAGGCTTTCAGAGTCCCGTAGCACACGCGCGTTGGAGTAAAGTGCAAGCGTTGTTCAAGGCAACAGGCTCATGGTCGTAGCTTTCCCTTCGCTCACACGTATACTCCGTTTCATGCATAACATCATAGCCTCCTATATACTGGCAAAGCTCGGCAAAAGGCCACGAGAAGCGGCCGCTGAAATGGAAAAGGTGGAGCGGCAGACAACGGATGAGAGAAGAGCCACGTGACTGGCGCCCTGCTGCGGCGAGATGCCGAAACACACTTCTCCCGAGCGAACAGGCGTGTTTCGGGTCCTCGCCGCTGCAAAAGCTGTGCGCTGACGTCCAAGTTCCCTGAGAAAGGGCTCTTTGATGCTCTGTGCTACCAGATCCTCGCGCTCCAAATCTGCAACCGGGCACTCTATGTTTCCGTCGTCAAACTGCCAGGCTTTGTGAGCATAGACAATTGCAAGCATGCCACCCGACCGCTTCCCCATGAGTGCAAGCACGTGCAGCTTAAGCGTGAACATGGCTTTGGCAAGCTTGCACTAGCACGGGCTTGTGCGCACGAGCAACTTCAACTTCAACTTCAACTTTATTGTTTCTCTCCAGGGGAGAGGGGAGGAAGAAAAAAAGCAGACTGTTGTCGCGTGACAGAGTTTCTCCTCCCCAGAGATGGCGGCGGCCAGTCACCTTGCCTGCAATCGTCTATAGAGGAGGCTATGGCATAACATACAATGCTGTCAAAGCTGCCGGCGCGAGCATGGGGCTTGATCTCGTTGATCATTCGCACGAGTTCTCGCGCAAACGAGACCATTGATGAAGCCACGCGCTCGCGCCAGTAGCTTTGACCGCGTTGTATATTAAAGGAATTGTCCGGTAAATTTTTTGTGTTTCAGAAAACAACAAAATTATATTGTCATTGCTTTTAGAAATACCTTCCGAACAATATCCGAATTTTAATCCTCCTCCGCACAAGTAATTCAATCTTAAACGGAGCCCAACTGATCAGAATTGCACCCGCAAAACCCACGGCGTTTTCGTTGGCAACAGCGGAAGCTCTGACGTAACATCAGGCAAAGAGAGCCACGACAGCTCTTGACTGCTGTCTCAGTAAAACAACCTCGTTCTGAGAAAGACAAGATTTACGGTACTGAGGGAAGCTCAGTTCTTCGACGATGACCTTTGCACGCACCATCAACCATGTTCATCAAAACTGTGAATTAGTCAACGCCTTCCGCGAATCCAGGAAGGTCTAACCGCCTAGGAAGATGGACATAGAACCTCACTCCCGAGTGCTAGTCGCCATACGCAGGGACAGTCCGGCTTTTCCTCCGCCTAGCCGAACAATTGCACTGCAGCCCATGATACGCCTGATCCATACACGACAACGATGACGACCTGCCGCATTCTCACTTTTATTTTCTTCTTTTCTTCTCTTCTTTTATCCTTTCTCCCCTTCCCCCTACCCCCTCAACGGTGACCTACGGGCCTGCATGGCCGCGCAACCCATCGTTGTTTTCTACAAAATAAGTAAAGTAAAGCTAAACAACAACTGACGTTATCATGCCTCATGTGACGTCACGACACGACCAGCCATGGATACTTGCGAAATTTGGGCGTGAAGTTTCGTATTTATGTTCATAATTGACTTAACGAATATTGGGGCGCCTTTTAATTATATAAAGATTATATTTGACTATATTTCAGCCACCTCTACGTGACTAGCACAAAAACGCAGTAACTTCCGGATATCACAGGACAATCCCTTTAAGTATGAAACGGAGTATAATATGAAACAAACCATAAAGCTGGATGTATCAACACAAGCTAATTAAACACTCGCAAAACAAACAAAAAAATTCCTTTTACGTGCGCCGGATGGATCGAGTGTAATCGAGTTCTCCTGTAATCGAGTGCTTCTGTCCTTTCCTTTCCAGGTATATTTTTCGTGTACTCCTCGAGACTCAACTTTCGGAACTCAAACTTTCGGAGAGAAATAGGCCCCAGTAAGAGAGGAAGGGTAGGGACGTCCGACGCATGCACGACGGGCACACCACCGGAGCGAAATGCAATCAACCGCATTCCGCTAATAGCCGAGGACCCCCTTCAGCGAAGCCGCTAATTTATTCAAACTGATTAACTGCATTCGAGAGACTCTCGCGCAAACGCGGGCGTGGCTCGAGCGCGCGCGCAGGCCACGGACGCGCGCGCGCTCGAGAAGGGCTCGAGCGATTATCGCAGCACGCCGATGAGGAAACCTAGTTTGTGCTCAAAAATTGACGCGCCCTTTTTCATTTAGATGGCGGGGACGGAGCGAAATACACCACAAACGAAAACAAGCGACAGGGACGACTACGGGAAACAAACGCATAACAGTGGCTGAACAGTGGAGGTAGGCTAAAACGGCCATTGTGTACGTGTGTTTGCTCGAGAAAAAAAAATTAAAAAAGTGTGTGTGTGTGTGTGTGTGGGGGGGGGGGTGATACACGACCGCGCACTCGCATGGAATGCAGCGCATCGCGCGTACACATCCGATTTTCATCGGCAATACTATTAGGATGATTACGGTCCGAGTGCGATGAATAAGTTAGCGACCACGGAGCCGCTGCTATAGGGTCTCCGCGGCAAATGGCATAGAGAAAACAAAGCCACGCCCCGTTTAACGAAACTTGCATCGAGAGGGCGCTTCGCTCATCACCCTAAATGACTCGATCTCTATCGCATATTTTGTATTTTTAGGGTAGGTGCGGGACACTTCAATGTCTCTTTGCGAGACGCGTAAATATGGTGCCACCGGTCCTTTCCCGGCTGATTCCTAATTTTCGGGCGTATACTCGGGAAATAAAGAAATATTGTTTCACGGTGCATTTGGTCTCGTAGACAAAGCGATCAATTTCGCTGAGGGAAGGTGCGTTCGACCATAAATCAACGATCAGACACTTTTAAGTTTCATTGGAGGAGAGGGAGGGATACCATTAGACCCTCATCCGACCTAGGTGACTCAAATCAAGGGGGCTCGGTGTAACATTTGGGTATTAAGCAGCTAGTCACTAATTCATTCATGCGCGTAAGCACAATGAACATGACGTTTCACTCGTTCACTGTCCCACGCGCACACCGCTTCTTTCAGATCTAATAGCATTAGTATTCTAAGCTTTGTCCTTCGCTGGGATCCTTCTGTTCGCGTGTTGTCTCCGTGTTGTGCACGAACGTGAACTCACCCACTTTTTTAGAGCGTAAATACTCTCCGAGAACTTGAAGGCCGACGACCAGACTCGAGATTCTGCAAGGCAGAAGATCCTCCTCACAATGGGGGAGGAGGAACCAGGCAACGGTGGAGAGGGTAGAAGGGGGGAGAGGAGGAAGCGGGGGAAAAGTGGAAAGTGCGAACTGGTCGTCGCTCTTTAAGAAACGCGGGGCTTATAAAGTTCACGCTCTGCTCTTCGTGATTGGCTGTTCGGCTTTCTTATCGGCCAAACCCACAGTCTCATTCACCGCGATAATAAAGATTCTCCAGACTCCGTTTCTTAAGATGGTTCTCGCTGAGCTAATCGTAACAATCAGAGAGTGGAGAAGACCGCTCACAGACACGAAAACCCGCGTGATTCCCAATATCGTATGATTCGCAGTACAGAGATAACCAATTTATATTTATCGGTGTATTCTACGTGTTTTATTTCCCAGTGAAAGTTGCGATGCGAAAAGCAACGAGGAGCCAGAAAAAGCGTTCGGTTCCTTACAAAAACGTCATTCTAGAGATCTACGCTCGAAGCGATCTTATTTTTGGATATCGGCATCTTTTTGTACACACGGGAGGGAGTAGTTACGTCAGGCGTGTTTGACGTTTGAATCAAGCACCGAATGGGAAGGCTCTGAAACAATTTTATAGCGGCCATCAATTGCGTCATTTAAAAAAAAAAGTTGAGGAGTTACAGACAAGCGTTAGCCCTAGACCATGGGGGAAACCCAACCGATCTATAAGAAACACAACCGTATGAAAAAAAAAAACTATTGAAGAGAAGAAAAAAAAATGAGCGGAAGACACACATGAGAACACATATATATAAAAAAGACGGCACCCATCTAAAAAAAAAGAAAAAAAAATATATGTATATTTGTTCACAGAGAAACAAAGGAAGAATGAACGACGAAGTCAACGAAAACAAACGAAACACCTATCGAATGACGGCAACAGCCGCAGCCGACTATATAATCTAAAAACAAACGCAACAAAAAAAAAAGGAAAAAGAAGAAAAGCCATTAATCCCGCACGATCGGGAATCAACAGGTGTAAGGCATCTGTCTCAATCCGTGAAGACCATTTTACGCGCTCCACTCTCTTTCTTTCTTGTCTTTCCCTTTTCTTTTTCTGTTTTCAATTCTTTTCGGTCTTTCTCACCCCCCCCCCCCCTCCTTGCGAGAGAACCTTTAAATCCCTACACATGTCTGCAGTGCGGCCGAGCATATAGAAAAATTGATCCGCCCAAGCCTGGTAACCGCGCGATCCTTCCTTTAGATGTGTGTATATATATATATATTTGTTTTTCTTCTTAGGTTCTATCTTTTTACATATAAACTTATATACAGACGTGAGCCTTTTTTTCCTTTCGTTTTCTTTTTTCGTCCGCAATCTTGTTCACAGATCACTTGATCGGAAAAGCGGCAAGAGCCGGTACACTCCCGTGCACGAAAAAAAAAATATATATATATATAGATAGATAGATACTTAAGTAAAAACACATCATAAAGAAAGCACGGTGTTTGTCTTTCTTACTTTTTCTTTCTTTTTTTGTGGCTTTCTCTCGGAGGAACATCAAGAGAGGGTCCAAATCGACTTGCCAGCGCAAACTGAAACACGGGGGTCGAATCGGCAATCGATTTCGGGCGGGCTTATTTCTCTTTCGCTTATTTCTCTTTTTCCTTTTTTGCTGTCGTATACCGATTCGTCTTCCGTCTTTGTGCCGAACACCGCTGCCCGCGTTCGTCCCTTTTTTAAAACTTTATTTTTATATACTCGACGCACGTGCATGGCTCGCAAAATGATGGCGGAGGTGCGAATGAGACGCCAGACTTTTCAGAACTTCTTAGTCTATTAGCGTGCGTGCACGCCTGCGCGCTTGCGCATGTCACCCTACTCAGCGTCCTTATCTTATGGGCTGTAAAGCAGTAATAAGCTGTTTGGGAGACGCGACGCCGCCTGGTTCTTAACTGTGATTAAAGCAACTGTAACGTGTCGGCACAAACGCGAAGCACTTCCCCCTCAAATTGTGCGTAACAGTGAACGTAAAAAGACTCACGGGTATTAAGACGATAAACGTCTAAAATAAATGGTCAGAAAATACATTATTTTACCGAAAAGATTAAAAAAATATATCAACTAATAATGGCTAAAAGAAAAAGTGCGTTAAAAAATGCACGAAAATGGGAGACACATTGACGACCCTCAAATTACTTTCAGCCCTCTGAGAGGTTGTTTCAGCACGTAAAAAATAATGTGCAGGAAAAAAAAATTAACAGGAGCGATTGAAGATTGACCAACCTGACAGAACCGAAAACAGCCGAGGCGAGGATCGCACAGCCAGCACGTAACTAAGTCGAATGTGTTGTGACAAACTGAGTCGAGAGATTCATTAGAAAGAAAAAGGTGGAGAGACGTCTATATCCTCGTGACAAAGCCGCGCTGCTCTCTCATCTCGTTAGGGTAAGAGTGGACAATTAAAGCGGAGTGAAAATACATCTGCGATGAAAACGCGTTTCACAAAAAGCTCCTCTTATAGCCAGCGATATATAAATAAACAACAGGACAGAAAAAGAACATCCTGTCGTATCGGGGAAACGCTACCGAAGCGCACCGTGCCCCTTCTCTCCCCCCCCCCTTTTTTTAAGTTTATATAATTTATTTAATTTATATAACGATACTCCCGATCCCATCTCAGGGATCGTGGCAGATTGAAAAATCGGACATATACAAAGCACCAAAATAGAAAAGACTTTCTAGTTATCTATTCCCCCGTGCACCAGTAACGTTTGGAATGGCATTCCAAAGCGTCACATCTTCTCGCGGCATCGACCGGAAAATGTAGCTAAAGCAAGAGTACAGGCGAGCTGGTCTAAGACTCACGCAACAACCCTCGAGCAATGGGAAGACGGACAAACACATAAACAAACGATGTCATAAAAATGTAGCATTATGATCGAGGTTTCTAAAACCAAACCGAGGCAATAGTTCCAAGTTTCGTAGGTGTGATACACAAACTAACAGCCTCTCGGAAAACATAAAAAAAAAGGAAAACGAGCTTTCCTGCCGACTTTATAATAACGGTAATACGTAGAAACCACACAGCCGAGAAGAGTGCGATGTTTTCGCCGACTACAAATCTTATCTACCGAGGCGAAAAAAAGACAAATAGGGGTGAGGAGGAGGAACACCCGAGAGGAGGGGAAACCAGACCCCAGCTGAGGTCAAAGGTGCCTCCTTCGGGCGTATCCCCTTTGTTTACAAGTCTGCCCCGAAGGTGCCGCCGCCGCCGCCACATCGAGGAGCGCGCCTCCCCAAGAGCGACGTCTCGCACCCCGTAACGGGCCGCGCCGCCGACAACGTATGTGAGTTTCAGGCCGTCCATCAGACACCGCCTCCTCCGCCCAAACGGAATGCGAAGAAACCATCGGCCCGATCCCGGTCGACCATCCCCGATCACGTACGGTTCCCGGAAGGCGAACGAGAGAGCGTTCCGTACTGCGCACGTTTCCAACTACTTCACGCGAGCCCCGATGCGTGTTCTCCGCTCCATCTTCCGATGGGCCGCAGCGAAGAACGCCACGAGCCAATCCCAGCCAATCCAGCCTTGCAAACGTATCACGTGATCGGGCCAACAGCCCCGCGCGTCGCTCGTCCCGAAGATCACGTAACAGGCACCCAGCGTTGGATTGGAGAGTTCGCGGCGGGAGGGTGCTTTCTTTTCGCACGGTCGAAAGCGAGGCGCACTCGGGAGTGAGCAGCACCGTGGCACGCACGGGCAGGGGGGTAGGGACAGATGCGGAGAAGTTTCCCGATTGACCCGTAACTGTTGACCCGCAACGGCCGGCCCGTGCAACTGGCCCGTGGCGGCGGGAGAAAACCGCGGACGCGAAAAGTGCGCTTTCGCGGTCCGGCGCGGTCGCAGGAATCGGGATTGTAAATTCGATCGAAGCTTTTTTGTTTTGTTTTTGTTCCGCCATAGCGGTATACCGCCAGCGCCATCGTCGCCAGTCCTGGCTAATAGAGTCGAGTGTCCCGCGTCTACACCGTCAAATATCCAGTGCATTCACTTTTCTGTAATGCACTTGAAACGCTCAACCTCCGTATGGGGACCAACTGTGCAAATAACAAGACAAAAAAAAAAATAAAGAATACAGACTGCAGAAGGGTGTGCACTTGGGCTAGTTGGTGACCCATGTGTTTGAGGGTAAAAGCGCTAAAACAACGGACAAGTAAAAGGAACGAACAACACAAAGCGCTGTGTTGTTCGTTCCTTTTACTTGTTCGTTGTTTTTAGCGCTTTTACCCTCAAATACAGACTGCGCTGCGTCACTGAGCATGGTCAAAAGTTAGTGTCACTTCTTAGCGTTGTAGAGGTGAGAATGCAACAAAACGAAACGTATCCGTGCTCAATTGGCCACTCATATCACTGTTGTTTCTAGTAAAAGCGCAAACTCTTTTTTTATATATCTGTATTAACGGGTAGCCTTGTCATTCGCTGAGCTCCCTCCCTTCGTGGATTGCAGTGATTGACTCTTTAAGTGCTTTGCAGGAAAGTAGAGGCACCGAATGTCTTAGCGGTATGTATACTTCTAGTTGGGATCGGTAAGGAGGGTCAGCTCAAATGACCCCACGCTGATGAAATGGAACTACAAACTTCAATCCCTTTTCGCATATCGCGTGTATTTTATATATTGGGTGCGCATTACCGCTGCACGTGTTTCGTCGGCCTTAATATTCCACATTGATAAAAAAAACGAAGACTGCGAGCGGGTAGGCCCTGGCAGCTTCCATATGCGCTATTAAAGTAACGCACATCAAACCTGGTGGTGAAAGTTAATGTTTGAATTATACCGCATATCGAACGCGTCGCACCAGTTTGAGGGGGAATATATGATACTGCCAAGGCTACGTAAAATAAGAAAATAACGATAACCCCGAAGCAGAAGTGATCCGTCCGGACGACACAGTAGCGGTCACCGAGTGATGCGGAGACTGTGATGCACCGATGAGCGATTATCGCCTATTCTGCCCCGCCGGAACGCCCTAACGGTGACCGGCGGGAAAGGGAAAATAAGCGGCACATCGGCGGGCCCAGCAACACCCCGTCGCTCACGGCGGGGGCAAAGAGGAGAACTCCCCGCACTTATCGATGGGGGCCATGTACTCGATCGAGGCAGGCGATCACGTGATCAATTGCCGACGACGCTCTCCAGCCCTCCTCCTGAACAGCTATCTCCCTCCCTCGGCAGCGCCCCTTCTCCCTTTCCCTTTCGCTCTTCGGAAACCATTAGCTGTTTCAACTTACACGATTTTTTTTTCTTTCTTTGTTTTTATTGTAGTTTGTCTTGCACGTTCGATGACGCCCTGGCTCCTGGTCACACTCACACTTTGAGCATTGCTAGACTTTCGGTTCACCCACATTTTATTGTTACCTTCGGGGTTGTTATTACATTTGGACGGCACTCACCCCTACATTTTTGTTTTCTACGTTCAGTCGTGCTTCGAGTCAGGGATCGTGACGGCTATGCCCGGAGCTGAATGTATGCTTGAGTTCCGATATCGAGGAGGGAGGCGGGCCGCGAGGGAGGTTAGAGCACTAAAAAGTAACCAAAATAAAAACAAACAAAAGAAGGACCTAATGGAAGGAGGAGAACGATTCAGCAGCGTCGGGCGGCTTCATCGCCTTCTCCAGTCGCTCCGGCATCGTGTCCCAAAACGCGAAAATGACGCGCGCGCCCGCGCCTGGTTCTAATTTATCACTCGCTCTCGCGGTTCGACTTGGGCGCCATTGTCGGGCGGAATTTCCTTTGACAGGGCGGCCGGGCGTCTTCTCCGGCGAGGGTGGTGACGCGGAGGGAGACGGGCAGGGGAGCCAATCTCGCGGGGTGCGCGGATACTGACGACGACCAAGACGCCGTCCTCATCGCCGTCGGGGCGTCTCCAATTGCACGCCCGCAAGTGGTGCCGGTTGCAGTCTGTTGCTGCGCCTTCCACGGAGCGGCGACCGGAAACGGGACTGATGAGAAAATGAACGTTGGCCGCATCGCCGAGGTCGACTTAATTGGCCCAAACGCCCGTGCCGCGCCGATGGACGGCCACGGCTGGGACGAACGACTCCGTTTTCACCTACCGATGGACCGCGCTGAACTTTGCGAACCACTCCAACCAATAGACTGTCGCGAACATGGTAGGTGACTACGGACTCCACGCGTCGCTGCGCCGCTCCCGATGGTCACGTGATGCTCACGCGGCGTTGGGATTAGCTTTTGGTGGCTCGCAGCGTCACGCGCGGTCCATCTTGAGGTGCGAAGCGGAGGATACGGGAGGCTTCGATGTGCGGGCATGGCGCGCCTCTCGGATTGCGTTCACTTCGTCGGTCCGAACGTCGAAAACGGCACAGACGTTGACAGCGGCAACGAATGGACCGACACGTTTTTGGTCGTTGCTCGACGATAGCAGTAATGACGAGCGACATTCCAAAATGGAGGTTCGACAGCGCGTGTATGGAATTTAGGTGTTTTGATCGGAGGTGGCGCTTGTGAACATCGACGTATTCTTACCGGAGACGCGCTCGCGTTCCGTAGTTCAAGACGTGGCTCATAACTTTCATGAGCTATAACACACACAGATAGATACAAAAACACACACACACACACACACACACACACACACGCACGCACGCACGCAAACGCACACACACAGACATACATACACACGCACGAGAACCTTTGGCTCTTTTCTTTCGTTGAGCAACCCAGAGACGCAAACGAAGTTATGATTCTGCCTTTGAAAAATTTCGAAGAGACCTTCACCGAAAACACTCTACATGCCCGGGTCTTCGTCATGAGGAAGAGCTTTTTCAAACGTCGGTGAAGCAGCTCGACCCGTATTCCGTTTCACTCCAAGTCCGACCGCCGTCGACGCTATGATTCCAACCAATCAACCACTCACACAGCCAATCAACTAATCACACAAGAAACCAAAGGCGTAGGGTCGCAGCGCATCCACTCTGCGTGATTAGTTTAGTCGGTGACGACAAACGCAGAAATGTGATCACCACCGTGACCACGCACTTTTGGAGCTTCTTTGATTGGCTCCATCGGGCCGTGGGGTCGGTTACTTAAAGTGAGACTGAGTATATCCATGACGCCTCAGTACTCAGGCATCTGTATGATGGCCCCTCGTTCGTACCTCTATAGAGAAGCGGAGAAGAGCACGGTGCCATGACAAAATTTTAATGTCATCTTATCACCAACTTTGTGAGACGTGATTATTACGCGATTATCTCGAACGACGACTAGCCAGTGACGTACATGAAATCTGTCTGAGAGTGTAAAAATAGCGCTTCTCGAACTGCCATCTTCCAGTGATGGCTGGCTTAAAAAGACAATGAAGACGATTTCATTGATTTTTTTTAAATGCTGTTTTTATGCTTCTTTTATGGTTATTCAAGCGGAAATTAGAGCAGTATTCCAAAAAATCGCGAACCAAAACGTGATCGAGGGCACGTCTCTCGTTTCGACCAATCGCTGACGCGTCTCTTGTGACGTCGCGCTTCTTGGCCCCGCATCGGTCACGTGAGCTCCGCTTCTCCTGGCTTCTCCCGCAACTCTCGGGGCGTCGCCCCAGTCGATCCCGGTACGAATATTACCGCGACTGTTTAATTGATTTGCGCGGCACACAAGCGCCGGTTTCGGCTGGAATTTGGGCAACGTGGCCTGAGACGTGCCTGGAACCCAGTTCAATCGCCAAAAAGATGTCCGAAATTTCCTTCATTGTCCCTTTAAGCAGATTGGGCGGGTAATATAGTATAGACGTTTTTTTTGTTTTTTTTTACGTTTATTTTTGTTTTTGGTCACGTAGTTCACATATGTGTCATTAGGGGGACGAAAAAAAAGCGAATCATTACAACCTGGGAGAAGTAAAGAAAGTATAGATGAGGCGAAACAGGAGGGATTGACAGTCGTTATAGAGACACGAACAGTATAGAGCCACTAAATGAGCTGCGCTTAGAGTATCGGCATTCCGTTCCCTCACATTGTTGTGGGCGCCGACCATTTTGGCTCGTATGCAGAGCAGACGCAACTGCCGATCGTCATGATTCAATATAGCGACTTCCTCAGCATTAGATTCCGTACGTGTTAGGAAAGCCAAGTAAAATTACTTTGCTCTGTCGCGAACTGTTCAAACATTTGTGGAGGGCGGAAAAGCGTTTCCTGTAATTTCAGATAAAGCTTCAGATAACTGGCAACCATGATTTTAAGACACACCATGGCAAAGTGTCGTTACTCTGAAGCGTAGCCTATTTAGTGGCAGTCTGGCACTATCGAACACCTTCCAGTTGCCAGGCGCGGGCAAAACAATGTTTTCCCCCATACCGGAAGTTCCACGATTCAAGACGTTGACGACTGCACGGAAAATGTTTATATCGGTCTAAAGAATATTACCCAATATCGCGGAACGGGAACTGCAGTAGCAATGGGTTACATTGGGCTTAGTGCAGAAGAACAGGGTAGCTGTACTGCAGTTGCGCATCACCCAGCGCGGAACGGCGTCCAAAAAAACAGCTCGTTTATGTTTAGCCTTCCGTCACAAATCGGTACTTTATTCGGAGAACGTTTCGGGCGACACATGTGCTCGATTCTGCGCAGATAATTAAAAACATATGCACCCAACCGCCCGGAGAAGAAAAAATTAACAGACCTGCACAGTCAGCAGCGATACCGCGATGCAAACTAAAATAATACCGCCAAATGAGCTCGAATCGAGCGGCTGCGAATAACTTCCAAAGCAAACGGTTATGTGTAAAGGGATATAGTAAGTGTAGCGATAAAAAACAAAAGTAAACGGGTTGTTTTTGAATTCTGTGTTGTATGAAGAATGCTGCTGTTGAGGGTCTCCTGCGTTACCGCAGCGCGGATTCTGCAGTGCGCCGCACGTGTATATTCCTGTATCGAGCGCATTCAATGGTGACGGCGGTGCAATAGCAGCAGCTGTTGTTGTTGCCGGGGGCTGCACTGCATCGGGTATTGCAGTTAATGTTGCGCGACGACGTAATTGCGTCCCGAACCCAGAGTGCCGGACCCCTTGCACCAGGGGCCCCAGGTGGTTCGCCGCGTGAGCCCGTCGAATGACGGAGAGCCCACCTCTTTTTGGAGGTCATTGGCACACCAAGAGGGGAGTCATGGCGGTTTTTAAATTTTGAACCGGGAAAATCGGGCGAGTTAGAAAATAAAGTTTCCGGCTGGTCACTGCTACGTCAAGAAACGAAGGGCGTGCGTGTGTCGGGCATGTTCTTAACGTTTCCAGTCAAAGAGTTTTCGGTATGGTAAGACCGTCGGACAACAGAACGCGGACCAGGAAACGCATATTAGTACACACCCTGCAACATATATGTATATATATATAACAGTGAAACCCGTTTAGAACGAACCCACGTACAGCAAATTATTGTCAATATCGAACTTACGAAAAATTTAAATAAAAATGCATGTAAAGACTACCTTTTATAACGAACAACATATTGGCTATATCGAACTCCCCCCCCCCTTCCCGGGAAGGCTTCCAAAAACGCGCAAACAATCTTCTTCTAGCCTATCCCTTTCCCCCTAAAAAAATAGGAAAGAAAGAAAATTCCAAAAGCTAAAGTTGCGAACAAAATTGAGCCAAGAGAAGCGATTCAGAAGGGGAGAAAGCTAAAAACTGCACTCTGCACGCACGTACAGAAAAAAAATCTTTTCATCCCAAAATTGTTGCCCATGAAGAGAAGCGATGCAGACGGGGAGATAAGCTAAAATAACAAACTCTGCACGCATGCAAAGAAACAAAACAAATTTCAGCGCGTTGTTACAAGGCGGAAGCCAAGAGATGAGAAAGAATGAGGTCTCTCGCGCTACAACGAACGCATCGTGGCAGTTCGGTGTAAATAGTTTTTGCTATATGGAACTGATTGTAGCGTTTCCTGCTGTTCGTTATAAATGGGTTTCACTGTATATATATATATATATATATATATATATATATATTATATCCTATTTTTTTCTTGCCACACAATTTAATATGGTGTCAGGAGACTACCCAAGCAATATTTTACTGCAGAGACACTCGTCTTTTTAATAAAGCCACAAAAAAACTCAACTGCTCGAAACCGAAACTAAAACAAGAGCACGGAAGCTCATGGCCGGAAATCATATAAATACACCCGACCGCGTTTTTTTTTCTTGTTTTTTTCCCGCTTTTCTTGGTGTGTGAAGCAGACGACGACAACGACAAATTTGCGTGCACCGTTTGTCATGCGATTGTATCGCACCTATATCTCTCCCGCTCGATGTTCTGCGCTTGAAGATCGATTGATCGGTATTACGAACGACAGTTCCGAAGTAGCTGCCCCACACGTCCACCCCAACGTTGATTCGTCGTTCGCCGCCAACGCGTCATCCAGCCCGCGGTGCGTAGCCATATCGAGATCGACGTGTAAACATACAGAATGTCACAAAATTTTTTTTTAATTGCGAAAATAAATTAGGCATTGCCGACGCGGATTCTCAACCCAAAGGTAGCGCTAGAGGTCACAACCAGATGCCAAAGTTTCAGCCCGATCCGATACCTTATTCAAAAGGTTGAAATGATTTGCTGAAATTTTCAATGGTAAAATGGAGCCCATTTTCCGTAACTGGTGCGTGCCATAGAGCCCCACGTTTCGAAAACTCCGTCGGCCGCCATTTTCCCATTGAAAATCTCAGAAAATGACTTATAACTTTTGAATAAGGTATCGGATCGGGCTGAAACTTTGGCATCTGGTTGTGACCTCTAGCACTACCTTCGGGCGGAAAATGAGCGTTCGGCGATGCCTAATTTATTTTGGCGGTAGAAAAAAAAAGGACTGTAATCTGTTTTTTTTTTTGTGACACTTTTTACTTTTGCGGTTTGTGCAACATTTGTTTCCTTTCTCGATCAACGCATTTGCATCTTCTTTGAGGTCCCAAAAATAGAGTTCGAATTATTTTCTATTTTAACATTGAATGTGTGCGTTAGATGACCCACGACTTTGAATACATTTGATACATGTATATTTTGAACGCCACGTGACCATGGAAAAGAAAGTGATCGCGACTGAAGCCGGTCAATTCTCGACCGGCTGTTTTTGGGATGAAAAAACAAAAACAACAAGAAAACAACGAATTGGAGGCGCAAATAATGTTCTAAATAGTTGGTCTCTTACAGGTCATGTGCAAATAGAAACCTCGGCGAGCATAAATACCCTGTCAGTGGCCCTTTAAGCTGTGAGCTGCACAAGCTGCAGCAGCCTGGAACGGCATTCGGGACATGAACCTGGTACAGGCTTGAACATTCTTCCAGGTCCGCTATGACTCGGAGACCCAGCTTGATTGATGGATTTGATTTGAGACCTTGATTCGAGGATTTCTACGTAAATATCTTTTAGCCTTTAAATGGGTCTTGCTCGCTCAATCTGGGAACAGCTTTTCTTTGTGTTTGGGTTTCTATTTTATTAGAGTACTTATTCTATGCATTTTTTTATGCTGCTATGCCCTCACTGCGTTAGCTGCAGCAAGATTATTCAGGATAATAAGTGAAAAAAGCATATATATGGACGTGCTATGCAGAATGTTACTAAATCCGTCCACGGGGGTTCCTATCACTAATCAAGCTTGATTATAATAAACAGGACAGGTAAGATAAATCCGACGAAGGAAACGGACACGATCAAACATCACACCTTGTCCGAAGCGTACTAGAAGAGTAAGTAAGAGCTGGCCACTGCGATAAACTGAGTCATCTCATTAGTCTGGATTATATATTTAACTGCCTTCAAAGATATCATCATGTTTTTGTAAATCGGACATCTAGTGTCATATAACAAAACAAAACAAATTATATTAAGGTAAAAACAGAAACGTCATATCAATGTCTGGCTGGAATGTCTGTCTGGGGGGAAACCTCTCGAGTAGCGAAACCGGATAATAACAGCAACGACTGGCGGTAGATGGCGCCACCGCGCAATCCAGAAATGACTCCTGAACAGCATCTGCGCGCGGGTTGGCTTGCAGCGCGCATCAAAGGAAACGCAGCTGAAGCGATAGAACATACAATAGTCGACAAGAGGGGGAAAAAAATATTGCGAGATTACATGCGCGCACACATACCGCCACGAATTAAGGCGAGGGAGAAATCGGCCAGCAACGAAACGTTGTCGCACTTATTCTGGTTTGCCATCCCCACCAAACGCATTAGAAGACGACAAAAAAGAAAATATGAAAGCGCGCGGAAACAATGAAGACGCCGTCGGGAACGTTCGGGCAGGTTGATAGGCATCGTCGCGCCGTTCTAGGAGCAGGAATTCGGCGCCTACTCCTCCGGAAACTATGCTAATGTCGCGCCGCGAGCGCGCGTCGACGACACCGTTGGCAATTGACGCTTGTTCTCCTTTCCATTTGCCGTCTCTCTCTCTCTCCGGTCCCAATTTACATTTGGCTTCTCTCTCTCTTCTCTGTCTCCCCCTCCTCCTTCACACACTCTTTTATTAAGTCTCTTATTAAGTTTTGTCTTTCATAGCCACACGAGCGTCAAATTTCCTTGGTCGATCATAAATTCAGGGCGATGGCAGTTTCCCCACCCCAAAACGCCGACACCACGATATCAATGGATTCCGGCAGCGTGCGCTAAGCACTGTACTAAAAAAAATAATAATAACAAAAAGAAAATAAAAGAACGCGAGTTCGGCACACAAATGCCTACCAGGAAAGCGTGCGCGCTGCTGTGCTGCGGTGGCAGTGGCGGCGGCGGCGCGGCTCTGTCGGGCTCGGCGAGGAGTTGTGTGTATATGACGAGTTCTATACAACGGCGCGCTTGTCGGTTCCCCACTCCAAGAGTGTCGGCGCTTTTGGGGTTGGATCGCGCATGCTTCGGTGTCATTATAATTCCTACGGCTGCATTTCTTGGCGTTAGACACCATAGAGAGAGCGTCCCGCAGAAGAGCGCAACGCGCGACGAGCGCCAGGCACCGCGTCAGGGGCTCGAGGCGCGCCGACGGCGAAGCTCGGACAGAGAAATATATAAAGAGAAAGGGAGAAAGAATTTGATAAATGATGCTCGCCGAAATGCCGTCTCCGAGAGGAATAGACGACTTCGGGATATGGTAATATTCGGTCGCGACAAGAACCTTCTCCGAGCCGGAGTCGACACGACAGCATGCGCTGGGAATGCAAAATGAACGCGGGTATTAGCTCTTCTGGACGTGCCTGCCTGATGCGCCGGCAAGACGCATCGCGAATGAGTGGTAGTACATGTGACGAAATTGCTTCGATTCGCGGTGTAACAAAACTTGGTTTTGGTGCAAGCAACGGCTTTATATTATTTTTATGCGACATCAATCCTAGGGTCAGCAAACCGTGACACCATTTGAATTGAATTGAAATTTATTTGGATTATCACAGGCCGGGCCGGTAGGGAGGTAGAGACAAATGATATTTCTGCCTGACGGACGGCCGAATTCATAAACGCTGCTCGAATCGATGCTCCGCTCGAACTTCATTTGAGGACGGTTTTCCGCTTCATAGTTCGAACTCGACTCGAACCAACGCTCCCGCTGTTTAACTGCAGCTACGGCGCTGGGACATTCAGGTGCACGGTAACCGGCGACTTGGGTAAATGTGTAGTAACCCACAGTGTGTCGGGTCGTTTGGGCAAGTGTCGCGGCTCATCG
The DNA here is from genome assembly GCA_037355805.1 of Ixodes ricinus. Lineage (NCBI taxonomy): Eukaryota > Metazoa > Arthropoda > Arachnida > Ixodida > Ixodidae > Ixodes > Ixodes ricinus. The sequence goes on along the minus strand of JAZHYW010053017.1, from coordinate 198,038 downwards.
CCTCCACAGGCCGGCACGTTGTGCCAACGTCTTTTCGATTTCCCGGGGCGCGCGGCGGACTTGAATCTTGAGGTGTGAGACTTGTATAAACTTAAATGATGCAGTAAAATGTATTGTTTGGCCCTGTATGAGAGAAACGTACCAAAAAGGTGAATTCGCATATCTGCTAAAGGCCCATACAAATAATAGCAGTCTGCCGCTTAAAGGGCTTCTAAAAAACAAAAGCATAAAAACAATGAATTTCTATTCCCGCACTCGGAGTATTGTTCAAACTCTAGCCGGCAGATTTTTGGAAGGCGAGTTCGTGTGAACCGATGTTCCATTGTCTCCGTTTTACTTCCAAGTTTGACCGCGGCCAACGATTCGATGGAACCCGCGAAGCAGCGCCAAAGGTCGTCACGGTGCCTCTTGTCTTCAAGGGGCTTTCTATCACTAACGTAACCAATCACGCGTTAAAAAAAAAAGAACACTTACCTGCTACTTGTGGGGGCTACGATAGGGAAGGTACGATGCTGCTAGTTCTACCATTGAGACACACGGTACATACCTGCAAAGAAAGAAAGACCATAACAACGTTAGATATGTAGTATTTCCCGGAGCTGTCGAATGTGGATAGATAATCAAACTTCACAGTGTAGCCTACAAAAGAATATGAAAAACAAATTTTCAGTTTAAGTTTTTGCACAACAGAAAGGCAGCATATCAAAGCGAAAAATAGCAGAATCAAAGTCAAGGACGAAGCTTCTAATACGGCTAGACAAAGAAAAAAAAAAAGAGGAAAAGCGAAGTGTGCGGGGACATTTAGATTGAAGTTTCGCTCGCTCATTGACCTATACGAGCGCCGAATTTTTCGATTGTAATCGCATTCCGAGCATCGTTATTCGCTGGGGACCTTCGATTGATGGCCATGATTGGATGATTGCGTGTCTTGCAGGAAAGTGAGCGCACGAACTTTTGTATGGTGTACACTTTGGTGGACGGTAAAAAGGCGAATATTTTCTTCCGAGTATACGATATCTTTATATTAGGGACTTTAAGCAAACCGTTACTGTGTTCCGTGTACCGCACTCCCGGAGCCTTTGAAGCATGCTTTTAAGCGTGCGCCCGGATGATACCGTGACCGCGGGGAGGGCGCTTAAAAGCATGCTTCGAAGGCTCCGGTAGTGCGGAACACGATAGCGGTTTGCTAAAAGTCCCAGTCGCTTCACTCCCGGGATTCCCGTAAATCAAACACAGGATTCGACTTCCGAGTCGATGCTCGTAAGCACTGTATAGAACTTGATTGCATGTACTAGGGTTGCGAACGCAGCTTACATTTCATTACATCATACCCGCCGCGTAATGAACAATTAAAACAAACACAAACAACAAACCCCAACCTAAACAGCTCGCGATGAATAAAAAACGAGTCGACGAGAAAGCGTGTGTTGGGAGAGCAAGAGGTCACGTCTTCGGCGCGGGACAGGCAGCGATACGACGAACCGCGAGCAAACAACACAGGGGATCCCCTCGTCACGTCCCGGGGACCCTGTAAACGCGCTGAAGGGGGGGGGGGGTCGACCAAAGAAGAAGCGAAGCCCGCCTGCCTCCGCTGTAAATAAGCGGCCGGGAAGCAGCGCCCCAGGAAGGCTCCGACAGCGGGTCGAAACCCCGAGCACGTGTAACGGCACGTGTAAAAAAGGAGCACCGATCCGCGTTGACGAGCAGTCTGACGCCGGGGCCCTCTGCCGGCGATGCCACGCGACCTCGGGTATTATGCCCCCATTTATACCCGGTTAAAGTCACAGGGGCGCTTCAAACTCACGGTGTGATTTTAAGTGGAGCGTGGCTGAAAACGGACCGACAAACTGGTGTGTGCCGGTCAAAAAAGGGGCCGATATCGGCATCTTACTTCAATCCGCATTCGGTCTATCTAAGTGAGATACGGTTCGATGTGAAGTACGATCAACGGTGAGACGTATGGTGTCAGGCATGACGTTACGTGGGCCGATCGGCAATTGCTCGCCGTGAACGTGTCGGGCGGCTTCGCAACGGGTGAGGGAAGGAACTGTGAACACCCAGTATGTTTAAAACCGTGAACACTCCCGTGTTCGGATCGCTTTATGTGTTCGCTATGTTGTTTTATATAGGCGTGCCTGGAGCCACTAAATGAGCTTAGCTGAGAGTATCGTCACTTTGCTCCCCGATATTGGTGTGGGTGCCGTCATTTTGGTGCTTAGTATACAACAGACGCAACTGCCGATCGTCATGACTAAAATTTTTCGAATTTCTCAGCATTAGATTCGCTGTTAGGAAGCTCATGTAATCATTGCTTTGCTTTGTCGCGAACTGTTTAAACATTTGTGGAGGACGGAAAAGAATTTCCTGTGATTTCAGATAAAGCTTTAGATAACTGACAACCATAATTTTAAGCACCAAGATAGGGAAGTGTCGTCACTCTAAAGCGTAGCTTATTTAGTGACTGTAGGTGTACCGAGACTTTAGAAACTTTATTTTATTTTCATGGTCGTTGTTTTTTGTTTCGTTTTTTCATTCCATCATCGCATAAGAGACACCATTGTATTATGTACAAATCAACAGCCCTGCGTGTAGTTTCTACAGCCCAACACGTGTGTGTTCGTCGATTTTCTGTAAAACGAGAAAATCTCATCATACGCTAGAATGCTGAAAATGGAACCGTCGAGAAGCTCGTGATTATTACGGTCTATACATAAAATATGTTGGATATCGTTATATATATATATATATGTATATATATATATATATATATATATATATATGTATATATATACAGTTGAAAGAAGGAGGTTACGAAACATTCCGGGACACCTCATTAGAAAACTGAATTTTCTCGAGGGCCCTCGAAAGAGGTCAGTTTTCCAGCAAGACACCGTCGGCACTCCTTTTCCAACTCGCATCGGCCCGCTTTATTTTTAAAGAGCGGCGACACAAAAGGCGGAAAGCCCGCCGGCGTCGCCTGGTACGCACGCCACATTTCCTGCCAGTTATGAGACCGATGGTAACGTCCGTACGCGGCCGAACGAGCAAAACAAGAGCGATTCGAGCGCCGACGTTCACACGCCGTGAAGCGCGTCCATTTATCCGACTCCCGGAGCGCACAAGAACAACAGCGGCACTCGCAACAGCAACAATAAAAAAGAGTCCAAAAAGAAATGGCGCAATGTCGGCGCTTGCTTTTTCCCGCTAATCGAGCAAGGCCGGTCGAACTTACGCAGAGACCATTTGGGGCAACGCCGATGAAGTCCGAGCACCTCTTAGTTCCGTCAGGAAACTGCGCGCGGTCTGAACACGCGACAGGCTTCCCAGCTGCCCGAACGCTGCGAACGAAGGAATCTCGAGCAGCAGCACGTACCGCCAATACCGCGTTTTCGGGTACTTAATACGCGGTGAATTTTATCGGAAATGGTGGGCACACAGGGGGTCCGAAATTGTGTCGATAGTTTAAACTCCGATAAAAAGACTACGTTTCGACCGTAATACCCTTCTCCTTTTGTGTTTTGTTTTTGTTTCAAGACACATCCCCTACAGGCTACTGCAGCCAGCGTAACATAAGTTACAAACAAGATTCTCTCATAAGACGACGAACACTCCTTTGTTAAAAAATATCCCCCCCCCAAAAAAAAAAAAAAACGGGGGGGGGGCGTTGTTGTTTCTGTTATTGAATATGCTGCTGCGTTTGACGTGTTCTGTGCTCACCTGCCAAAGCATATAGAGTTGGCGCCTCGTGGGCTGCGACTTGGTCACGCTGGGATGTGACTTGAAATCGTCTATAAGCTCACCATAGTGTGTTGTTTTAAAAGTATCTCCTGCACTTCGAGATCCCTGTTGTGAAGGGTGACTCTCCGCGTGGTGTAGGAGGAAAAAAATGTTACGTGACTTTTGACTGTCTAAAAGACGACGAGAGCGCTCTGCGTCCATGAAGTGTCGGAAACAAGTTTAAAAGAGCGAGTCGCCACTCCGACTGCGATTCATGCTTGCAGAGATTACGCGCCTTTTTATAAACGACGCTCCCAAATATCACGCGTATTTTCCTGCGGCGCACGCGGGCGCTTCATTGGGGAGGGATTAGGTCGAACGAAGAGGCATCGATAACGTTCGGACTTCGAGGCGCTAGGGTTCTAAGCACCTGACGTTCGTTGACTGGAAACCATTTTCTCTCTCTCTCTCTCTCTCTCTCTCCCCCCCCCTTTTTTAATTTTTGAGTTCACATATATTTCCCGCCTCGTCATTCACCTAGTGGACCTTTCCGCTGATTGTCCTGATTGGCTTTCCGAAGTGCAATGAGAGAAAGTAGACACTCCAGAGTTCTTAGAGTGCAAACGGTAGTGGCAATAGAAAAGAAAAATGCGTTACTTGCGGAGCTCCACTGCACGCGCATATATAATTGATCCCAACCGACACAGACACACACAACCGTGTTCTGCAGGCCACCATCGGACGTAACCTTGCGACAGGGCCGCCACTAAATTACGACTCGATTCTGGCTCCGTATAGAGGCACGGTGGCTAGGGCCAGCGCGCCCACCGCACCCGCGTTTCGCGCGCCGCTTTTCTTCTGTTTTCCTTCGTCCGGGCCGCCCGCCGCCGCTCTCTTGCTCCAAATTGCTCGCGGCACGGGAGCAATTACACCGCGCATAACAACGACGCGGGCACACGGGGTAATGCGGCAAAATAGGCGCACGGACCATTCGGTCCGCGCCCCCGACAACCAACTCGCGAGGTTGCTGAACCGGACCGGAAAACAATGGAGAGAGAGGCCCCAGCAGCCCGAGAAAAGGTGACGCGCGTTCTCTGCTCGAATCATGGCCAACGCGCACACGTGTGTGTGTGTGTGTGTGCGAAATCGGGCTTACGCGTGTGTGCGTTCACGTCTGCGTCTCGAGGGAAATCAACGTCCGTTCCCATTGTAGATGATGAAGATTGCAGTCCCTGCATATAGACTTCGTGAGCGCGCTCGCGAATTTTCCACGGCTGTATACAAATTACGCGGGTGTTCTTAGATGGCACAGAACGCAGCGAGAGACACGTATCTGCACGTTCTTGGACTTAGAGTCGCTGATATTGAATACCCCCCCCCCCCCCCCCCCGCCGAGCTGTCAATCGATAGAACTATCGCGGGATAAGCTACATTTAGGACATCGGCACTATCCGTTCATCCATTTTCGTGTAGGCGCGCAGCCATTGTCGTGCGAAGCGCAGAGTGGGCGCAAGATGCGATCGTTACGATTCCAACATGTGACTTCCCGAACTTTCCGTACGGCGTCCAGAAACTCCACCGATATTGGTTCGCTCCGCCGCGGACCGCTTTAACAATTACGAGGACAAAAACAATTTCCAGGTATTCCAAACTCATAGCTTCCGTTAATTCGCAGCGATTGTTTTTGGCCCCAGAATGGATGAAGTACGTCATTACGCCGAAGCGTAGCTTATGCAGAAATCGATTTTAATCGTAACGAGAAAGCTTAAGAGGAGAACCATTAATTTTATTAACAATTTAAGAAGAAAAAAAATCAGTGTACACAATACGACTTTCTTGGACGACTTTCCGGCCTTAAAACTATTATTACGGAGCCCTAATACGCTATCAGCAATATCGAGCTCAACCCTCGCGCTCTTCAATCTGGACCGTCTCAAACGAGAATTGTCTCGTATAGCCTCACGCGTTTGCGAGTAAGTCGTCTCGGCTCCCATCATCGGTCAGTAAAAAACAGCGAGTCACGCGGAGAGCCGCCGTTCTGCTTCCGTATATATTCGTCCCCGACGTCGTCCGCGACCCGGAATGGCCCGCCGTAAGGACGAAAACGAGCTTCCGTCCAGTAATGCCCGCACATATTCGCTCCGTGAGAGCCACTCGAGGCAGCGAGGTCGATACTCGCGGTCACCGTTTGCCGCCGTCAACGGCGCCGGAGCGCAGCCACCGGTGACAGTCGATCCCTCACGGCGCTCGGCGGCCGCGGCGCCGGCGTCGGCCATCCCCTTTTCCAAACACTTTGGACGCCGCTTCGAGTAACGAGGCGACCGCACGAACGATCGGAACACATCGTTAACGGCTGCCTGAGAAATCGTGGGCGGGCACCGCTGACCATCGCCGACAGCCATTAGCCCGGACGGGGCCCACCAATCAGAAATGCATTAGGCGCCGCGCGGCGGAGGCAGCACACTGGACTTGGTCGGCCCAGCGCCGAACCGCCGCGGGAGAGTCGCCACGGCTAATGGACGGACTCGATTCGGCCGACGACGGCGAAGAACCGTTCCCGCGCCGCGGATCGGAAAGCTGGAAGAAGGACCCCGCAGGCGGAGGGAGGAGCACTGCGGGGAGTTGGCACCGGGGTTCACGCGAGTCTGAGCGCGGCTTGCAAGTTGTGCCCGAACACGCAGTTTCGGGTAGTAGTAAACACATCGCCGCTCTTTTTTTTTATGTATATATATCTCTTTGTTTTCGATGAGCTCTGAAGGGGGTTTTGTATTATTTATTTTATTATTTATTTATCTCAAAAGACCTCATGGGAGTATGATAGGAGAGGATACACTCACGTTCTGGCAGTACACAGAAAAACAAGAGACATTATAGTCTGTTACAGGTTAAGAGTGCAGAACAAGCTCCTTTTACGAAACCCTTCCACCCTTTCCACTTTAGCAGAGCGAAGGCTAGAGAGGACGCGAGGAGGGACTCGCCTCCTTTCCAGTGTTCGCTCTGCTAAAGGGGAAGGGTGGAAGGGTTTGTGGGAGGAACCAAGATAAGAAAGCCCAAGCGCTTTCCTGCGCCACCAAAGAAGGCCACCGATGGTCAGAGACTGAACCCGAGTGCTTCGACATCGTTCGGCTGGGGCGCGTGTCCAATCAGCGAGAGCGAGACTCCTAGCCGAACGGTGAGGCCGGAGTCCCGTCCAATCTTTGTCATAGGGTGGCCTTCTTTAGTGATGCAGGTAAAACTCTGCAGCTAGTCTTTCTTGTCTCGAAAAGCTCTTGGACGAGCTTGTCCTGAACTCTCGGCCATGCAACAGACTATAGACCCCTTTCAAAAAGTCTGAAAACAGTGCAAAAAGCCTACATCTGGCTGGGTACACTGGGCAGCGGACGCCATCTTGAAGGAAACTAACGGTGCGTTTACGTCGGCTGTATGACACGAGAGACGGGAGAGCGCAGGGACATGAGAGAGCGCGTATCATTAGAGTGTGGGTCACGAGAGCGCATGAGCGCGCCTTGGGAATTATCGACATTTGGGTCTTCCAACACATGTTTTTCAAGGAGCTGAAACATCGACACCAAATGAAGTCGCATGGCGAACGCTTGATGTCATTTGACTGGCTGAGTGCGCGAACGAAGTTGGGCGAAGTGGCACAAGCCTGTTGCAGTCGAACCATTTAAGATAATTTATTTTGTCCAGGTCAGGCACGTAGCCAGGATTTTGTTTCGGGGGGGGGGGGGGGGGGGCCGCCCATGACAAAATGTTGTATGAGGGGAGGGGGAGAGGAGGGTCCCAACAAAATCGAAGATTTCGGGGGGGGGGGGCCCCATGTGGCCACCCCTGGATACGTGCCTGGTCCAGGTTATTTATATCCTAACTCAGTACATTACCGCGCAGTTGTCCTGGCTGCCACTTATAGCCTACGGTACTCCTTTTTGAAATCGATCACTCTTTCGCTCTCGAGACAATTACACTGGTCATTTTTGTCCCACAGAAACAAAATTCGGTTCACATATCAATATGGGTGTAATACAAATCGTGTTGGCGATGCGCTTTTTTTTTTTTCAGAATTAAACATTTTAGTTTTTTACTCAGAGTAAGGCTACAGGAGCCTACCGTGCGCGCAGGTGTTACATCATTATCATGCTTAAGTCTGGCAAACGTGGGGAAAACGGCGAATTTGGAACGCGCGAGAAATCAATCCGTTCGTTCCTATGATTAATGACGAAATATGAAGCTGCACTCACATATTGTGCAGTGCTGGCTATCGCGTAACAGGTAATTTGATGAATCCCCTTCGTAGTACCCAGGTACTACGAAGGGAATTCAATAGACCATTGCTGTCTTACCCAAGCATCAGGAGAATGCAGGGATGGTGTCCACGCGCCACACGCGCACCTTTCCTGTATAAATGATTCGAAGTAAATAACCAAAGAAAGCATTGACGAACGCGTGCAAGATGCCATTTGTTTTAGGTTTGAAAACTACTGCTGAGGCCAGCACTGCGCGCGTGAACACAATCCCTGCATTCTCCGATGCTTGGGTAAGACAGCAATAGGTCTATACTGACTTCACGGGAATGACACCAGTGACTGCAGCTGTTGTTCAGCGCTCATGACGCACGCTCTAATGACACGCCTCGTGTCGGGCGCTCTCGTGCAGTGCGCTCTCGTGGCGCCTTCCTGTTTACGCGGCCCCAGCACGAGTTTCGTGGTGTGGTGAGGTGGTTAGGTGAAACACAACTGCAGTTTCTTTATCACGCGCTAAGAAATTCTTTCTTTTTGTGCTCGTAGTAAGGAGGAGAAACTGAGTGATACCATTAAGTATTGTAAGTGAAAGTACGAAAGTACACTAATTCCTAGAAAGATTTTTTTTGTGTGTGTTTTGGTGATGTGTTTGCCGGCACCTTGTTGTGTAAAATAAGTGGAGTGTTCGTGGCTTCGTGAGCTGAAAGGCTTGTGGTTGCATGATCCTGTTATTCTAGAGCTCATTCCCGATCAGTCGTGAGCTTATGGAACACGCAGTGCACAGTTGTAGGCCTGGTAGGTCAACTGATTGCTAGTCGCTGCGTTCGCAAGTCCGCTGACTGACACACTCGCCAGCAGGTTGCGGACAGCACTCGAAGCAGCTAGGCTTCGTGTCTAGAAGCAGTTTTGCGAAAGCAGTGTCCTTTTCCGTTTGCTTGAATAGCACTGGCACGGCACCTGTGCAGACTGCTTATGTAAATGCAAAATTTGATTATTTTGCAATTCTCACTGGGCTGTTTTTTAGCTCTGCCACAGATTCTAACAATTTAAAACACACACATAAATAAAGTATATAGCTCGAAATTTGTTCCACAAAATTAATTTTAATTTCTTGTTCAATAAGGCCAAATTATTTTCCCACGCCTTGACAAAAGTAGTTGCCAAAACGATCAATCCTTGGAAAACGATTGTCATACGTATTAACTAAAAAAATTATAATAACGTCACTTTGAATTGAACTTAAAAGTTTGAACGCTGTATAATTAATCAGCTGTTTAAGTCTGCCATGGTCTGCCAGACAAGTACGCGAGTCCGTAGTTTTACACATTGTCCGCGTCTACGAGTAAAGACTCCACACGAATAAAGTCATGTTCAGAATGTGTTTAAAAGAAAAGCATCACACTTGTCATGACTAACAACAGTAACTCTATCTGTGGTGTGCCCGGCTCACTTGCAAATATCCACGTCAAACGCGGAGATCAGGCAGTCTTCACCCCGTCGAACCGGCAGTCACCACCCCGATTGTGGCTGACTTTTAGATTGTACATTGCGTCAGAACAAGACAAATACAGTATCTTCAGTAATTCGGACAACCCAACCTCTCTACATCTGACTTTACAGAACAAAACGCGAACGTATTGTAATTAGTATCGCTACATCGAAACGTGCGCGGACTCGCTCGAGCGACGCGCGCGGTATCTTTCAAGATGTAGTCGGGGGCAAGTTGCCTTTCCGTGCGACAGATGGCGCTCTTTTATCTAAAGGGTTTATGGAACAGAAACGTCCATGTACAGGCAAAATAGATGTACGATAACGCGCAGGTGAAACTCGAACTACGAAAAATAGATTGCATTTTTAAGCTTAGAATGTTGAAGAATTACAGGTGTCTGATGGGCAACGGAACTACATACATCTTGCCCTTTCCAAATCGTAGTTCACACAGGATAACACGTTACACGTGTTATCTTGTATCAACTTTGTGAATCACTTCTCAAGCAAAACCCTCTGCAACTCATTTATCAAGCAAAACACTGACCAAATATTGCCTCTGCTCCCATCTACGAACCCGTTTATTTAGTCGCCGTCTGAACTGTTACTTTGTATTTTCTTCTAGCGTCCTGTTCTAATTTAGTTTCGAGGTACTCTCGAATCAATACAAAAGCTTAACAAGTTGTTTTTTAGAAGTTAAAAAAAAGGAAAAAAGACGGCGACTGGCATCGCGTTACCGGAACCAAATTCGTGATGATCGCTCCTTGTTTGACCCACTGCTGCTCCCAGAACAAAAAAAAAAAAAAAAACATGGTTGCAGAAATTACTATTGTTCCTTGTATATGAATTGCGATAGCATTTGTCATGGGACTCACGACGCAGCTCACTGTGAATACGACAACGCTAATTTTGAGGAAACACTTTATTTTATTAAATGTTTACGACGCAATCATTAACGTAAGGGCGACTGCAGCGCGCCACTTCGAAAATGAGTGATTGCTTCGTCTCTGTTTAATCTTCTGTCTTTTTGTTATCGTTTAATCTTCAAGCTGTTTCCCCACCATCATTGTCGCCATGTACTGTCACCAACTTAGTATCAACTCAAACAGATAATCGCTTCGTAGCTTGGGCGCAAATGTGAATGTGTGCGCAGTGGCGTCATTAGGGACTAGGGTCAGCAATACCCGGGGCGGTGGCCCACCGCGACCCCCCCCCCTCCCCTTTCACTGGCCCCCTGCACCCGCCTGAGCGCTACACCCGGGCGGTCCGCGTCCCCCCCCCCCCTCCCCCCTTTTGTGACGCCACTGTGTGTGCGTACTGCCACTCCGTGTATGCGCGGCGCGGATTTACCTGCTTGCACTGCAGCTATGAGTGCCTGCTTCGCAGCTTGGAGGCAAATGTGAATGTGCGCGTACTGCCACTCTGTGTATGCGTGACGTAGGCACATCTGCCTGCTAGGACTACGTCAAGGACGACGTCCTAGAGGTCGACGTCAAGGACAACGTCCAGAATGACCTCTGGGGCGCCCTCTAGGGCGATCACAAGGACGATATTTAGGACAACCCCAAGGACGACCTCTAGAACGACGTCCTAGAAGAAGACGTCAAAGACGACGTCTAGAACGACCTCTAGGGCGATCTCTACGACGGTTCCTAGGACGACCTCAAGTACGACGTCTAGGAGGACGTCAATAACGACATCCTAGAGCACGACGTCTAGGACGACGTCCGCATACGCGCGGCACATGCGTATGCGGACGCCCTGCGTGTGCGGAGGTGCCCCCGCATATGCGCTGCGCATACGCACGGCGCAAACCGGGTGAAGCAGCGAAAGAATGCTATTGCATTAAAAACAAAGTACTCAGTAATGGGTAATAAACTCCAGTATTAATCTTCTATTCTCTAGAGCCGCATCTGTCCTTGTTGGAATGTTCATTTATTTCCAGAAAGCTCATGCGCACGGCAGGCTTCTTCCTTGAGCAATGAATCTGCTGGATGGATGCAGCTGAACATAGCGATTAGCCACAATCTAAAAAAATAAAAAAATAAACATCGTAATTATTAGTTTAGAAAACACGGGTCTTGGCGAGTACAGAACATCCTGTCATCGCTCCTTAGCCAATGAGATTGCTGCATTGGCCGGTAAGAACCCGGAAGAACGAATCACAGAGTCGTAGCTGGGGAACGCAAGGAACGACGAAAGCAGTCTTCCCCTGCACGCACGTACGGGGGCAAAGCCCCCTTCACAGGGGCAAGAGAAGCGGCCGGCCGGCCAGGGAGCGGAGCAGCGCACTGCCTGGGCGCGATCGCTTGAATGAAGCGGCCGCATGAATGGGACCTGTTTCTGGGACGTGCACGGCCATCTGTACAAACGCTTCGGCCGGACCGGGGAGAAAACGGCCGCCGTCCAGCAGCGTAGTCCAGCGGAGACGGGAGCGAGAAGAGGGCGTCTGGCCGCTGCTGCCCAAGCGCCGGCCGCAACGTCGCCCGCGAAAAGAGTCCCCCCGGCGGCGCCCAAGGTCACGCGCTCGTGACGTCACGCACCGGAACGAACCGGGAACCGGTCTCCGGTCGGCCACCGAGGGCACAAGCTTAGCGGCGCGTGCAATTACCCGCCGGAAAAGCGGCGCGCGCGCGCGCCGCCACGATGGTCGGTGAGGCTCTCTCCTCACCGCGCCGCCGGTTTGTTTTGAGGGGAGCCGCAAGGCGCCGCCGAGAGGGGCCGCTAGCGTGCCCGCCTCTCTCTTTGGGGTCTGGTGTCGTTGGGTGCGTTCTCGTCTCACCGGTCTGGTCTGACCACAGCGCATATGAAAGCGTTCCGATGCGGTTACACGTTACGGAAAGAATAAACACGGGGACGGACGACAGATACCCAGAGGTGTGTCGTCGTGTCCGTCCCCGCGTTTGTTCTTTCAGTGGCGTGTAACCCCACCAGTGTGCTCGCCTCCTAAATGTGGCCCATTGTAGTCTATATGAAATCCCAGTCTAGTGTGCGATCTTGACAGCCCAGCTCGCGCACGTTCTTGTGGCTACATGGAAGCGAGAAAATCACGCGCCATACGCACACACTTTGGAAATTGCACCCACCAGAAAACCGTTTGTGGAACGGTCTTTAGTCACGGATAGAATGACAACGCCACGGAGGTTTTTAATTGTCCCGCGTTAAGCGCAACCCTCTTACTTTCTATAATCTTTGGCGTCTCGTTGGCATACGTGTACACGTCATTAAAAACTATAAATATCCTTACTCGTTACCCGGTCAAAAAGTAACCCTCACTCGTTGCCGAGATTCAAAAGGTACGCAATAATTACTAGAGCTTAAAGCAACGACTTTTTTTCTCGTTACACTGAATAGGTCTTTTTTGTATGCGTTAGCTGAAGCTTCCAATGTCTCGCGGCTTTAATAACTCCTCACTTTTTAACGCATTCATGATATACTGAATTCCCGCACCATGCGATACATTGATTGAAAGGAATACCAGGTGATTAGTGTTGGTGCGGCTGAAGGCATCACGCCACGTGCTCGTAGCGGCAGCTTTGCCACACACTAAGTACGAAGCGGAGTTAAGCATCAAAAACACTGGGGCGTCTTGTGAACAGGTGCTGCCAAACACGGACGGAAGGATTGCGTGCTAGAGGCGGAGTTTTTACCGCATTCTTAATCAATCCCTGACTTAAAGCTCGTTACAAATTAAAGCACTTATAAAAAAAAACGCACGGGAGATTACGGGAGCGTTACTAAAAAAAGGCCGATAACAGCTGTCGCCAAAGCATAAACCCTCTTCCATTTCTTGGGATTCGTATAATTCCTGGCAACGGGGAGAAGAGGGAACCAGAGATAGCGAACAGTTAATTTCAGACCTACACACGGGACAACCTTCCACCATGAAGACGTTTTGGGGGCGTTTTGTGGGCAATTACTCTCCGAGGGCCTTGGCTCTCTTCGATTGAGACGATGAAGGCGATCCGCGCGGAGCTCCAACACAGCTCCGGCCAGTGCATACTCGAACGTCGCGCTTCAACTCGGGTGGAAAAAATTAAAAAAAAAGAAGAAAGAAAGGCGACGATCTTTTAACGGCCCGCGACCCTCGACGGCGCCTCACAAAGAAGGCCGTTAATAAGGCAAAGAGCAGCGGAAAACCCTCTGGGCGTCTCGGGAACTCAAATCACGGAGAGTTATGGCCGTGCAATTTGCTGCGCGACACTTCTCGATACCCCCGTGCCAAGGCGCTAAAATGCGCGTGTAAAAATTAGAAAGAAAAAAAGAAAAGAAAGGAAAGGAACGCAGACCAAGGCACCACCACCAAGGAATCGTAAAACACGAGCTTCAAACTTGAATAGCCCAAAAATAAAATAAAGAAGCTTCGTCTGGTTGCTCCGTTTGCGCTGCTTGTATGAACTCGCCTGACGAAAGAAAAAAAAAAAAAAGAAACATTGGGAGTGGGTGGGAGGAGTTCAGTCTCGTTCACAGATGGCGCTGCGTGCCTTACGGAGTGTGCGGTGGAGGGGAGGGCAGTGCAGGCAGTTTATGACAGGCCGGGGTCCTTGCGGCGCCCATAAAATTCGATTTATTGTCCCAAACCATCGGAGCATGTGGCTGAATTTCGTTTGGACAGGGAGTGCGGATAATAAAAGAAACGCCCGACGACGCGGTGCGAAAAAGAAACAAAAGGGGGTCGACCGAAGACGACGGGCGTGTGAAATTTGGTGGCTCGATTGCCGAGCCGTGCCTCATGAGCGGCGAAGGAAGAACGGCTTCTTTCCTTACTTTACGATTTTAGCGAGGCTTTCTCTCGAGAGAAAGCGCTTCTTTACAGTTTCGGCAATTTGGTGAAAAGCACCGAACGTTGCACACGCGACAAGCGAGATGCTCGGGAAAAAACAAAAGGCGAAGGGCTTCGTGTTTGTTTCGCACCGCCGCTGAGTGAAATAAGAATTTTTGTTTTATTGTCGAACAGTTTGTGTATACGCTCCGCGTCACTTAACGACCTCCGAGCGCAGCAATCACTCGGACAAGCCCTTACCGAGTCTCGACAGAGACTTACATGGTGATGAGTGCCAAAAAAGCGCGGGAAAGGCACGGGAAGACAGCACAGGACAAAGTATCAACTAGCCTCGACTGTGTATCATGAATGCAATCTCTCTGTCACAATACCTGCTTTGCTACTCTTTGTTACATGTGGTGCAAATGAGACGCTTAATAATGCTATGTGCTCGCGCTAATTAAAAATATTTCCTAGCTCTCCCCCCCCCCCCCCCCCCCTCGGATACGCTCTCCCAATGAAGACGCCGCTACTTTCGTAGCGGTTTCCGAATGGCGTAGCGGGACGTCGTTGACAGCCCGGAATCTTCATCGATGAAAGCAGAATTTATCCCACGTCCTCGCAAGCATTCACACGTCTTTCGTGACTGCTGAAGAGCCAAGGCAAACGCCAGTCTTCAATCGAATCGCTTCCGCCGCAAGACAGACCGAGCAGTCTGAGGGATTGGATTCTTCCAGAGGGTTTGTCCGAACACAGGAAGGTCATCTTAGACTCGCAGGTCGACTACGTCAAAGCGGCCGGAGCTTGTCCACTTCATGTAACTCCCTCCCCCAACCCCTTCCCTTTGTCCACTCCATGTAACTGTCTCCCCCAACACCTTCCACGTCTCATTAGCGATGACTAAATGTAAAGACAAACAGTTTAGCCGAGGGCTGCTGGCACGCCCCCTCCCCCTCTTTTTTTATTCTAATCAATAAAACATTTTCTCACCAGCTCAGAACTAATCCCTTCAAAACATTAGAGTTTGGGCTGGGTCAATTGTGGAAAGCCGGTCACGGAGGTAACTTTTGGTCGCGCATGTCGCCGTTTGAGGGCTGGTCATCACGGTAATATTTATTGAAGTTTCTTAAGAAATCTGGTGGCCAGAGTCCTTAATTCGGCGCACAGATGGTCAAGAGCGTTGTCGCAGAACCCAAATGTGGGAATCTCAAAATCTAGATCGAAATTGGATTTAGACATTGGTCGGTTCGTAACTTTCGAGACTCTTCGACTTAGATTTCGCCAATGTGAAACATATAACAGATAGTGTTCGCTGTAAGATCGCAGCACGCAGCAAGATGGGATCATAGTCCTCCATTATGCTAACTCCTTTCGGTAATTCCAATGAGGAGCAGCCAGCTGCGACAAATATTCAGCTAGCGTCATTTTCTTTTCTTTTTCAGTCATCATTGCTCAAAGAACAAACACAACAACTTCTAAAAAAAAACAAAAAAAAAAACGTGAACACTGAGGCGCCACTTAATCAATCCTGTTCTTGTTTCGATAATCTCCAGAATCGATCTAGCATGACGGCAACATTTCCTCCAAAATGTTAGACAATTCAAGTAGCCACTCTCCTCTTCCGGCACATGTTGCACGGCGTCATGCACGACGCAAGTGTCGTATGGACGCGGGAGGCCGAAGGGAGTTCCCTCGGAGGACCCGAGTTGTTCCGGTGGGCGCCTCGGCCCACTCGGCCACGCTCGGGTACTCGGCGGCGAAGGAGGGCTCTCGACGCGTTTAATGGCCCGTGACGCGGGAAATGAAAAATGATTACCGGTTCAATAATGATCGCGAATTAGTGCCGTCCCAATGCGCGCCGGTGGGCGATTCCCGCAGACCTTGGAACGCCTTCCCGAGCCCCAGCGGCCCTGCGGTGAACCATGACCTCCTCCATACTCACAAAGCCTGGCAGTTCGACGACGGAGCATAGAGTGCCCGGTACCAGATTTGGCGCGCGAGGATCTAGTAGCACAGGGCATCAAAGAGCCATTTCTCGGAGAAACTGGACGTCAGTGCACAGCTTTTTGCAGCGGCGAGGACCTGAAACACTCTTGTTTGCTCGGGAGAAGTGTGTTTCCGCGTCTCGCCGCAGCGGGGCGTCAGTCACGTGGCTCTCCTCTCATCCTTTGTCTGCCGCTCCACATCTTTCATTTCGGCGGCCGCTTCTCGTGGCGATCGGCCAGGCTTTGTCAGTACATAAGAGGCCATGGGTGAACTCATGACTCGCCGGTCTCGAACGCTGAAACCCCCAAGCGGCACTGAATGCACGGCATTCTGAGGGACCTCCAATGACCTCAGCAATCAAGCCCCGCCTGCGCGACGCTTGTGCTAGATTTTGCCAAAGCCTACCAACCAGGACACGAGTATACTCGTTCAATAGTTGAAGCCGTCACTGCACAGAGTAGCCGAAATGGGGAGTATACGTAAGGCTGGACGTTGCTGTGTTGTGGCAGTCCTGCCGTTTTGAAGCTGTCAATGCCCTGTCGTTCCAGATCCAGCAAGCCCTTTGTGTTTGTTACTTATGTGGCAAAAATCGTAAAGTCACTATGCGCAAACTACAAGTACACCGAGGCTGTAGAATTAACGGGAGGACACCTCGAATTGACTTAGTCCAAGGTTAGGTTGAGAGAACACCACGAGCAATCTTTAAAAACACGAAGGGTCATTTTCTTGTTTAAACTCGCAATTTGAGGACAAGAAATTTCCACCCTGATGCGCAAGGGCGAGTGCCTAGAGCGCGCTTTTGAATGAAGCCCAAATGTTGGTCCCATCGTGCTCCCAAATAATCAATACGGAAAGAATCATTCGTTGTCGGAGCAAGTGCGAGTTGCCGTCAAAGTGTTTGCCTAGAGCAAGCGAAATGCATCAGGCGTTCAAGATGGCTATCGACTGAGGGTATGAGAAGACACGCGCTTGAGCAAGGAAATAGTGGAAGCAGCTGCATGCATTCCGCAATCCTCTCAAAAACGCTCTTCCAAATGCTAAAAAAAAAGAAAACATTGTTTTTTGAAAACACACAAATACACATACACATAATTTAAAGACGTTATCATTATAATGCGTGAAGAAATAGTTTTCGGGGCGTCGAAGCCTTCAACACAGGAAGCAACATTCCTCGGAAGAAAAAAAAAAGAATATAACGAGTAGAGTGCCTTCATACACACGCGCTTTTGCTTGAGTGGTGACATCTCAGCCATTTTTACGCCAATCGTTTTTTATGCATTTTGAAGTACGCGCAATCCGGTGTCAATCAGCTCGAGCGCGTAGCTTTGGCTAATGCAGAGACGCCATTTTAGCGCCCAAGTCACGCACTGAGTGCGCGAGAGCGTCACGCGCTGAACTTTCAGCGTAACAATGGATGTCTTCACCCTGAGACAGACAGACATGTAGGCACCCTAATAACGAGAAAGTCAGCTGAGCTGATTTGAAACAGCGATTTCTACGTGCATTGTAATGCTATTGGTGAATAATGCTACTTGTAGTTACCTCTAAAGCCGCGCTCGCACTGCTAATCTATCATAAAAAAAAAGTCTGGAGACACTGTTTGATGCATGTTTCGTTCTTGTATTAAAGTCCTGTCAGATTTGTCATTAAAAAAAAGAATGTCTTAAGACATTTACGACGCATGCATTTATGTATGAAGCAAACATGCTTGTAACATGCTTGAGGTGGGTCCGCAGGTAATTCCATCCCCTGCAGCAAGGTCTTTTCTGCCATGTGTGCCATATGTGGGACTCCGGCTTTATAAAAACAGGAAAATAAAAAAAAAGTATTATATGAAACCACCGTAACAGAAGTCCTTTTCAGGAGTGTGCTATCTTCTTTTAGGAACCTTCGGGGCTCACGCAATGCGACCCCCGTACTACAGATATCTCCGTTTACCTTAAATGGCCGTTCAGCGTGCGTCTAAAACAGGTAAGCGTTACCGGCCTGCCACCTCGTCGAGTGAAGGAAGCTATAGCGGCCCATCAGTGTCCGGAACGGCAAGCTGCGGGAAGCCCTTTCGTGTGTCTCGGAGTCTTCCGCGAAATGGACTGCGTTGGTCAACGCGTATACACAAATGTCATGAGTTGTCGAGGCTAACTCGCTCGCCGCTATCCGCGAGAACCCAGGGTTGTTCCTTGGATCAATCTTCACCCCTACCCGTTTCGATCTGGATGGACATATATCGTACCGGCCCGTGTTGGAGTAATCCTCTCCGAGTGACGCACATTAAGATCCCACGTTATAGCTGCCGCACTGACCTGGCTGAATTGCTCATCAACGACGGAGACGTCAAGACGCGTATTAATAATAGCAATAATAATAATATCTTTATTTGAGACGTCAAGATGCCTCTTAGGGCTCTTACTCTACTCCGTTTAATTTTAAGTCCGACCTCGCACAGAATGGGAGCGCATTTACAGGGCGTCATTGGTTTATTCGGTGACTGCAAACCACGGCGGAAGAAACACATTTAAGTCATGCCACTGGCCGCTCTTCCCGCGGGGAGTGAGCGAACAGATCGTGTTCGGAGCTAGCCTCGAACCAGGACTATTTAGTTCCGCGCCGCCGCGGGGGCGCTGCGGTATGAGGTCCCTCCTCGGCGGCGTAGCGTGCCCGCCTTTTTCGCGGTGCGGTGGTGTGGTGGTGGTGGTGTGCGGCCAGTAACTGGCCTCGTGTTTTGCTTTGGTGTTGTGTCGATCACAGGTGCCAGCATCGTGCACGAAGGTGGCCTTCACCCGAAATAGAAGAAGGAAGTAAACACAGATTTACGGACCTGGCGACTTGGTGGCGACGGTGAAGTATACAAGAAGCGGTAAGCGAGGGAATGCGGGACCACCGCTGGGAGAAACAACCGGAGAGTACGGTTTGGGAGGGACCCCATACTCTGGCGCCATCTATCCCCGTGCGAGTAAAGCGCGCTCGGTGCGCCGAACATAATGTTAATGCCGTGTCGAACAGAGAGTCATCACCTAAAATGTGTTTCTTCCACCGTACTGCAAACACACAAAGGATGAGGAGCGCCCTGACGATGCACTTTTCATGCTGCCTGATTGGCTTCGTAGGATCGCATCCCACCCTAAAGAAACACACAAGGCAATTATTATGCGCGAGAGCGTTCTCAGCGTTCTGCCTGTCAAAACGCGAATCGACTACATCGCCAATGTACTCCTACCTCGACTATCGATTTGTCGTGCACGAACGATCACCACGACGAACGCACGGCATTCAAGGAAAGAGGTTCTGGTAAACAGCGAGTTATAGTTTCCTTCCCGCTCACGGGGGCGAAGTATGGACCCGCCAGAGCAGCCGTCATTATCGCCAGAAGCGGAAACACGATACCGATAATCGACGTTGTGTCCGTACGCACACGTGCTCACACAAAACGGGGCGGGCGCTAGTCGCACAAGGAACAATTAAGCGCGCGACGTCTGAGAAAACACCCGAGTTGTCCCCCAAAACAAACGCGTGCGAGTAATATTTATATCAACCTACTCAACGGAAAACAAAAAACAAAAAAACGGAGTTGTTGAGGAGTTTGTTTTTTAACGAGAAGTCTATTTTGAGACAGAATGCAGATCACAAAGGAAACAAAACAAAGAATACCATGGGAGAAACGCGGTTCCACCCTGCGGCAAAACAAACGACACGAAAACGACCTCCTCTCCCTCCCTCCTTTGCCCCTCCTTTTTCTTTCGTACTAATTAAAAGAAAAAAGAAAAAGAAAACAGCATAAAACGGGGTCACGACAATTAAGCGCGACATTAATTACGATACATCACACGGCAGGCGAGTCGCGCGAGTTTGCAGAAAAGGTTAGGTGTGGGGTCTGCCCATTACGGGCCCTATAGAAGCCTCCATTCCCCACAGTTTCAAGAAACAAGAGCGCCCCTTCTTCGCTTTCCAGTCCGCCTTTTGTCTTTACGAAAGTGCCTGTCCAAACAAGTCGCTACCGACGCTGCTCCAGTCAAGCTCCCGCGGTGGCAGCAGCTCGCTCGTCGGTGCACGGGCGGAGTGCGTACTCTCGTGCACGCGCACGCACTCCCGCCCCCGCCCGAGGTGCATTCCTCGAGCACGACGACCAAGAGAATCGTCTCCCGACTGGTGCCCCACCGGGCAGCACAGCCGTGGCGCCGGCAGGAGCGGGGAGGCACTTCGCCGGAGCCGCGGGTAAAAGATGAGGGCAATAATCGTCGCCGCTCGCCTTTATGCGGCGGCGGGCGCACGCAGCCAATCATCATTAGCCGCAGCACAGAGCCACAAAGGAGGAAGCTGGCGCCCGTTTCCCCGGGACGCGCCTTTTGTCTCCGGGAGCAGAAGCAGCGACGGCAAGAGGAACAGCCTCAATTTCCAGTTTTGTAGCAGTCGGGCCGCCCGAGCTGCTCTCCCCTCCTCAAAACTGCACACCGGAGAAAAGTTGGGGGCTCGAGTGTGCACCCGCGTCGCCGTGGGGAAACAACGCCGTCGTTCGGACGAACGGAGCAAAAAGGAACGGCGCCTCTAATGATCTTCTTCGTGGGCACTTCGGAGGAGCGCAACTGGTTCTAAGCTACTACACCTCGAACGCTTTCCAACAAGCTTCACGAGAGTCCGACGAAAGCTTTTTCTTGTAGTTGCTTTCATTCCCGAAGAAAGATTAATCCCTCCCTCTCCCCTAGAGAAACCCCCGGCGAATGAAAGGCGCCATCGCCGGTACGCGGAAACCGATCTCCCTCGTTGTCGTCGCGAATATGCGGAAGAAGGCGACACGCTCACGAAAACACCGTCGATTGGAACGAACATTCGACAACCACCATTAAGCATCTTCGTAGTTGATGGGGATATGGAGGGGCAATTAGGCAGGCAGCTGTTTACCTAATACCCTCTTAATGTCCCGTGACCCTGAGCACCTACCCGAAGGGGTATAAGATCCGGAATGAGCGAACGAATCAGCCCCAAAGAATCGTTCGCCGGCATTCTTCCTTTTGCTAAGACGTCCATCTTCCGCGCTCGCCCTTCCCAAACGATTCGTGTAGCTTCGTTCCAATGCGAGGCTTAACTCGGTTGCGGGACGATGTTGATGTGGGCCGTGGCAGCGAGCGGACCTGCTTCGGCCTGGTTCGCGAGTGCGTCGTCACTCCTACAGGCAAAGCCGGAGAGAAAAAAGCGGGCGAATTGGAGGAGTGCAAGGGCGGGGACCTTCGGCGGTTCGGTGAAGCTACGAGACAGGCGAGCGTAGCGCACACGACGAGGCGCACGTCCGTACGTACTCTCTGGACCGAGCGGGAGACGAAACCAGTCCTTGCGTGGGAGGACGTACGCGGTTCCTGCGACTGGGACGAAAGAAACAAAACCTTTTCCGAATGCTTCAACAGACCTCGCCGGAACTGTCAGACACCGCGGCGAGGATCGACGGAGCGGCAAATCATCGTGCCAACTCAAGGGCCTTGCGAAGGGCGCCTGAAACGATGCTTCGGGGGTATATAAACCGCTGACGAGTTTGAAGACACTCGACTTCTCCCCGACAGATAACAACGATACATGATATATAGACCAAGGTTTTCAAGAGTGCGCGCCATTGCCCGTCCGCCATTGTCTGGGAACGTATACTCTGAGCATCTATTGGACACGAGGACTGCGTCAGTGTTCGGCGTGAATTCGGCTCGGCTCGTATTGGACCCGAGTGCCGCGTCAGCGTTCGGCCAGGACTCGGGTCCAATCACATGCTTCGTACACAAAAAAATGGTGACCGCCAACGTGGCTTCTGCCTCGACGTACCTCGATGAATTTTTGAAAAGGGTCTATTGCATCAACCACATTATAGTGACATTGAGCCGATGAGCTTTTCTCACAAAGCGTATCGAGTGTGTAAATAAGATCTACTACCGGATAAATCACACTCGGGTTCGCCTTTCATTCAGCAGGCTTCCATCTGTCCTGGAGGGCGTGAACACGTGAGTTCGGAGCTCAAACCGAAATACCAGACCAAGCATCCTTTTTCATTCAAATTCGTATAGGCATCACCACTTCTGCCTAGCATATTTAACTCCCACGAGCCCTTATCAAACCATACAAACTACAGTATACAAGCGACAGGAAGTCGAAAGCCTCAGAACACGAAATATCCGTCGCTTACTATATCACGAAGTCCAAAGTCCAAATTACTCCCTTGTGTTTATGCATCAAGAGATTTTTTCTGCACACACAATGGGACATATTGTCACTATACCGCAAACAAGAAAAAAAAATCAGGAACGAGATAGTAATATTTTGAAGGACATGCTGAAAGCAATAGGCCACCGTACGTGAAAAAAAGCTTGATCGAAACGCCTAAATACCAAAATAAACCAATAATCCCTGACACCACATAAAAATGAAAGGGTGTATACATGACTGGCACTGACGTCACATTAGCTGCAACTGTGGTGGTTGCTCAACGCAACCTACGGTACACTGGGCACCCCTGAATGAATTTATTTTTCTTGACAAGAACAAGAATGACAACAAGCATGATGTGACGGCGCCACGTGCAAGCCTCGTAAACAACCGGCACTCTCCAGCAAAAAAAAGAAAAAAAAAAGAAAACAAAAGGAACAAATTGTTAAGCGTTGATGAACTCCCCCATAATTAGCCGTGTCCCGTCATTGTTCGGTCTTCGATGACATAGTACGTCCTATAATCATTCCTAAAAATGCCTACATTAAAAAAAAAGAAAAAAAAGATTTCAGGAGTTTGAGGGCAGAGCTAAGGGCCGGAGAGCACATTCTTAAAAGATTACCGATCGTGTATACTCCCCACACAGGCAACTGGGCAGACAAACCATGGCAATCTAGGAGACAGCTCGGCGAATGAAGACGAATACGGAAATATGTTTAGACCTAGGAACGAAGTCAGCGATGCGACGCTGCTCGTGATCTAATCACCTGAAAAGGCACACTCAACGTCAGTTTCGCCGAACGTTTTTATAGGTCGCAGTAATTGTCTCCCGAGGACTCTGGGGCAAGTGCAGAACGCGTGCACGAGCATTATCGTAAGTATTACCGTGTCCATCTCCACAGCCCATGAGGAAGACATACCGCTATTCGGGTCCATCCGATGAAATCTTTTTTTTTTCGAAGCCGACCTCGTGACAAGTGCCGGCAGCTAACCGCGGGGCCTCCTTCCATTGCTCGGGGTTGAGTATAGAGCGCACGCGCACGGGGCGCCGACGCGGCAGGGTCGAGAGAGCGCCTTCACTTATCGCCTGTCAATATAGTTTAGTGCCGGTGAAACGACGACGGGTCGGTCCCCATCGAGAGAGGTTCGCCCGCTTATCAATCGCCGTAAAATCGGGAATCCGCCGGGCTCGGCCTCGCCGGGTTCCCGACCACGCTATCCGTGTGTCAATACGCGCGGCCCGCGCGTTGTAAAACCAGACTCGACACCTGCGTCGCGAACGGCCGTCGGACGATGGCCAGTCGGACGTTGCTGATACACTGCACCTTTGTTCCTCGAGGACGGCTGCCGCCTACTATCGTCGTCGTATAATCATCGTTCGCGGCATGCAGAGATCGTAAATGGATGTGTCGCAATTCGGGGCGCGAACGATGCGCGCGCGAGTTCGACGCCTCCGGGGCTTCGGTGGGCGCTCGACTGCTCGCACGTTCCGGGGAGGTGACAGAGCGATGAACGCTGATTCTGAACAATCTTGTATCGGGAAGGAAATAGTCTTTCCTTTATAGTCGCTGTTTTCTTAGTGCAGCCTTTGCATGATGCCAATCAGGGGAGAACACACTCTGCTATCCCACCAGCAAAAATGTTGCGTGGAACGTTCTGAGTTCATAGTAACGCTGCTCCTTCTTTTGTTTTGGGGTAAGAAAAAGGGAAAGTGAGTGTGTGAGAGAAAGAGAGAGAGGGTTTTTTAAAACTCGAACCTTTTTCCAATTCAAAACTCGAACTTATTATTTCTCTCCAGTTTAGAGAAAAAAGGCAGAACCCCCCCCCCCCAAAAAAACAACAACAAACAAACAAGGTGTTGCTTCACAAACCTCCGCCTCCCACTACAGCAGCAGAAAAACACAAAAGAAAAATAACTGCGACATCCGAGCAATCGTTATCCATCGCAAAAGCGAGTGCTGACTCGCACTTTCAAGAGACAACAGGAAAGTTCGCTTTGCACATGCAACTTGCGCTTCCGACCATATAGGGAGTATTCACTGGCGGCCATATCTGTGTGCGTGGTTGCTGAGCGCGTGCTGACGGCGAGCTTCCACAGTTCCTTTGCAAAGTGCCTTCCGCACCATCAAGATTGCCGGTCTTAGCAGGCTATTAATGTGAGCTCGTTGTGAGCATGCGCTCTAAACAGTGACCTCAAATATGGCGTCCAGTGAATACTCCCTATAGCTCTCCCTGTTTTCAATCGAATCTCTGTCTTCCCTTCGCGAATCTATATCACCCTGTCTCTCTGAGGGACACAAAAAATGAGGTATTCAACGGTACGCCATATTGATGAACGCTGTCCCAGCGTATTCTCCGAACTAGCTCCCACTTATCTTTTGCAAAGAACCCGACCAGATATACTGACCGGGAGAAATGCATGATTATGTACGCTCAATCTGCACATAGTTCTGAGAATGCGCTGCGATAAACGACCAAAAATATAGCTCCCGTAAATCGCCCCCCCCTCCCCTCCTCTCTTTCTCTTATAGAAAAGAGTCTAGACCAAAAACTTCTCTTTAAGCTGTAAGTGTAAACGCTGGAAATGCTTAGAAAACTGATTCTGCGCCGCCTTGGGTAAGGAGAGACCTCAAATGGCGCGTCACACTGTACATCAAAGCCGGAAAGCTAAAAGAGAGCGAACGCATCTGAAGGAAATTCGACGCAGCTCAAGAACCAAGATCAAGTGGGCAATGAGACTCGCGTTACTCAACCTACGTTCATCCAAAAATAAAACAAAAAGGAAAGACACAATCCCAGACGGAAAGTCATACAAACGAGGTCGGGGGGTGACCAACTAATCGTTCACCCGAGCAAGAATAAAACGACGACATCCTGAAACCAGACTCCGATAGAGTCCCGATATCGGCTCGGGTGCTCTCCATCCCGCGACCGAGATCTGGACAACGTCTCTGTCGCGCCGTCCTTCGTTCAATATGGCCGTTGCGTCGTTGCCCGACACCGCCGAACGACCACGACGCCGAAAACGCAGCGCAGAACCCCACAGGCGGGCGCTTCTCCGCCGCGGCGGCACTACACTCTGCACGCCAGAAATTAGAACAAAAAATTTCCAAAACGTATAATATGTCAGCAACAAAATAAGATAACTAAATAATAAAATAAATAATAAGAAAAGGAGGGTCGGATTCTGAGCCTTTTTGCGGCATCGATGAGGTCACGGGATAGGGGACACATTCCAGTTGGACAAAGGCGTCGATTGTTTTCGACGGATTGATCGCCCCCTCGTCTAAGATCTCTCCGAGCGAGCATGCCGATAGCGGCGGCCGCTCGATGAGGGGAGGGTACATGTATGACGGACTGCGCCGCACGTACTGCGGGGTTGTGTCTGCGATGCCGAGACAAGAGACGGGCATTGAGCGGGATCTTTGGCTCTCCGGCGGACCAAAAGCGGACGGACTTCTTCGCATGTGGCACGGGGGACTGACTGCCCGAAAACGCGTCGCCTGGAAGAGTGAGCGAAGACTGCGCATCCAGGCGTCGCTGTGAAGGCGTAGCTATTTTGTTTTTTCTTTTTTCGAGTCGGGTACGGATTCATGCGCTTTAGGCGTACTTCCTTCCCTTGTAAGACAAATTCCTATGCGTTATGCGCTTTTTTGTTTGTTTGTTTTTTGTTCGCAGAGCCCAGATGTACGTAGGACTTGCTCCTTTTTTTTTTAATCAAAGAAATGTGCGCGTGGGAAAGACATAATACTGTGTCGCTGTAGTGTTCTATGGCTCTGGGCTGTTGCTTTTACCTGTTTTTGAGCATGACTGATTGGATTTCGCCAGCTGCGCTCTTATTGATATGGCTGTGTGCGCCGGAGGATACGGCCTCTTTCGATTATCTGTACCGAACGAACGGGAAATAACACCAGAGGCGGTGAAGAAAAGCACTCTAGTTCGTAATTCACGAGAAAAAGAGAGAAAAAAGTTTGCCAGGTCTTCGGGTTTTGTATTAGCCTGTGGGAGCGCAAAATGAGAAAGCAAATGACATAGAAAAGAGCGAGAGGGAGAGAAAGAAAGAGAGAGAAAAGAGGAAGTGAGAAAAAGAGAAGAAAACTGAAACAGAAAAAGACGACTAGTTGGGGATAGTCAATAACAAGGAATGAGAAGACTAACATGTACTTCGTTTGTTCCGTTAAAAAAAAAAAAGGGAGCCTGCAGGAGTAATTTGAGTTGGACTCTCACGCCTTCATTCCCGGGTATCACTCTGTTTCGTTCTCCCGCTGTGATTTCTTTTCCCCGAAGCAAAACGCTCGGGACTGCTAATTTCAGGGCACTCGTTGCTCCCAAAATAAAAATAATAATAAAAAAAGAAAGAGAGAGAGAGAGAAAGAGAGAGAGAGAAGCCAAGAGGCAATACCATCCACAACCAACAAATCGACGTGCGTGTTATCGGCGCGCAGCAGCCGCCTTCGCGCATCCCCAACGCCCCTCGGAGCCGAACCTGCGAAGCGATTGATCCGCCATGCCAGCTTCCCCCCGCTCGGGCCCGGGGCCCGAGCCCGGGCCCCGCCCCGGGTTCCCCGAGCCGGGCTGCGCGCGCACCTGATGACGTCAATGCCCGGCTCGCGCTCCCATTGGCCGGGCTCTCTCTCTCTCAGCTGAGCGCGCTTTAGCGGGGTCCTCTCCGCAAGGTGTCCCACGTCGAGAAAGACACAGCGCCATGACGACCGGCACATCTCGCGACCGGAGGAGAGCCATCTTCCGCGCACGCGCACTAGCGCCGTCGCGCAACGCATGAATATTGATGATGTCATAGACGCAGTCGCATTTGGTTTCTTACCGTCCGCTACTCTCGTGGGCCGCTTCGGCATGCACCCGCAGATTTATCCCGCCTATCCCCCGGGCTAACCCCCTCCGCTCCGCCACGACACAAAAACCGAGCACGAACGGGCGGTCCGAAGCGAGAGATTTTAAATATTATTTCGATTTTCCTTCGGGGATGGGTCGTGCGCCCGCGGGCCCGGAGTCGAAGCGAGGAGTTCGTCGTGGCCGTTATAACAATGCATGAATATGCATGCATCGCGCGTGCCTTCTGCTGCTGCCGCCTGCCCGACCGGCTTAATCCTCGCCGGGTTGACGTCCGTAGCTCCGAGAACGAAATCGCGAGCGCCTTTCGGGCGTGATTTACGGCGGACGCTAAGCTTCCCGCGCCGCTCGCACTTTCTCGGCTTCACCGGGGAACTCCGAACGAAAGCAGTCAAAATTAGTTTCGGCGGCAGACGCCGGGTCGTTCGACGACGCCCGCTCCTCCGACAAGGCGGCTCGACGCGGCGCTCGCGTAGGGGAGCTTCTCCACGGCGCACTCCTCTCCGGGCTCCTTGGCGCTCCCTCCACACTTGATCGCCGTGCAGCTGCGCACGAAGGACTATTCGGGAAAGGGAAAATCTCCTCCGACTGCTCCCGCTCTTCTTTTTCTCCACACACTATGGTGATCTCTGTGTAATTGCTACGTTAGAAGGGATTCGAACTACACATTACGCTCGTTTGTTCCTTCGATTGTTACGTTGAGGGGGAAGGTACTCCATCTACGGCTTAGTCTCTCCTTAAGTCAAAGTGCAGTCAAAGTTAAAGGTAGGGTTTTGTGTTTTCGGTAATCACCAATAAACCCCGAGAATAAACCCCTACCAATTTCATCAAAAATCGAAGGAAAAAAAAAAGAGATGCATAGCAAATTGCTGGGTAATTCCGTTGCACGTGAAACCTGTGGCGTCTACACTCTCGGCGCTCTTCATAGGCTAGTTTAGCAATTAAGGCGTCGCATGTACTACACTCGATAGCAATTCCTGGAATGGAGATACTGGCGCAAACCCGGCTTGCGTGCGACAGAAGTTGCTATCTGCCGGACGCAGAGCGGATGCACCGCAGGGCTTTTATTGCCGAATAGCACCTCAACTCACGGTGATGTGTTGTGACATGTTAATAAAAGAAAAACAAAAAAACTATTTTGTGGTGACATGCTATAAAGACACTCACTTAACAATCTACACGGTCTGGGTTCAATTCCTTCTTTGGTGGGATTAATTTGCATTCGTCAATGGAAATAAGAGCAATGTCGGACTGTTAATTTCCATGACATTGGTTTAAGAAGTCGATGACACCAAAATTCTACCGCGATTTTTACGCACAACATCCAATTTGCCGTTTGCGACAGGTGATAAGCAGTCGGGATTACAGCTCGCGACGTCACGCCGAGGCAAATCCTGGTCATGACGTCACGGATGGAAGCCTTAACCGAAACATGCCGGCGCTAATAGGAGATGTTTACTCGGAGAAAGGGAGCACTAAAAGTCGACCGAATCGACGCAAAACACGGCAAAGACAAGACGGGCAGCGCGCGCAGATATGCCCACTCGTCTTCGCACCGATCGCCGCGGCCAATGTCCCTTCTCCCCCCGCGAAGGCAGGCGCCGATCGGCGGCGAGGACGCGCTCTGCACGAGCGAGTAGGGGCCACCGCGCTCTGCCAGCAAGACGCACCCCCGCACCTCGGCCTCCCCCGACCGAACGAATGACCGCTTCACAAAAGGGGGCCCGGCGTCAGCTGAGCGCGGACCGCGCGGCGCGCGATGCGAGTCCGATCGGAAGAGGACGAGGAGGCCACACCGCCCGCAAGGTGCCGCACAATGGGAGATGCCGCGGCTTTATCGCGGCCCGGACAGCGCCGCGGTCTCCCGTGTGCCCAACCTGCGGGAAACCGCGGTACCGCGCGCAGCTCAGGCAGCGTTCGGGGCGACGTACTACTCTACTACGTCTGGATGCGCGCGCGGGGGCAAGCAGTGGGCCCGTTCTGCACCGCTGCCCGCCATTGAGGAGGCAAGAGTCTCGGACCGCGGAGGCGACAGGAATTGCGCTTCGCTTGTCCGATCGAAAAGGAGGCCCCCGCTACCGCCGTGCTCTTAAACACTATCGAGCGTCGTCGGTCAGTGCGCCCGGTCGGAGACGACGCCGCACTGCACAGGGCGCGCTTCGTTGGGATTATTCTAACGGCCATCGGACCTGCTTGGATGAGCGCACGACACCCGAGTGCTTCCTTCGCCGTACGATACGAGTTATTGTGGTCGCAGTGACCGTGAGTTTCGACGTAGTGAACGAGTCGTTCCCCATTAAAAGGAGAAAAAGGAAATGCTTACGTGGTTTATCCGATAGGCGTATCAGCACTTGTACAAATCGGATATGTCGTATATACGTTTACCATCTTACGCGTTTAGTGGACACTAGAGTGCCTTCATGTGCGCCGCTTCGCATAGAGTGATGCCAACTGCCTGTTTCCCTTTCCCACACCCTCTTCCACCGCCATTTTGTTCCTCCCGTGCGCCTTTGTGTCCATCGGCCCTCCCATCCGAGGGGAAAACGCTAATCCTCTCTTCGTGGGTTCCACAACGCTGCCCCGAACTTGTGAGATAAGGTGCTTGCTTCCGGGGGTTATAAGCCCCACGGATTATCGCCGAGAACCAAAATGGCTGCTGGTTTGTCGGCGAGTGGTATTACAAAGGGTGGCATCACCCTAGCAAAGCGCACATGAAGGCTCCCTAGTGGACACAAGAACTAGTATTCTGCGGTGTAGGGCTCTGGCCGTATTGGCAGCGATATGGCACCTCGGTACGAGTGGTCTCTTTGTGCGGCGCACTGACGTCACACAGAAGTCACTCGCTGCGGACTTTTATCCCAGAAGTGTCCGCAGATACGCCTCAAACATGTACGAGACAACAGATTCTGGCACACCGCTTATAAATTAAGCGAGACGTGTCTACAAAAACGCATGTGCGAGCAGCGGGAGTGGCCCCTGATGTTTCTTCGATCTGCGTACGTTGTTGACTGTGCGGGGTTTAATAACTTGGTGCACATGTGGGAATTATCTGTTGCCTTTCGACGGGGTTCGTACTTTATGCAAAAAAAGAAAAGAAAAAAAAGTAGTTAGTGTTTTTTTTTTAAATTACGGCAAACAACGCAAACAACAGAAAGATCTTAGCGAATGGTGAAGCTCAGAATACTGTTGACCTGCGATGTGGCGAGGGACAATTCATTCATTCATTCATTTGTTTATTTTCTGTCCTCATGAACAGCTTGACGCCTTGGTAATGATGCACAACAAAAGGTTCACAGGTTAGTTACAAAAGTCGTAAAAGCTACGAACTGCTACAATTACCGAGTGAAACGCCATGATCATGACCTCCGGGCACATCCCTTTCCTTGGTGCCATCGTATTCCGAGCTTCATCATTCGCTGGCATCCCTCTATTCTTCTACGTGATTGGCTGTATCCATGTTCAACAAAAAATGAACTAAAAAACGTTTCCTTTTTTATTTTTAGGAGAAACGTTTGATGCGGTCCTTTGGTAGAATTTAATTACGAACTAAACGATGGATCACTGGAGCCGAAAAGATTACGTTGCCGAAATCGAGGCGCTTGGGAGTGTATACTCGCATCACGTGATTAATCTCCTAACTGCATCAATCACAAATAGTTACGACGCGTCATTCTTATTGTTGTTGAGCTGTATACGGTTCACGCACTATTTGTTTGCTCCGCTATTCTACGAGAAGGATACAATACAACCGGACCTAACAGCTACGCTTTTTGCACGTTGCTTCGGATATGCATGCTGTGAGGTTTTAGAAACGGCTGAACTTTAGTAGCACGTTTTACGGTCAAATCAAAGGCCTCCAAGAACAAATTCGCTTGAAGAATTGGCCAACCAGCGCGCGCTTCCAACCCTGCAGTATGCATTTGCAACTCGGCGTAAGGTGGCACACCGCGTTTCGAGAAGGAAGTTCGTTCTGAGGGCATTCGAAGTGTCCGTGAAGCAGGAGTACTAATTGCACCATTGATAGTTGTAAACAAATAAAAGATTGTTATTTTATTTATGCCTACATCAACTATTTGACTACCAAAAAAAAAAAAAGACCAAAGGGAGAAAGAGCGAAGATCAAACGGGGAGGCGAGAAGGGCGTGCCCTCGGCTGGTTACATAGTCGAAGAATGTATGAAAGGAAAGATGAAGATTTCCCAATACAATGTTTTTCTTTCCTCGTTAACTTTGGCACACACCCAAACGAGGCATTAGGTTCATATGGTGCGCATTTTCCTAGCTCTCTCATGTTTGCTTCGTTCCTATATTGTCGAACGTTTCAGACATTGGATCTCGCTCTCAAGACGAGGGTGAGCGAATATCTGTCAGCTTGTGACTTTTCTCACCGCCAATGTTCTTCTATTTCTTATTTTACATTTGTGTATATATCAAGTCCACGAAATTTGTTGGATGACGCCCCAATGAGGTACGACTATATGACGGTCTCGAAATTCTCAAAATTTTTCGTAAAATAATACGTTGGCGACGAGTATTTTTTTTTTAGTAATCCCTGATTTTACGTATAGAAATTATTACGTTGCGTAAACCATCATGCCATCCTGCCAACACGTCTGTCATAACTAGGTGTACAGTCACGAAATTCTGGTACTCTATTTTTTTTTATCCTCATGCTTTGCAAGTTCACTTCGATTCAATTCATTTACCGGGATATGTTTATTTTAACTATACCCTCGGAGCGAGCTCATCCCAGTATTCGACTACTCCTCGCGCTCAATATCCTCGCACCCCAATTCCTCTACGCATCATAGTTCCCGAACACGAACTTCACCCGCTCGAACTTTACGCAACTCAGACCACCTTGAGACAACCAGACGAACAGCCAGCACGACAAGAGTAACCGCCCCGTCATCGCGTAAGCCCATCTCCGGCGGCTTCCCTCGGCCCCTCATCGCGAGACGGCATCGCCGGCAGGTGCGTCGCCGCTCGGATCCTTGGCCTCCCTCGAGTCCAGGTGACGGCCGTCGCCGCCTGCCGACCACACCCGCCAAGTCCCCCCAGCAGCACTCGGGAGCACGCGCTCGCCGCATCGGAAGGCAATGAATCAACACACTCGAAAGCTCCGTTTCAAAAAAGCAGCCCGCCCATGGCGAATAAAATAAAAATAAAAAGCAACGCCGCCGAGAGTTTTCGTCCCTGACTCGACGTGTCCACATTTCGAAGCGCGGGAGGGCGCGACAAAATATCGGAAGAAAAGAAAAAGATGGAATAAAATCGAGGAACTACACAACAGCAACGACCCGAGAGATGTTGTTTTGCCTGGCTGCCATCAGCAGCGACGCCGGGTCGTTTATTGCTCGCCGCGTCAGGTAGAAGAGTCGGCGGTTAAATTAGCATGGAAGCGGGCTGGCCACCACGAGCAGTGACGGCGCGAGATGCAGGAGGCGACGTGACGCGAAAGGGGATACGCGGGCGAAGCGCCCTTCTCGATGGCGGCATGCCGGAGTGCCGCGGCATCGTCAGCGGCACATACATCGCAACGCTCTCGCCCGGACTAGGCGTACACGGTACGTGCGAAAGCGGCCCACGATCGGACGTTTTACGGCGCCTTTTCAAAGCAGGTCTCGGACATTCCAGGTTTTGTCCGGATGCGGCGCAGAATCTACGGCTGTATATACGCGGCTTGCATGTGACGTCATGGTAGCATGCTGCTAGTCGTTACTATACTTGTTCTTGCCGAGCAAAACAAATTCGATGGTGGCGCAAATAGACCTTTTGCTAAATTAACCAAGCACCGAGGAGCATGCTGCGGGCGTAGTTACACGCGCTGCACGTGCTGGCGTCTGCCTTAGCATAGCCTCCTATATAGTGACAAAGCCTAGCAGACAGCCACGAGAAGCGGCCGCCAAAGTGGAAAAGGTGGAGCGGCAGAGAACGGATGAGAGGAGAGCCACGTGACTGGCGCCCCGCTGCGGTGAGACGCCGAAACACACTTCTCCCCATCGAAAAGGTCTGTTTGGGGTCCTCGCCACTGCAAAAGCTGTGCGCAGAAGTCCAGACTTCCCCAGAAATGGCTCTTTGATGCCTCTGTGCTACCAGATCCTGCCGCTCCAAATCTGTGACCGGCCACTCTACGGCTCCGTCGTCGAACTGCCAGGCTTATGAGTAACTGTTCTAAAGCAAATACCTAAACAAATTTCATCTTGCAAGCGTGTTCGTCGACGCCTTGGTTTGGTTAATTACTTGGAATCTGTTATACGGAAAAGGTAAGCGCCTGCGGTGCGTAGACCTACATTCCCAGCATGCTCCTTGATGCTCGGGTACTTTAGCAATAGGCCTATTGTACGCTGCAGAAGGGACGGGCCCAGCAAGCCCCTTTTCCATGGCTGCTGGTGTGACGTCAGTGCGAGTTGTGTATAGGGCTCTGCGAACGTTACTAAATTAATCCAGTTGTGAAACTCCCCGGAGGGAGGCACCTCCTCTACCTGACCCCACTTCAGTCCGCCTCCCGTCGTTTGAAGCGCCATCTACATTCTTGTATCACAACTATGCGTTCCATAGTGTGTGATGAAACGCCATCTAAACTCTGTGCTTCGAAACACATGTATTCCCTAGAATACACTGCAGTTACCATCGCAAAAGTCCCCAAACAGCGGCGCGTTGAACGACGGGACGGAGGCCCGGGGAAGTGGGGAGGAAGGCCCGGGGAGTGAGTGGAGAGAGGGGGGGGTATTACTCGTGGGAGCAGCGTCTAGGGGCAGTTCCGTAACTGAGCTAATCTATAGTAACGTAGGGCTCTGCGTCGGGCCGGGGCGAACTATTGACGAGGAGGATGTACTTTGAGCAGTTTGGGATCGCTTCTTTTTTTACTTCTTTACGTATCATTGTTAGGGCAATGACTGCACCAAAAGTGCGAGCGTGAGACGCGTTTGATTTTTTGGAATTACCAAGTTACTCCAAGCGCTCCTTGAGACAATCAGTAAATTGTACACGTGGTCCAGTCCCGTTTAACTATCGACCGACACGTAGTTTACAGACAAGACCGCGTTTGCGCCCTCACCGGCTGTGGACATTGCACCTGCGCACAAACCAGATTCGCCCGAGGCGAAGCTTCTGCGCATGCGCGGTGCCGACAGCAGCGCCACCGCACTGGCGTGTGACGTCAGAGAGTCAAGTTGGTCTATACAAGCTCAATTCGTTGTCTGATGCCAAGGTGACCTCGGGTTCTGAGTCTCGATGTTTTTCAAAGATGAATTGTCACCAGCTCGCCTGTTTGAGTATTTTTAACGTAGAAATTAGAACGTTTAGGAGAGACATAATAGTTTTTCTATCCGTTTAGAAAAAAAAATAGTTAAACAAGAAACTGCTTTTGTGACTTTTTTTTTCCTCGACTGTTCTGGGAAAGCTTCAACACTGGCGAAGAATGACTGCGTTAAGACGAGGAAGGCTTCACAAAGCAGGTACGATCGAGGTTTAAACATCTAAGTCTTTACTGGCCTCGTATACAAACCGTCTCTTGGATACTAGATATGTTAATAATTGTTGTTACGTTTTTTTGTTTTTTTCGTTCAGGCTCTTAGCTCTAGCTAGTTTTCTTTTGTTTTCTATTTTTCTGTAACAATTCCTTGGATATAGCGCAAGCTCTTTCGCCAGATTGACAACACGCAAGAAACGAGTTTCCGGACTGTAAAAAGAAATGGCCTGCCTGATTCCTCGCCATTGTTTCACCGCTCGCTGACTGCCTCTTGTCCCACAAGCCTCGAACGTGCGTTCTATCTCGCCAGTGACGAAACAGTTTGCCGTACTCTATTTCGTTACCACTACCACGAAATGTCACGTGACTCATGCGTGTCCAGGGTAGAATGGCAGTGCCGAAATTGCGCTGCTTTCGAGCTAATCTGCAAAACAAACTTAGTCAACAGACAACGCCGGCGAGATACAAAATATGTCGCTAGAAACAAATCGCATCGCGATAAGGTTCCCGACAATCATGGCCTCAACAAAACCGCCTAGTGTGAGTGTATTCCAATTCTCTCTAGTTCACCCTCAGAGTACACAAACAAAAAGGTGCAAAAACAAAGAAAAAGAGAAAAAAAAAGGCTGCAATAGCGCAGCTTCACGATGTTCTTGGCCCTATACATTCTATAAACTTGGCGGACTCGGAAATGATACAAATATTTCAACAACAAAGATATAATAAATAAGGAACGAGAATAATTAAGTAAAATAGAGGGAAAAAAACAATTGGTACGACATTTTTTTCTCGCAAGCTCAATGTGAACAAAAAAAGCAACGCGTGTTTTGTAGGTCATAAATGTCGAGGAATAATTCTAGGCTGTATTTATCGAAAGTAAAAAAAAGAAAAAACATAATCATGTTGCCCCGAACGACGCTCGCACTGCGGGAGTGCGCCTGCTTGCTTGGTAGCAACTTTGAAAGCACGCAGCTCGCTTGTATAACTTCTCTACGCCTTAAGCCGCGAAAACACTGCTGATACATCATGGAAAAGACAGTCTACAGACACTGCCTAAGGCGTTCTTCTTTCTCGTCTTTTGGGCACGAAAACTGCCTGCCGAGATGTTCGACGTATACGTGTGTATGAAGCTTCGAATGTGCTTGACGCGTGTCCCCACATCTATAATTCTGTCGCCTGCAGCGAACGCCGTGTTCATGTTATAAGCACTGTGACTTTCAAGTGAAACGGTGCAGGCATTGCGTGGCCGCATTACATTCAGTAAAACTGGAATTGTCGCACAATTCCAAGATGGAGGCAACGGTAACGATGCCGCGTAGACAGCTTCGTTACCGATTGTCCTCCGTCCGCAAACGTCTAGGGGCAAACTGGCGACGAGCACGAGTTGCGCACAGCGCAATACGTCTGAGCTAATCAGCGTGCGCGGCCAGTGGGTCAGCGCGGCCGAGCGGGGATTAATAGAGCGCGGCATATCTAATGAGGCGACAGCAGGGAGACGCGCGGAGACCGGCGCATGCAGGGTCGTTCAGACAAGGAGCGTCGCTGTGGTCAGCTATCAAGGGCCAAGTGCCGTCGGAGCGCACTCGCAACCTTTGCATACAAAGCGGAGAGAGAAAGAGAGAGGCTGACGGCTGACCTGGACCCGAGAGCAGCAGTACGTCACGCAGGCGGACGCCATGGACGGGCCCGCTCGCGGTGGGCGCCGATCCCTTTGTTTGTCTGTCACCGAGCTTTGACTGCGTCTGTGCACGTCTTCTTGCCATCGGCCGTGGTATCAAGCGTGGCGATACGGGAGCCGCTGGAGTTTATCCGTCATTGCCATTATAACTGCTATTAAGATGCAACTCCCGTGGTTAGTGCGATTCTGAACCAACAGATGGCGATGGGGTCGCCTTCTAGACCTGTACATCGATGCAAGAAATCGTGTGTGATGGCGCTTCGATACAGTGTGGTATTTTTGTATATCCTGAAATTCACATCCCTGGTCCGTCGCTTGTTTTTCTCTGCACGGGTTTTCTGTGGAACGCGCACGGCTGCGCCATTTCTCGTGCAAGGAAGCCAGTTGCCTACGCTCCGAGCTTACGTCAGCAGATGTGGTCAGAACAAAACGCGCCAATCGTCCTGAGGTAATGGCGAGACACATGCACAACAAAACAGCCGACGCGTTGAAAAATATATAAATGCCTGTGCGCAACTAGTACTCCGGGGATTTCGAAGTCCAATTGCACATATCTCAATGTGATCCCATTTATATGACGGGCCGGCCCTTTTGTCGAGCATGTGTTTGACTCTTTGTGGATTTCTAGGAGAACGTGATGACGTGATAGACGTTGGTCCGCAAAATTCTAGCTTGAGGAATTAAATACCTCACAAAATTAGAAACAAATGAACTATATTTTGGTTCAAATATCTCATTAAAGTAACTAAACGTTTATGTCGATCAAAAACTGCTTATATGAGATTAGAAAACACGAAAATCACACTCAGGTGTAGATATTGAGTTTGGTAAACCCTAAGCAGGACTGGTGCTGGAGTCTCAGTACGCTTAATAAAGCAATGCCCAAGGTCTAAAAATTCACTCACAGTAGGATCATTCCATGCGAAGGCGACGGCGATTTTACTTTCATGTCTGGAATATGTACTCTAAACAATTTGCTAAAGCTTCTGAACTCAACAAAAAATGTCTCTTGTGACATAATAAATATTTTTTTGCTGATATCATGCATTAAATTTTTCGAATTTGCATGAAACCTATAAAAGGCCGACCAACAAGCAGAGAGAAGGAAACTCTCACTCAATTCCTTGTTCCATTTGAGAAAGAGGGAGACCCTCCTCCTCTCTACCGGGAGTAGTTCAGAGATCCGCTTGTGTGTGGAGAGGAGAGCAAAAGTGGGCAAGAGAGAATAGAGAGAAGGAAACTGGGAACCGGTTTTTCCCAGGTAGAAGACGATTCTGTAGGTCGGACTTTAAGAAAAACATTGTAAAAAGACTGTTGCTTATCCCAGAAATTTAAGTGGGCGCCTTATTTACTGAATAATATTCCCTATCTTCCATTAAAATGTAAGTATTTAAAGACGCCATTTTGAGTCCAAATAGGAGCACCAAAAAGAAGATACATTCAGATATTTCTTTATTCTTTTTAGTCAACTTGGATTCGGGTAGCTAGCTATATTACTCGTTTCCTTTATTCTCTTAAAACTAATAATTGAAGTAGCTTGTATTAAATTTTCAAAGCCTCGTTTTGTTGCATCTTAATTAAACGCCAAAATCTCCAGTTTATGCCGAAACGGCCATATCGAGAGTCATAAAAAGCAATGTGGGAAGCTGTGCCCGGAACTTTCGAAATAGCCAAAAGTTCAAGTCACATCATCTGTTTCATATATCAAAAATTAGACAGGTACTTTTTGTTGTTGCTGAGAAATTATTTCTTTTTAAAGATGAGGCTCTCCGACCATGCCTCCGGGCGCCCGCCTCGTAGGCGACGCACGCCGGCGTTCGCCAGCGAGGCGTCAACAGTGTGAGACGCCGCCGCAAGGTCTCCAACACTTTCATGAAAAGACGTTTTATTCAGTTGAAGTCGATGTTATCCGGACTTCCATGCATCCGTACGTTACGTCATGCTACTGGAGTCTTAATTTTACTCTACTTCTGGTCAGGTAGCTGCTGACGAACGCAGGCCTGCATCGTCTGCTTATTAATTGGATTAGCCTAGAGACACCAAATGAGCTACGCTTAGAGTATCGGCACTCTTTTCCTCGATATTGTTGTGGTCGCGGCCACCTTTGTGCTTAGTACAAAGCAGACGTAAGTGCCGATCGTCATGATTCAAAAGTGCGACTTCCCAAGAATTCGCTTCGATGTTGGGAAGCTCATGTAAAAGATTGCTTTGCTTTGTCACGAACTGTGCGAACATAAGTGTCACTACTCTGAAGCGTAGCTTATTTGGTGGTTCTAGTTTAGCCCGAACGCACAGGCACAGAAAGAGAACGAACTGCATGACCTCGCGCTCTTGGCGTATACTTCAGTGGCTTCATCAGCCTGTAGTGTTGGCTGCCTTCTGAACTAAGATAAAGCATCTAACACGC
Organism: Ixodes ricinus; assembly: GCA_037355805.1. Classification (NCBI taxonomy): domain Eukaryota; kingdom Metazoa; phylum Arthropoda; class Arachnida; order Ixodida; family Ixodidae; genus Ixodes; species Ixodes ricinus. Next base: position 159,264 of record JAZHYW010053017.1, on the reverse strand, counting down.
CCCACTTAAAAAAAAAAAAGATCGCGAGTTTGTTTTGATTAACTAGGGATCTTTTGACGCACAACCGAAATCTCATATTGTCCTCCGCCAGATTGTGGGAACCTCGGTCGGTATTCAAACCTGACAAATAGGGATTCATAGGACAGCGCGTTGGCTAAACGCCACTGAGACGTTTGAATGTTTTGTGTTTTGTTTTAATATCATTGCCACTTAAAAGCCACCGAGGTGGTTGTAAAACAAAATATGGTCGAACCATTCCGACAAGCATAGTTCGAAAGCGAAAATGATTTCTGCAATTGATAAAAGCATTCAATTGTTTTTGATACGTGGCTGAATCCAAACGGGCGGAATTGCTTTCATTGCGCCATGGCGCCCATTTCATTTGGATCGCGTCAGGCATGTGTACGGACGCACAGTAGTCCGCGCACAAAAGCAGCTGTGGTGCACCCGCAGCTTCGCGCTTGTTCTTCAGAGATCTCTGCTGACTCTCTCACTGCAGGCATCCTGGCATCTGACACCGTAACATCTGGCGCTTTTTCTGTCTTTCACGTGGCGTTCCAAGCGGCCCACGACGGAAAATGCACATCAAGCTATTCTTGAACACGTGTCGCCATCAGTATTTTATATTCAGAAACTGCAACTTGCCGTAACTGAATGTGAAAAGTTTGAGTTCTAATAACATTATTCACGTGTAATGTATCAATATGGAAGCTTTGGAAAATCTAATATCGAAGGATACTTCGTAATTCAATGTCTCGTAATTTTGATTAGTTGAAGCGATTCCGTTTTTATAACACGATTAAATAATACCAGTTTAAATTTTATTTTTATTATTTTGAAATATACATTATCCGTACAGTTCGTTGCTTACTTAATTTATATCCAACTGACCGGTTACGTAAATTATCGTGGACGATGGGACGTTGTGACTCGAGAAATAAGTTTTCCAGTGCTACATACTGTGGTCCATTAAAGGGAAGATGGGGCGGTGCTGCATTTGAGAAAAAACACTTGAATTGTGTTCATTTCGCCTTTAGAATAACAAATATCACAATTAAATTTCAATGCGACGCGCCGGAGAGCCATCAAGAGCAATTTCAAAATAGGACTGAAGCCCCGCCTCCCTAGCCTTGGGCAGCCAAAAGATCCGTCGATGACGTCCCGTACAGCGACTGTCTTTCGCGTTTTCTCGCGTTTAACAATACTTGCTCAGAAAATGGTTTGGGTATTCGGGTTTATAGGGTAAAAATCCACTAGAATTCACTTCTAACTCATTTGTTTTCAAGAAGCTCCTTAGCTTCCCTTTAAAAGCTGAATAATAAGCCAACAACTTAAATAATTGTAATATCGAGACATTAAAGTATAGTGGAGAAACACTTCTTTAATTTGACATAAATCATATGACTGTAGGATGCATATAAAAAACGTTATAAACCGTCAAAAAAGGACCAAACGTCATGCACGGTGAGGTTGCACCTTAACGTAAGGCGGCTCCCATGAATCGCTGCTTCGTTGCAATGCAGAGGTGTACAAGGGAGAAGTGTCTTTGCTGAATGACCCGAGGGTCATGCCGGAACATTGCGTTCCGAGATAATCCTGCTACCAGCTTCTATCGATTTAAGCCTGTCATGTGAGGCGTTTGGCGACCAAACGTTAGACGAACCCAGAAGGAAGTTAACGAAATATTCGTACACAACCTACGAACATGTTTCACATCACGAGGGTGATATGAGACATATGAGACTTGAGGTTGGAGTTCGTAATCTCGAAGACGATCCTAACCTCGCCTACAGCAAGTTCTCCAAAAAGCTAAAACTTTGGTGTTACTCCTTCTTCCCTCTCGTGAAAAAAAGGAAAAAAAGGCAAAATGTATGAGCCCCGGATAAATCACAGAACGCATAAGTGAATTATCACGAAAAATAGGTTTTACCACCGATTTTTTAAACACCGAAATCCTGATATGCTTGTTGAATTCAAATCCGTAATAAACAAGTTGACTGCTTATATAAAGAAAGCAAAATCGGTGTATCATCAGCGATTGTTTGAAACCGTTATCAACGACCCAAGAAAGTATGGAATGCTGTAAATTCAATAACATGAAAGAAAAGAAAAAGCCGCCTCTAAAGGATACTTACAACTGCTGTTGACGGCAATACTGTGCCCGGCAAATATCTCGCTGACGTGGTGAATAAGCACTACAGGGATATCGGGGGTGCGTGGAATCGCCCAACGCGAGTAAACAGTATGCTCTAGGCAGCTCGGGTGTAATTGAACTACCTATTTCAATTGATGTTAAGCCCAGCCACTCCTTGTAAAATATGTAAGGTCATACAAAAAAAGTAACAATGTAGCCGTTGGTCTTGACGAATTTAAACTGGTCCCAATTAAGTTTGTGCCAGCAATAATTAGCATCCATTGTTTGCCATAGAATAAACCGCATGATAGAAACGTGTATCTTTCCGGATGAATTGAAGGTGGCAAGAATCACACTGGTATACGAAGGAAGGGGTGGAAACCTTCTTCAAAACTATAGATCGATTTGAGTACTTCCAATTTTTCCAAAGTATTTGAAGGAATCATTTATTGCCGTCTTGATAACTCTTTTCAGAAGTACCATATTATAAATAAACTCCAGTACGGATTTCAGAAAACGAGACCACCGAGCAAGCCCTCCTAGACGCCAAAGCTAAGATAATTTGCACGTGACGTCGAACGGAAATCGTACGCTACAGTAGCATTGGTGACGTAAAAAAATTGATACGGTGCTGCATGCTTGACTAATAATAAAAAACACTTGATCAACGGTGCAGCATTACGCACTGAATAAGATAAACCTTTATCTAGTGTAATCGTACGCAGTATGTCAATTTTATTAAGGTCTGCTCTTGTTGGCTCGAAATCAAACACTTACGTTGCACCACAAGGGTCGATGTTGAGTCTGCTGATTTATCAAGAGTATGTAAATGACATTACTAGCTCAGACTCATTGGAACTAGTCATGTATGCGGACGACATCGAATGCGTTTTTCAGCACAACATATTCGGAGTTACTTCAATTGAAAGCAAGTGATTACTTCGTAAAGTGCCGGCTTGGTTAACAATAAAATAAATTACAAGTAAACGCAAAGAAAACCAAGTACTTAACATTTCAGCCTATAAACAAACCAGTCCACAAAAAGACTATACGTTAAGTTTGAAAATAATGTGATTCAACAAGTCAGGAAGCTCAAGTTTCTTGGTGTTTGGTTTTCCCACGAGTTCACTCGGATCACTCACGTCAACAGGTTAGCCTCAGAGTTACCCCAAGCAGTCGGTTGCAGTCATAGAATAGAAAACCTGATACCAACCTGGTTAAAAGGACCGATATATTATTTCCCAGTGTACTCAAATCTTTGCTGCGGTAAATTAGCATGGGTGACTACCACGGCATCTAACTATAGTAGATTACTGATGTTACAAATAAGAGTACCTCGACCACTCAAAAATTACACAGGTAAAGTGAAAGAACTACCTACTGAACCACACGTCGCTAAATATAACATATTAACGGTCAGACAAATGTATTATTGTAAGTTTTTTCGGCTAACATAGAAACCAAATCTTAGCACAATACAGACACTCGCAAAATCGAAGTGATCCTAGCGGCGTAGTGCCGTGCAGAACCCCTTGCCCAAAGTTTCGGTTTCGATTTGGTAACTTCACTTCACGACATCCCGTTACGATCAAATGCATTGCTTACATTTTGGAATATGTGACTTTATATTTATATTGAAATGCGGGCGTTGCCTGCCAATACGCAAAAAATGCTGGGGCACGTTTTAAGGGGGAAAGGGGGGGGGCCTCCCGACGTGCTAGATTTTGTGCGCACGAAAACAGGACTACGAAGGCACATGTGAAGGGAGAATATTGGTCCGGTCATCCTGTTCCATCTGCTCAATGGATGTCTTGCATTATCCGTTTGGCTGGAGGGTGAGGCTTCACTCTAAACAGGGGGCCAGGCTGCCAGAAAGGTATAGGACGCGGCCGGTCGTACCCCTACCTTTCGCTTAGCCTATATTCCGTCTCACTAAAACCGTGCAGTGGAGCCAAAGCTACAGAGGAGAAAGTGTATGCCAACCTCTTCAAGAGGAGAGAAAGGAGGAACGGGGAGAACGGCTGGGATTCCCCCCCCCTTTCCTTCCTGTTGAACAGGTCGGGATACGCTCTCTCCCCTGTAGCTTTGGCTGTACTGCACGGTTTTAGTGAGACGGAGTGTAGGCAGGTCTCTGCGGCCGCTGGAAGTCCGTGTTTCAACGGTGGCTCTCACGAAGATGAATGAGTGAAATCCAAGCGGGCGCTGACTTTATTTTCATGCAGTGCCGAGATGTACCACTTTGAAAACGGTTCGTTCGAAACTGAAACAATGCCACATCTCTCCATGGTCAAACAGGTCCCACAATGCAACGCGGGCACTGTCGAATAGATTACTTCAAGAGTCCCCGCGTGCAACACTGCCCGCGGGGACTCTTGGAAGTAATCTATTCCACAAGATAATCTGGCGCCGTATTAAACATTTCGACGGACACTTAGGAGGGCACTAGAATTAGGACGAACTAAGGTAAAAACTTAACCAAATTTTAGGTGGTTACGCTTCTTAACTGCGCTGAAAGCCCGATCAACTCTGCATGCTTGTTCTCCAAATGCAAGAATTTTTGTTCAGGACTATCTTTTAAATTGTGATATCACGTTCACATAGACTCCCAACACTTTTTTTTTATCCTATTACATATGCATTTTGGGCTTTTTTTTTCACATCACTTTTGTGCTTCTATCCCTTGGTGTTTTGTTATTTTTTAACTTTTTTTTTGCCTATGTAAGTCAGATTTATAATCGTGGTTTTTTGGGGCGTCTATTGCACCTGCGAGTATTTTATCATGTCTCGCCTCGCTCGACGTTTACGCTATCATATTTATAGTCTCCTTTTATTGTGGTTTTTGGGTGCATCTTTTGCAGATTCGTTTTATGCACACTCCACTTTTACATGGTAATCTCTTTCTATGGTGGTTTTAAGTGCATTTTTACAGATTATTTTTATACCCAGTTATCTTTTTACGCTGTAGTCTTTTATTATTGTAGTATTAATTGCATTTTTCAAAAAATCATTTATACTAATTTTTTTGGCATCGTAGTTTCTTTTTTATTGTGGTTTTTAAAAGCACTTTGCAGATTCGTTTATCCTCATTTCTTTCACATCGCTTCTATGCCATATTTTAACTTATGCTGCCATATTTAACCTGCATAGCTGATATATATATATATATATATATATATATATATATATATATATATATATATATATATATATATATATATATATATATATATATATATATATATATGTATATATATATATATATATATGTATATGTATATGTATGTGTATGTGTAGTGTGTGTGTGTGTGTGTGTGTGTGTGTGTGTGTGTGTGTGTGTGTGTGTGTGTGTGTGTGTGTGTGTGTGTGTGCAACAGGTTTATCTATATTTGCATGCTATTGTTGAACCGCTTGAATCAAGTTGCGGGAGCGGTCCAAAGCGTCAAGCTGCCACCTTTGCAGCTCCCTGTCGAGCCCCGTCGTCAAAACGGTAACTTTTGTGCGGTAAAAAAGAGTTCCTCTCTACATACATGTATATTTTAGTCTTAAAAAAGAAACCTCAAAACCCGACATTGTGGCAACCGACGTTTCTCTGATATACTTAAAGAGCTAAGTCTCCCCGCGAAACGTCGGCGGCTATTCTGAGGTTGTACACATGTGCAACACGTGAGGTGCAACAACGAAACCCCAGTGATGGTCGTATTTACGCAGGAGCTCAGAAACCTAACAAAAAATTGGTGAGCAACGTACTCCACCAGTCGAGCTGAAAGTTTAAGCGAAGATCTGACAACGCCACCGAAGAAACCGCTTTTTTCCGATAATTTCTTATACTCATGGACTCCCTCGTACAGTGTAGCCCAGCAAAAGTAATTCACCACGATTTACCTCGTTGTTCTCGCCCTCCTGATATATCTCTCCCACTCTCTCTCTCTCTCTTTGTTGACCCTTTTTTCACTAACCCAAAACATAACCAATAAAAGTGACCAGAACCGAGCGGTCTCGGAACAATCTGGTTATCATTTAACGCACAACTTTGTTCCGCTTTCGTCATAGTAAGGGAAAGCACAAAATGGAGGAATATCAAAGTTTCTGTCACCTCTACAGCCGCGGACACAATGCTAATACATCATAGAAAAGACAGCTTGCAGACAAAGCCTGAATCGTGTTCACATTGGACATATACAAAAAGTTACTGCAGAGACGGTCGAAGCACGCATGCACGCGTATGTATGAAGCGAAGGTACTTCGAACATCGCTGTGAATTGTGCCATTAGGGCTGCCGCGAATACCGTGGCTTTTGGATGATGTACTCGAACAGCGCGACTCCAGCTTCAGTCTCCCGTAGCGTTTAATGTCACCGTCCCATAATTTGGAAGAAAATATTAATGTCGAAATAGGTCGTACGCCAGCCGGCACACTGTCCAACTGAACCGACGGAGCGTGGATGCCGCAGCAGCGATCTCGACATGCGGAATGCCGGCCACGTCTGGCTGTACTTCGCGTCGGCTTGTGGCCGGCGGCTGGTCACCCCCTGCTATGCGTTGCGTCTAAGAGCTTGCGACACGTCGATCTACGCCCGAGAGCTGGGTGGAGAGCGAGTCCGCGACGCGGAGTCGGACGCCCACAACGGACGAACACGGCGGCCGTCGCCTTTCTCTGAGCGAGAAACCAGACGCTGCTGTTCCAATCAAGAATGGCGAAGAAGCCTGTGGCCTCTCAAGATAATTGCCACGTTCGAAAAATCAGTTCAAATGAACTCTGGCGGCCAGATTAGAGACTTACCAAAGGCGCATGCGCAAAGGGCACGGTTGCCGCCGCCGCCGGTCTTGCAGTCTTATCGGCCCCGGGTGCCCGAAGGACGAAACGTCGCGTTCTCGTCCTCGAACGGAAACATCGAACGCTGGTATCTCGGTCGCAAAAGTCTTTCGTTCTTCTAGAATTACGCGATAAACGGCGTCGCTTCTTAGCGCGAGTTCTCCGGCCGCTTCAACGGGAGCAGGATGAATTTGGATGGGCGAGAGAGAGGGAGAGGCGGGGGTGGGAGACTGAAGGAGGAGAGGAAGTGATCCGCGTTTGGGCGGCTGCTCCACGTGGAGCGGTCTCCTACTAACGCTCTTTCCTAAAGATGAGCGACTGAAATTTTCTCGGAACTAGCGGGATTTCGTTTTGCGAAATCGCTGATGGTCTGATGCTGATAGGAAGAAGAAGAAATCACGACCACGGAGGACCTTACAATGTCTCAAGCGGTTGGGTGTGGAAATTTTGTTCCTCTTTCACACGCAAGAAACCTTACTTTCGTAAGTCAGCACGTGTGTGTATGTGCTTTCGAGTAAAATAAAGTCATAATTTAATTACTGTTAAAGACTAGGTTATTATTGTAACCGTGTTTCGACTGCTCCTTAAGTATTAAAGTGTTTTCTTTGTTACGCTTGCAAGAATACATTTTTCTTTTAATTCCCACGCCAATGTATACACGTAAAAAATAAAACACCACTTAATTTATGTCTCACCTGCCCGTTCAAATACAACACGAACCTAAAATTGCAGTAGGTGAAGAGTGCAAAAGTTTCTTAAATATTCCCAGGCTGTATGCGTAGCAATGCAAAGAGACTACACGCGAAAGCACAGCACCAAATGTTCGTGACAAACAGATTTTATCTTTTCAGCAGAAAACATTATAATACGGATTTCGGAGCAACCGTGAAAAGTTGATTTGGGCCAGAATGTTCAAAAACAACATAGCTGATGATAACAATTTAAGCTTCTTATTCTCATAAACATGTTATCCCGTATTTTTCGCTCGTAGAACTACCCATGTTTTGGTCACCGCATCTCCGTGATCCACAAATCAGTTCCCTATACTTTGTCTTAAAGCTGAAATGTGCCGCATGTCATACATTATAGGATATTAAAATCAATTTGATCGAATATCAATATTATTAATAATCTTTGAACAGAATTATCACACTTTCAACGTGGCGATCAGACATCGAGATGAACTACTTTTTTAAATTTTAAAGGGAGTTGCGTAATTCAGCACAAGACAAAAGATAATAAGTAAGTAAGTTTCACGGGAGCAACATATATCCACCATGCACATTTCTGAGCTTCGTGGACTCCACTACTTCATTCGCCTCAAAAGTGCGCTGCTACCTTAGGTATACGCAGGAACAAGACGGTCTGTAACTGTCCGTCCTTACCGTCGGATTTCACGATACTAGAGGGACAGTCACGAGACAAGGGCGCTAAACATAGCCGGCCGCAGTCGGTGACGTTCCCGCGTCAAGATCACGGGTCGGCGGCGGCGCCAAAGGATTTTCATCTTCCCGCCATTTCGTTTCTCCTCCTTGGCGATGATCGGACCAGGAAGAGACGAATGGGCCAACTGCGAGCCCGATGCGCTGTATAAACACGCGAAGCCGTTTCTCGGCGCTTTTCTGCCACGAAGGCACCAGCAGGATGAAAAATGAGCTTCCGATGCTGGTGAAAGCAAAAAGAAGGGTCGGCGGAGGAGGCAAACGGGGCAACTCAGTCGAAGGAAGAGGCTGTTTTCAAGTTTGAAGCCTCATACATCCGTGTGTGTCTGCGGACGGTTGTGTTTTGTTGGGACGGCAGCGAAAGACAGCCACTGGAGAAATGGGTTCCCGAAATACGCGCCGGTCCCCCCCGCACGCGAGAGGGGGAACCGCCCCGCGCTGTCACCGAAAGGGACATATTGCCGAGTGCCGGTAGAAGAGTCATCGCGGATCGTTGCTCACGCGGAAGTCCGGACGGCTCGACCGTCTGCGGGACAGCGGTCTGCCCCCGCACAGGTGGCTCCCGGGTGGCACACGCACCGCGATGTTCCATCGCGCCTATAGACATTTCTCACAAGGGCGCCGCCATCTTGAAATATCGTCACTTCTAGTATAGGCCAAAAATATTTTGCCGTCGCCACGCCAATAGAATACATTTACGATATAAGCGTAACTGTCACCCACTATCGATCTTTCCCCTCTATTTTTTTTTTTACTACTTGCAGGTTGAAATTTTTTTATATTTTTTCGTCGCCCATATTGGATATGCCTACCAGGTGGCTGTGGACGAGAGTAAGCAAAAATGTCTATACACTGTGCGACACTGTTAGCGCCTGCTTGCTCGCATTTTACTTCGAAAGGGGCGCGCATCGAGCTTTACCATTTAGATTAGCACCTCACTGAGTACTGTCCACCAGAATAGTAGTTTTAAAGGCAGTCTTTCAATACTAAAACACACACACACACACAAAATGGCGATGGTTTGTTTGCGTTAACAGTGTCACGGATTTCACGTTCTTGCGTATTCTGCGGGAGAGGCGAACGGAGAATGTCAGCCTACTAATTCGATGTACAGCTTACACGGAGCGTTCTCGCAGTTTAACGGCGGAAGCTTACTTTCGTCATGTTATTTCTGGCTTTGCTGTTCTATATGCATCAACTTTACCGAGGTATACGCCCCCTTTTTGCGCGAATGAATCGAGCAACAAGTTGAAAGAGCCTCAGCTGGGGGTCTGAAAGACAATACGCAAAGGGGGAGACTCCCGAACCGCCTGGCTCTTAGTTTTATTCGACGATAAATTGATGGCTAAGTTAACTTTAAATAATAGCGCGTCACATATAGGGCCGTGGAGCGAGTAATAATTTTTATATAATTAATCGGTGGCATTGATTTGAATGATAGTCTGTTAATCGGTCAGATGTGGAGATTGATAGACTCGTTAAAGTATTGGAAGTAATATATAGAGCATTAGACATTAGAGAAATACAATTGGTGGCATCCGTATAGCCTTAGCGGTGCAGGAACAGTGTGTTTTAATTAAATTATTTCATTTCATACCTTGGTTTGTTTGGCATACATTCAGACGCGAAAGAGAGATGGACGACGTAAAGGAAGAACAAAAACAGAAGTATGCACTTTTCAACTGACGTCAAGTGAGAGGTTTGTGTTATTTCTTAACAATATTTATTTGAGTGGACCCTTAAAACGTTAAAAGGAGCGGTGCCTTGCTGATACCTTATGCCCTTTACAACACAGAAATCAAAACCAAACGCCAATTGTAGAAATGTTCTCCAGCAAGAAGCTAAAAAGTATATGTTCTAAATAACGAAGATATTCATCATGCAACACCAAAACATGAAAAGAAAAAAAAATACACCAATACGTAATTACCTTTATAGTACCAAAAGGGTTGTGCGTCGTATATGACGAAGGAGAATACCAGGCTGATGCGTGTGCCTCCAGCGCGACGTGAAGCTGTAACTACATTAGTTTTAAACTAAAAAGTAAGAAAAAACTGGAGTTTTTTGCTTTTTTCATACGCCGCGCGAAGTAGTTCTTAGACGATTTGGAGGTCCGGGGACGAAGCGATGTTTTTTCGGCGCGTAAACGAGTATAGTATGCAACTCAATTCTGCTAAGTATCTGAAAGACTCAACAATGCACGGATGTCGTAAAAACTGCTAGAAAGAACTTTAAAAAAAACTTTCTTAAAGTCCAGGTTAACTAAACTGTCTGAATCTCAAATATACCCACCATAAAATAATATGTTGCTGGTTTGTATAGCGGTGTACGGGCTATTTACTTATTTATTCATTGCACCCTTAAAGGCCCAGCAGTGCATTATATAAAAGGAGGTGGGAAGGAAAGGGGCGGGGGGGCAGATAACTAAAAAGTGAATAGGTACGAAGCAGTCATTATGCACTAGTACCAATGTTAATAAAGAGAAAGAACAAAGAAACACCAGATTTCCATACAACAGTGAGGAACATATATATAAAAAACATAATTACAATCATACTGAACATTATAGTAAGTTAACAAGATGCATGTAACAATAGAACTATACTTTGTTTCAGTTTGAAGGTGCCTGAGGAAGTTTCTGAGATCGCCTAAATATGCGAAATGACTCACTTGCAGGCCTCTACATCCTAGAAATCCATAAATCATAGCGATCCGCGACCGATTTCCTGTTAAAAAGAATCAAGATGGAACACACGAGGTCATCTCCAGCGATGGGAGGAGCATTGTTCCGGCAGCCAGGGTGACATGTGACCAATAAAAACGCGACGTTTCGTTGAGTTTTCAAACGCTGTTATTACAAAATGTGCGCGCTTTTGTAGATGATAAAAGCAAATAAGAGTAGTAGTCGAAAAACGTTAATTTTTCGCGGGGAAGGAACATAAGACTGCAATATTGGTCTCAAAAACAGCGCACTATGTCTTTTTTTTTTTACTTTTTCTTTTTTTCGCGGGAGTGATGTGTCTGGTCTTCAGCTCTCGAGCGCGCGCTCGCTGGGTTGAATTGTGGTCCGGACTGTAGGGGCAACGAGCCGCGCGCATTCGAGATATCCCTCCGCGGTTTCATCAGTTGGAAGCGCGAGGATCCTTCGCTGGCCATTGGCTCACAGTGGTCCCGGTTTCGGAACATGATCCTCTCATCGCCGGAGACGACCTCGGTGTGTTGCGATCTTCGATTGATTGTTTAATAGGGAAATGGGCCGCGTATCTTCATGATTTAGGGACTTCTATAGGATGCTCAGAGCCAGCAGATGACCTATCGCCATATTTAGGCGATCTCAGAAACGTTTTCAGGGCACCTTTAAGTGACGCAAACGACGCTACGAGGTAGCGGGATTAATCAAGCAGCACCAAAAGCGCGAATCACTTGGTTTCTTTTAACGTTTATGATTGGTTTAGCGATGATAAAACACGTACAAAAACACTTGGCATTAAAAAAACAAAGAAAAAAGATGCAACATCATGTTTGTGGCTAACAACTGTGTTCAGTGCATCCGAATAGCGCGCGCCACGTGCGCCGACTAACGGTGTCCCGTTGTGTTGCTCCGTCGACGTACACGACTCCGCCTCGGAAACCCGATCCCCCGAGAACAAGCTGGAGGAGGCGGCGCGATCGTTTCTCTTCCTCGCGGCCAGGTCGGCTCGTCGTCGTCGCCGAGCAAAGGTCGAGAAATGCGCGGGCGGCCGCTGACGGAGAAGGGATTCTTGGAAGGGTTCCCGGCAGCTGCCCCATCGCCGGCCGAACGACCGGGCTTCCCAAATATTTGAAAGCGGACCAAGTCGCCGAATAAGAGCGGAGTGTAAACAGCCGACAATTGTTCAAGACCGCCCGAAATAGGTGTCGACACTTCCAGTGGATCTGGGTCCACTGGAAGTGTCGACAGAACACAGTCGCTGACACTGGCGCCTTTTCTTTTTCTTCTTCTTTTTATCTGCCCATGCAAGATTGCGAAAAGTTGGATTCATTTCTGCGAAATTATTCGAGCGACAAAGGCTGATTCAGCGGCGCCGTTCACATTACTGCGTGCTGTTCACTCACTTTCATTGGAGAGAAGAGAGTCCACCCAGAAGGTTTAAAAAGTGCCATGTCAGACAGCGTTCGCTCTGATTGCGATACTTCTAAAGCCATAAAACCCAGGATGTCATACACTGGGCGCGATTGTATTTGTGGAGAAGGTGCAATCGCAATCTAGGGAAGGCGCAATAAATTTTCTGCAACGTTACAACTTTCAGCCATTACGGCAGCAGTGTAGGCTGTAAGACGTCTCAGCTTTCAAAATAGAGTTTTAATGCACTATGGTGATTTTTAAAAGGCATTTTCTGGAAGGCTTCTACTAACTCATTCAAGCGTGACCTGTAAGGCAAAAATAAACATTTTTGAGGAGATGCAAAGAAATATTAAACGTAAGTTGTCAGTTAGGAAGCGGATGATTGTTTCCCGTAAAGAATATGCTATTTTGTCGTCGCTAAGATTCAACGATTTTTTTTCTTTCTTAATGATGTTTAATGGTCTACATTTGAGCGCCTTCCTTTCTTTGTCCACGTTCGCGCGTGAGGACAAAACCTGCTGCCAAATCCATGCTTGATGAATAGTCTGTTCTAACGCTTGGGCAGTAGTTAATCGAAGTAAAGATGACCCATACCCATTGTATGGGTCCTCTAAGTTTAAAAGGCGCGGATAAAACAAGAAAAGAAAATATGGTGATTTCAGTTTGTTATTTAACACCTGGGTTTCTATCCATGCTACACTGGGTTGACAATGAACAAAAAGCAAGTCATTGTTCACAGCCTCGGGTCAAGTCCTCCGTTGCGTCACAACCGACATAGGAAATATTGTCAGACATAACGTTTCATCTTCATCATCCCCACGTGGTGTCCAAATTTCATTATTACTACAAACGCCTCATAATATCGAAACTAAACATAGATTTGGAAATTTTCAATTGGATTGGCGATTACCTAAATTCAAGAGAACAGTCCGTGTTAATTAACGGTTTACAGTCCCCTTATATAGGAATAACACACAGAGTCCCACAAGGGTCGGTACTTGGCCCTCTCCTTTTCAAAATATATATATGATATAGTTGAAGGCGTCTCTTCAAATATTCGATTATATGCAGACGATTGCATTTTGTACAGTGATGTGACCTGTGATGCTCAAGTGTTCCATCTTCAATGTGATTTTGATAAAATTGATGACTGGTGTATCAAATGGCAGATGCGTCAAAACGTATCTAAATGTATTAGCGTTAGATTCTCTAGAAAAACTAAGTTTGTCCCTTCATCCTACAGTATCCGTTGTGTTTCACTGGGACTGGCATTGGAGGCTAAATATTTTGGAGTTATTGTTTCGTGTGATTTGAGATGGAATAAACATGTTATCTATATTACAGCGAAAGCAAGCCGGTCACTGGGATTTATTAAAAGTAATTTTAGGATGGCTCCCCCATCTTTGAAGGAGACATATTTTTCTCATGTGCGGTCTGTCCTCGACTACGCCAGTGAGATATGGGATCCGTTCAGACAGAACCTTATAGATCAAATTGAAAAGGTACAGAATCGCGCTACGAGATTTGTTATGGGTAATTACGATTTCAGAGCTAGCATAAATGAACTTAAATCGTCTCTAAATTGGATGCCTCTGAGTCAACAACGGAAATTGCTCCGTCTCAATGTGTTACATAACGTGCTTTACAACAATAGCGCAATTTGTAGGTCCAAGTATATTTCTGACCCTGCCTATGTATCAGAAAGAAGAGATAACTGAAGGAAAATTAGTCTATTTCACTGCAGAACTGATGTTTTCATATGCTCTCTTTTTCCCGCGGTTCACTGACGATTCGAATAACCTGCCAAGTGACATTGTTGAAACGGCATTGTAAGAACTGTTTTTTTTTAAAGATTCAATGTTACTTTTAACTACCGTTGTGCATTACTTCTTAAATAATTGTGTTTCAACTTGTGTTTGTAGTGTACAACTTTTATGCCTGTACCCCTCCCTACTATAGGCGATGTAGTATTCAATAAATAAATAAATAAATAAATAAATAAATTTTATAATCATCAGCGCTTGTAAAGGTTGTTTCGCCTCACTGCACCCATGTACACGGGAGCGGTAAGCTTACAGGGGCAAAACCTGTGGTCAAAACAAAAAGTTCCCGAGGAATAAAAAGCATTCATGATTATAGTGACCTTTAATTTCAGTATGTGCTGTAAATCACAGGTTATCACCCTTCGTGGAAATATTACGTTTCTTCAGCATGGTGGGCAGAAATTAAAGATTTTTAAAAAGTGGGCCAAGGATCCAGTGCGAACATGCATGTATGTCCGGCCTAGGAATAAAAGTCAAGCACGCCCGAGTTTCTAATAAATATTAATTATTGCTGTGTTATTGCGGCTCGTAATTTTTCCGGGGAGTATTACAATTCGTGTAGTTGTTAGGCTGAAATAATTTACTTTAAGGAGTTTTGCTGAGAGCTGCAAAGAGAGGGAGCAAAATGCGAATGTCCCAAAATATAATAGGAATGGATAAATTCTAATATAGACGATATAGACGATTACATCCTTTCGGACTACGCTCTCAGAAAGCCAATAACTTCGCCCCCCCCCTCCCCCTTCTCGCGAGGTATTGAGTCAATGGTGCAACGACTAAGAACATAACAATTTCAGTTTAACAATAGAGCTCGATTTAGCGTTGAGATAACCAGATGGCGCGGACAAACTGGTGTGTGTACGCTTACCCCAATACACATTAATGCGAGGCTAGAAATAACGGCAAAAATAATAATGGACACGAGATTTATGATTTAGGAAAGAGGAGCAGACAATGTAGTTATCAGAACAAGCTCCAGCTCAGTTGCATACGTCGTCCTCATTTCTTTCTCTCTTTCTCACTTCCTGTTTTTCTTCTAATCATTATCTCTTCTAGTTTTTTTTTCTTCTTGCATTTAATTTTCAAATATTACTTTACATCAAGAAAATTTTCACTTTTATGCCGGCTGATGTTTTTCCCCCGCGAGGGATCTAAAAGTGTCTGCTTCGCGGGCAACGGGGACGACATTATTTTATGGAGCGAATTTAAGTTTCCCTGCCAGTAAGTCTATACACTTTGCTTGTTCTCGCACTTAGGATGCGAAATATTCGCCCAAAATTTCACTGTTTCTTTGATGATGGATTGCAAAATATATATTTTTCAAAGTTTGCGATTGTTCTATATGTGAAGTAGAAACATACCATCCATGTAGATAATCGTGCTATTATCCACAGGCCTCGTTCTAAATTGGGGAAAAACACATCTGCATCTCTCGCATAATTGTGACACTATCTTCGCATACCGTAATTAGGATGTTACAACGTGGATTGACATTAACACGTGAATTCGACGAATAGACCTTTAAGCTTGAACCCTTTTTTTCTCCCGTTACTTACCATCCCCAAGACGATTTTGACGACGTTTTCCTGTTTTAAAGTCAGGACTACAGTGAGTTAGATCGCAAACTCTGTTATCTGGTATTTAAATTTGTACAGCTTTTATTTCTCTTTCTCACGATCCATGGCCTCGGACCAGCGACTGGAAAGAGGGAGCTATATTACCAGCCTGGAGACACAAAACTTCCGCTTCGAATTACGATTCCTCCGCTCCAATAATTAGTGCTTCGGTAAACAACAATGATCTAATCGTCAAAAAAAAAAAAGAATAAACCATCGACTTTACAGTGGACCTCCCTCGAGGAACGTTCCACGCACGCACAGGCCCGCCTCACGCAGCGGCCAAAAACCTCGAACTAAAATTGACGCCCGGATAGGGGAGTCGCACTACCTCTCCTGCCTGCTTCCGCGACTCCTCCGAGTCGGAGAGGGTGGTGGCAGAGGTAGTGCAACTACCTTCGTCGACGCCAATCGCACTTCTAGCTTTCTCCGCTTGGTGTTCCCACAGCGCTGCAGACACGATGTCTGAAGTATCTGCCTTCGCGTCTCAGTCATGTTGGGAGCACGTTTAGTTCATACATTTGTGTGACTGTCTGTAGACAGTTATTGTATGACCAATGTCGATACAAGGAACACCTCAGACAGTGTTCGCACATTGTCTTTTGTGTAATGTATCAGCTGTGCGACCACGGCTTAAAGCAAAGTTGAGACTCAAAGTCTACTTGAAGTTCGGAGAATGTCATTTAGGCGTTTCGTAGCCGGACCCAGCTAGCGAGATCACGCTTGCCCGTCCCGCACCCCGTAAAGATCTTGATCTCCAAAAGGTATTTACTCAAAACCCAAAGGTAGACAAAGCAGGTGTCTAGCGTTCCAAGCGTATTTTTCGTGCGGCGGAACAGGCGTTTCCAAAATAGACCGACAATCAAATATGAGATAAATGCGAGACACGACGTAAAATAAGCAGTACCGCCGGAAAATTCAGTAAAAAAAAATCAAATGAAGCGAATTTATTGCAGTCCGCGCGAGGCAAATAAATACACCCTTTCATTTAACGTGAGCGACAGCTGCGCCTTGTTCGGGCAACACTGCGGAGGTCGCGCAAGTGGCGAAGGCAAGCGCGCCTGTGCCGGCTCCGATATATCGGACGCCCGCGCTGATGTTTTCCCTACCATAATGACGACGACGCTTTCGAACAGGACATTTTAGACTCGGCTCCACATGCGCCCCCGGACGGCATGCCTCGTGTGTCTCTTACGCAGAGAGGCTCAAAACGAATCTAATAATATCGTCGACCACACCGGCGCATTCAGCTGAGAATGCACATACGCGCATAAACACATGCAGGCACACATACGCGGGTGTGCGCGCACAGACACACACACACGCACGCAAGCACAGGCAGGCACACACAGACACACGCACGCGACAACACAAACGCAAAGACATATCCAGATATCTAACGTGCATGAAATATAGCAAAGAACGCGAGAAAACGCCAATAAATCATACTTCTAAAGGCTGGACTCCTTGAAGCGAATCTGCGGAGAACAATTAATCGACGAAGGTCTCCAGGCGGCGCGGTCGCTCTGCGCGCGGCGACAACACTCAATGAGGCCGCGAGCAGAGCGAACGCCGACATGTGAAATACGCCGCTTATTTGCACGCATATTCGCTTCAACAAGCCCGAGTCAAGGCCCATTGGCGACTTATAATACTACCAGGCTAATGATTATTATGTTGGGGATAACCAATAACCCTTCGATGTGATCGATTAGGTAGTTCTCGTCTCTCTCTCTCTCATCCTCTGTAACGCGCACTCTCCCCCACCTTTCTAACAGCTAGGATGGCGAAAATCAAACTCCCGGAAAGACCGACAATGCTCGTGTGCACAGTTTTTCAATAATAGGCTACAACTATACTACTACTTCTCTCGACATATTCTTTTCGATATTTCTTTCCAGTTTGCGAATATTTCTGAATATGGAATAAGATATTCAAACAGACTCGCGTTGGAAACTTTGAGTGGTCCCGCACGTCGGTTAAATGGTAATCTGAGATAAGACTTAAGCGTGCATCAATGACGGAGAGCCATGAAACTCACTATGTAGAGGTTTTTTATGCATTAGACACGCGTAGTCGATTCAAACCGTGGTTTTTATCAAAGGCGTTGTGTTAAACTCGTGTCCAATGAATATCGTCAGTTCTTTTAATTTTTAAGACTTCAGGCGTTATTTATTTTGAAAAACATGTTATGGGATGACCATAAGCATCATGTTAGCTCTACGGTGTCACGCGTTATAGGCTGAACTTATCGTCATCAGACTGTGTTCCAACTTCCAAGCCACTGTCAAAGCAATAATTTTATAATCGGTGCATAATTCTTTCTTAAAGGTATGTTGAGCCAAACATTTCAGTGTCTATAATAAGTGGCGCACTATCTTTCCATGAGTCAGCAGCCGCCGGTGTGCGCGAGCTACACGCAACGGAATTGACGTCATCAGATCCCCATTCAAGCTTATTAAGCATGAATGGGAGATATGATAACGTTAATTTCATTGCGTGTGCTCGCGCACACCGGCGGCCGTATACTCATGAAAACATAGTGCGCCACTTATTATAGTGTTTGGCTCAGTATCCCTTAACCCACTGCCACCTGGTTTGGGGCACTACCATTTTTGCAAACTTAGAAAAGCTATATCTCATTACAGACAAACAAATACCAAAGAATAATTTCGGCTGCTTTATAATATTCTCATACCGAACAGCTAACTGAACGCTTTCAAGCGTACGATATAAAAGAAACGTATATACAGCTACAAGCTTAGTAAATGTTTAAAATCTAAAAACAAATAAGAAAATCAACTTTTTGTTTTTGGCCAAAATAACCCTTCTACAGAGTTCTATGCCCGTCTATTCCAGACGTAAGCATACGATTGAAAAGTTTACAGATGAAAAATAAATACAGATATTAAATGCCAAAGTTTACGCTTCCTAACCTTCTGAATTGTATAGATGGGAAGAAAATAAATATAGAAATAATTTAATTTGCTGAACTCCGTCATAAGTTTTTAAACAATATGGTGTGTTTATGCTGTTGGTGCTTTTGGCTGAGTGGTTATAATATGGCGAGAGAGTGTGTTCGCGCTGTTAGCAGTATATATATTTTTGTCTCACTTTTTTAAACACTAACTTCTTTGTGTCGTTGTCATACGGGGGCCGAGGGCTCGTCACGCTGTCCATGAACAGCTTTCTTCCTCGACCTCCTCCTCCGTCGCTAATGTACTGTACTGTTGACGGAAAATAAACAATTATTATTATTATTATCATTAAATTGCGTTTATTCGAGGCCTATACATCCATTGGTATCGGGATCATTCCTTGCACAGTACGCCGAACCCGCAACTACCTCGAGTAGTAGGACCTGCAACCCACACCCGGAACGAAGCCGCCACGCAAGTTCCCCTGAGGCGAACAGCCAAGTCCGCCGACAATCATTTTCCACTTTCAAAGTGGGACGCCCAACAGGGTGTCCACTTTCCCGAATTACAAGCTCGAAATGCGTATCCTCCCCAGTCTCAGGTTGTGTTTTGTTTCTGTTTCGCCGCGTCACGAAAACGCTGACAACTCTTTCTTGATCGGAGCCCGTTCTTTCTTTTCCCGTTCTCGAAATCGGAAAGGCCAAGAACCGCCCACGCTTTTTCCGCCATCGCTCCGCATAAAGCCGTGGCTGCCACCGAATGGCCATTTCTCCAGGTGCCCCGACCAGTGCACAATGAAACGTACCCGAGGTAAGCGGCAGACAAGCCCGAAACTCCCTAAACATATACGTTCGTATAGCTCTGAATCGCTTTCCGTGTCGTGAGCGAGAAATTGCGGCAATAGGTGGTCTACATTTTCTTCGAATGCGAGGAAGAAATTAAAGCTCAATCCGAGCGAACCAAGTAATACCCATGTTTGGCAATATGGCATTGTCGGTATGCTAAGACGGCGCATTTACAGCTCGCCTAATTGAAGCGCGCGTGTTTCTTTAAAACGAGCGAATAGTCGCACCCCGATGGATTCAGATCCCAGTGTTCAGTTGTAGGAGATATTTCTGTCATTGTATCGCAATGTTTTGCACGACAGGCGTACAAGATACGTGCATCAACACGTGGCTCTGACGTAACGCTGCGTCGCTGGCGCTGCTGTTGCCACGGCGCACGCGCAGTCGCTTCACGTCACGCCAATGTGGTTACTGCGCACGGACGTGAGCAACCTGGGTTCGTTTGTAAAAAGCACGTTAACTTATAAATTCATAAAATAAAAAAAATATTGATTTTCGAATTTTTTAAAAGTGAAATGCCTTTCGAACGCACGTTGCTCGCCATAACAAAATGCCCCCCCCCCCCAAAGAACACACACGCACGCACGCACGCACGCGACGCACACACACACACACACACACACACACACACAGCGCGCGCGCGCGCACGCACGCACGCACACACACAAACCAACACCATATAGGTTTGTTGTTCTTCTTTCCTTTGTTTTTACTGCAGAAATTAACTACACATAACTTTTGAATAAGTTAAAGGTTCGTACTAAAACTTGGCACTCGGTTCGCACCGCTGGCGCTGCATTTGGGCGGCTAAGCATTCGGCAATGCGTATACTTTATTTTTACATTATAATAATTTAAAAAAAAAAGTCATTTTGTTTTATTGACACGTTGTGAATTTTGATCGCGCAAATAGCGACAAAGCGCGAAATACGGCAGCTTGGAAAGCAAGGAACGTGTTGGATGACTGCCCTACGGACATTTACAATATCTATGCTGTCGAGTCTCGTACGTTGTGTGGGTCTTCTCCTCCCACCACCCACCATGCAACCAACATTAGTCGCATACGTGTCGAGCGCATCGCGGTAGCACTCTTCGCGCCTCAATTCACTGGCCGCGAAGGAACATGTACCGACTGTTTCCGCCAATACTTTCACACATACGTCAGGGATCGCGAAAATGAAATCTACCAATTAGCAAAATAATGACCAAACATTTAATAATTATGTTTTCAATTAGAAAAAAATAAAATAAAACGTTTGTTTCCAGTTAGAAACTTGCTTAGCGTCATCGAAAACCCCTAGATCAGGCTGACAAGGCGAAAACGTGAACGATAAAAAAGTTATCATTGTTTTTACATCGCCAGCCGCATCCGTATGACATAATTAAACATTGACAAAGATAAAAGGTAACGAGGTATCTTTAGCAAAACCTAGGCAAAATAATGTGTAACCGAAGATATAAAACATAATTTAAACGAGGTTTCGCCTGGAGGCGCATATTCGTGTTTTTGTTTTTTTTGCGCTTTTGTACGAGTTTTTTTTTCCCCTTCTTTTTTAGCTTTAATCCTCAACTCGAAAGCGAAATGAGAAATCATGTGGTCGTGACGTGCTTCCAAAGGTTCCACCGTGCTTTCTAAGCACACCACGGAACTTGTCGTTCTAGAGCAATGCTAAGGGCCGTCACGGCACCCACTGCAGCCACGAACGCGAATCCAGATATTCGTCGACGGATTGATTGTTGAGGAGCGCATACGTCCGAGTGACGCAGTTCTCGTGTCCAATGCGTGAGCTGGGTTCAGCTGGCGTGCTTGGGCACCGTGGATGCGTCACAGTGAAAAGGCAAGGACCTTTCGAATAAAAAAAAAAAGGTAACAAATATTCCTCTATATTTTCCAATTTTCGTAGCGAAAAGCAGGCTTTTGGCTTTATACCCTCGTGTACTAGTTTCCTTTTGGTTCACTGAACGATATGCGATTAGTAAACTCCCAATCTGAAATTTTTAACTGGTCCCAAATTTCATTTCACGGACCATTCAAGTGACCCCCCCCCCTCCCCTTTCCCCCCGAGTTCCAGCCGAAAACTGTGTTAGAAATAAACATGTAAGTTATGTATGTTATCCCCGCAGCTGAAGTGAACCGCTAGTGGTGTGACTGTTCGATCTCTCGTCCAATACAACCTCCCGAAAGTTTTGAAGACAGGTCGAGGATTCGTTTTCTAGTGGAAACCAAACTGGAAAAATACAGTGGTACTGAGTTCCGGGGAAATGTTTTTCGACATTCTTCTTCTTTGTTTCGTTGTTTCATGCTATCTAACTATCCACTTCCTCTTCTCAGGTTCGTGGAAGCCAATCCAGAACCTCTGGAAGGTTATAAGTTTCCTCTGACTTGATATACATAAAACTTTACAATGGTGGTTTCTGACAAAACAGCACGGTTTCTAACAAAGCAGCATGGAAAGCAGAGCTTTCCACACTGCTTTGTTAGCACCCACATGAAAAAGGTGGTTTCTAAAGCCACCTACTCGCGCTCGGCGCTCCTCCAATACCGCACAAAGCTTTACAGAAGCAGTACAGTGATCTATAGACTTCGAGGTACTGGAAACACTGCTCGTTGGAGTGTCAGACACCCTCACTCCCGCGCACTGATTGTTGTAAAACCCATTACTTTATTCTCTACTGGTGACGTCGGAATGCTCCGAGGATACCAACAAAATAGTTTCGCATTGTCCCACTTGACCATAGTTGATTGACTGCAGCAAAAATAGGTGTTTTTACGGAAATGAAATGACGGCGGAAGTGAAGGTGACGAAGTGCGGTCCATCGTTCTCTGCATTGCCTCTAATCAGAAGAGTCGAACGACAGTGCTTGAAGTCACTCATCGATACCAGCAAATACATGAAAGCCCATCGCACAACCGCACAAGCAGTGTCAGTATTCAGCGTGCGTGACGTGTGAAAATCTTAATATACAATAAGATCGCCGTTGCTTCGATCAACTGCAGATATTTTACGAGTTATCAGCACGATTCACACTGTCCGAGTGCATTGGCCAGTATCAGTCGTGCTGTATACATGCTCCGAGAAACGACGCGTCACAGATATCGATTTTAGACAGTCCCCGTTTACGAGAGTGGGGCCAGCGAACTGGGAAAGCCTCTTCTTCGCCGGGGATGCCGACGACGTGCGGCGCGTGTCACGCCAGCGCTGACTGGTGCACACGACACACAATACGCGGGGTCGTTTGTTTTAAACGGGAACACGCCGCTCGCTCGTAAGCCCCCGTGGCCCGTCGACCTCCCCGCACGACTCATGACTTCGTGCAGACACTCCAACGGGAGCGCTTGAAAGACCGAAGCCACAAAGTAAAAGCGAGCGGAGACAAATGCGACCGGCGAGAGAAGCTTGGAAACAACAGTAACATGCCTCGAAGAAACCAAGACAGAGACAAAATAATGCGGAAAACCGAGCGCAGCTGTAATGAGAGGGAGTGTTGAAGCGGGGAAGAGGGCAGCGTGCAGCGATGCCGTCGGAGACAAGTTTTCCGTGCACATCAACGACCATTGCGAGCGTTTTAGCGAATCGAGCCAACATCACCTATTGGCGACGAGATGTTCTGGTGGTACGACCTCGCGGATGCCCCCTGTCACGGAGCTGGTAGGATACGAGCAGACGACGCTCTATGTCCGAGCATGGAGTGGCTATGTTAGTTCGTATCAATGTCGATTAAAAACGCCTTATTTATTAAACAAACATGTATGAAGTTTTTGTGAGTGATCTTTTTAATGAATAACAGCGCCTCGAAGTTGCTTTTTATATTAAAAAGAAAACTTCAAAAATGTTCAAAAACTAGCCTGGATCTTCACATTACAGCTTGCGCGAAGTGCGTCAGGGCTATATAAACTGCCTCTCTGATTCTTTTTTTTTAATGTGTGGAGGCTGCTGTACAAAAAGGTTCTGCATTCACTAGAGTAAATGACGTGCTGTCTTAGCTCTGCACGGGCGCACAGGTGTGTTGCAAAGCGCCGCACACTTGCTTTAGCTACATTGAGCTTGCCGGTACCGACGCTTCTATCCAAGTGTGACTCGACAGTCGCTGACAAGCGAATTCTCGTCAGCAACTGACACTTAGCTCCTCTCGCATTGAATACGTGGCAATGAAAATTGTCACATCGCAACTTCTGTTAGAAAAAAAAATTAAAGCAGATATTTCGTTAATCCTTTATTTGTCGGACATGGCCCGGCGAATTCGAGCGATTGATTAATTTGTTCTATCCAATGTTTACTAATAATTGCTTAGATATTTAAAATCGCTAGCTGAGAAGCGCATCGCGCATTATGCGCATTTGGGTCCGCAAAATTAAGCATACAAAGGTTGTAATTCATAGCAGGTGTATACCTAATTTTTTGGGACGCTGAAATGTCACCGGCATACTCGATTTAAGACTTCGATCGCGAGGGGATCTCGCACGTTTCGGATCGATCGGGTGAATAAGCAGGGATTTAATTGAAACAACTCCGGAAGCCAGACACCGCTCTCTCCTGCCAGTTATTTTGATGAAATGTTTCTTTATTTGTTTAAAAATTTAAAGAAAAGGAATCAACTTGGAACTAATAAGAGACCAATACTCATGGAACATATTGGAACCAAGAGAATAGACGGAGTCGCTTTCGTTAGAGTGTTTACAACACCCGCGAGCGATTCACGAATTTCGCTTTCCTATCTTCAATTTGATGGGGCATTCCTTTCTCAGTTTTATTTTGTCCGGATCATAATAAAAAAATACAATCCATTCCCCGTGGTAGATGTTGCAGTGGGGTAAAGCGCCGGATATTCTATTTTCATCATCCAGCTTTTTGCACAGGGTTAGTAAACAGTACACTACCATCCGAGCGCTTCGTCACCCCTGCGCCAAAAGTGTTTGTTAGCACGACTACGCGTGCCACGGTTTCGAAGCTTTGGTAAAAATGTCCTCTACAAATATCACTTCACCCAATAAACAGAACGCGCGAAACAGACCTTGCCGCGCGTTAACCAAACAGTGCATAAAGCGAGCTGGTGAGCCGTGCAGGATCAAGATCTGCGTTGTCTGTCCCAGTTATACCCGTGACGTCACAGACGATGATGATGATGATAGTCAGAGAAGCGCCCCCTGTAGTTCGCGCACGCCGCCAATAGCCGGTGACAGGTCAAGAAGGAAGTGGAAGCTCCTCCCACCCCTTTCCACTTTAGCAGAGCGAACGCTGGAGAGAGTGCTATCCCCTTTCCAGCCTTCGCTCTGCTAAAGTGGAAAGAGGTGGAGAAGCTTCCCCGAATTCTTAACCTGCCACCGACTAGACACGAAGCCCCTAGTGCTGATTTCTTTATGTCCCTTACTGAGGGCCAATGTGGGACATATGCTGGGCACGAGTGTTTCGTTAGCCTTCGGCTGGAAGTCGGGTTCAATAAGTTCTACACGAGTCCCAGCCGAACAGTGAGACAGCACTCGTCTCCAAATCTGAGACACTGGCTCGTCCTCGGTGGTTCACGTAGAAAATTCAGCACTGCGGTTTTCTGTCTATACTCGTATGCACCTCCAGAACCGCAGTCAAAGACGTCTGGATTCTCGCTGAGCGTTACCGATTTCATCCTCCGTGCGGTGAAGTAGGGTATCTGCGAGAGAATTTTAGATTAGCTTACCGTTCTTTTATTAAGACGTTCAGGTTTCAAACACCGAAAACAGCGTTCCTTCTTCCGAGTAACAATATTACAAAAACTACTTAGTGCAACGCATGCGTAATGAGCAAGACTTTTTTTTCCTTGATGCGACAGCGAGTATAGATACTACTATAGGTAGTGCCGGTCAAGCCCCAGCCCTGCTTCATAAGCAAAACTGTTTGCTTCGACGAAGCGTACATTTGGAGTCGATCTGACAAAGGCGTAGAAGAGTAACGACTCGTGGTAAGTTGAACCCTCATGCCACTAAACAACAACAAAAAAAAAAACCCAGAACAACGTTGGTTGTTATTAATGCACTTGCCCGCTTGCACTAATGGTACTAATGCTGCTACCAGATGCGGCTACTAATACACTTGCACGAATGATCTTGGTAGCATACGCCTCCTTTCAAGCTAAACTCTTTGTTTGTTTGTCTGTAGTCGGTGAGTGCCTAATATGCTTCTCTACAGCAGGCACTCACACAACAAGGAGGTAGCCTGCGAAGGACACGGGCGTTTGCCGCAGCTTTTACTCCGAATCTGTGTAAATCCAGCAGGATGGGCGTCGAGTCGGATCTGAATCAGTCACGTGCATCTAACAGACTACCCCCCCCCTCCCCCCCTCGGCTCGTTATCTTTATATGTACAATTAAACTACTCAGTCTGCAATACGACCTGCTAAGAAACGCCGCCTCCGATATGTCTTCTATGGTACTGGTGGTATCTAAGAAAAATATATCGTCGTGCGCAAGGTCCATTATCAATTATGTCGTTTAACACCTGAGACTGTGGTGCACAAAGGAAATAAAAAGATCAAAAGATATTTTAGTCGAAGGAACAGATACAGAAGGGAACGTCTCAAACTCAGCCAACTGGTTTATCTCTCAAGCATCTTATAGATACCCACACAGCCACTCTCAACCACCTACTGTGCAGAGATCTCCTTCAAATAGAAAGCACATACACATGCACAAGAGAACAAACGGTCCAACCCACAATACCATCATTGTCAACCAGCTCGCCTGTGCACTTACAGTTTGTCCATTATCAACACCGTTATTTAAAAAAAGAATGAAAATAAAAGAACATACCTTCATCGATTTGTATGGCTATACAGTTCGTATTTCTGTTTTGAAGAGAATGGAAATAAAAAGAGTGCGGTTGCGTGATTATCCACGACATACACGTAAAGTCTGATTCGTTGGGATCTACTCTGCCCTCGACTTGGTCAATGACGTATAATATAACTGTATAGTGCTCTTTTTAAGTATAAGAATCCAGCGAAGCGCTTTACGTTTCGCTGCATTCAATAGACACAACCCATTTAATAAGGAACGCAGGGCAGGGGCAACGATGTCTACATTCATCGCTTCAGGATAGCTTTCTGACCTTTCTCATCGAGGGATGTTTGTCTCATTGACGCAACCAGCATGACTGACCAGGTCCTGGGTTGTTCAAGCTGCAAGTGACGTAGGCGCACACTTCATTACGCTCTGAAGCAGTAGAAGAGTAATAGTGTGAGTAGTTAAGCATGTACACCTAATAATAAAACAAACTACTCTCTTTATCCCCCCCTCTTTTTTTTTTCTTCTTTTCCTTTGTTTAAAGATCAATTTTAAGTGGCGACGGCCATATTGGTCTCAATATTTTCGAACGCGGATGGGCCCCGTCCGTGCCGGGGAGCATTAACGAGACAAGAAGTGCAGGGCGTCTCTTTCAACTGGCCAGACTACCGGGCCGGCTTGCTAGAAACAGCGTCTCAGCTGAGACTGGAGGAAAGAAAGCACTGTCAAAGCCAGCGCACGAGCTGAGCGGGGCTCAAGTTGCGTCTTAAGACGATCACGCGCCCCAGCCTTTGCAGTGCTTTCTTTCACCCAGCCACAGCTGAGACGCTGTTCCAGCGAGCCGGCCCAGCACACTCCCGTTGCCTTCCATCGTGCCGCGACAGCGTCTGCACACTCGAGGCTCAGGAAACGTCGAAGCGTAATCGAAGGCGGGAAGCTCGTTCTGGAGGCGCTACAGCGGAAAGACCTCCCTGCCACCCTGCGCGTGACTATGGCGACTTTCCACGTCCACTCCAGAGGACATTTCAAACTCTTCCATGGTTAGAAACAAACCGGAGGCTCGTGAGACGAGCAAGTGTACCTGCCGTGCGCTGAGGCACTCTTGTCGGTTTCTCTTCCTCAAGACGTTTGTTTGCTGAGAGACCTTCTGTCAGAATGAACCTCCAACGTATATGGGCTACTTCGACAGCAGTGACACGGAATAAACAGGGGCAATCGGACATGCCGACCGATTTTAGCGAAGCGAACTATAACTCGCTCCTTTATGTACGTATGTAAAGAACGTTCTGGACGTGCAAAACAAACGAGAGGAAGCGATCGTGAAGGGCACGAATTGGGAAAGCGTACTCGTTACTGTCCTGCGTGTTCTATAAAGCAACAACACGGCGCTGTATGCATTCGGGGTTTCGACTCTGATCTGATGTGGAGTGCCGAACCACGGTAACGGGGCAGGCAGATGTTTTACGCCGGCGTTTCCGGGTGTACCCAAAGGCAGAGATACACGACTGATTCTCCAGTTGTAAAGTCACTCCGTGCTCCACCCGAAGGCCTCGTACACCTACCCATTTGTACGTGACGAAAAGCGGCGCGTTTGCCATTCGCTCACAATAAAAACAGCAACATTATCAATTAAAAAAAAATAACGTTGCAAAAAAAAAATTATAACGGTGGATGGATTTTTCGGGGACGAGAGCGACTAATATTTATGTTATTTATAAACGCGAATCCTGTTGTCTAAGGAATAGTATTGTGGCAAAATCAAAATGGAATATTGAGCTTTTAAAACAAAAAAAAAGACTCTTTTGTGGGATACTGACCTCTGAGTACTATAATAGCCCCTGAAATTGCGCGGACCACGAGCAACTTCATGTTATTGCTTCTACCTTACACTCGGACGAAGCAGAAACGAAAAGCCGAGTTTGTACTTAACTGAGGGGCTCCCAAACGAGTACATATATGAATCGAGATAACATTTTACAAAAAATGTAAACACAATCAAGCTTACTTTTTTTTTTTTGCTCCACCTTGTGGGGGATATACGTCCTCAAGGTTCAAACTGTTGTGATTATCCCTCCATTTGTGATTTAGTTCATCCATGATTTTATAATGAATGAGTAAATCTCATCAGCTCACTCTTTTACGTATTATTTTGCCAAGTCGAAGATCACCGTTAGTGAGATGCACGAGCAAGAAAATATGATTGCGTCACTTGACGACTGAACATCGAAGCCTGAAAGTGCGCAAAGAGAAATGACGACACTCGAGAGGGTCGTGATAGAGTCTAAAATCAGTTAGCCTGCGTCCTGACTAATATAACTACCGATCGCACACGTTTTAGGACTGCAGATATAAAGAATACGTATCTGCCAGAACAAACAAGTCGGAGAAGGCAGGTAAAGCATTTTGCAAACACGGTAGTTCGATACACGTGTACAGGTGAATGACAAATTAAAACACTTCCGTCATTCGACCAAAATAAATGTAGATTTCCTATCAAACCGCCAATACCAATTAAACGGTGCGTTAAGATATCAGAAACCAAACCTTTAAAAAATTCATATCATATTCATATGGAGATACAGCGGTTTTCTGGAGCAGGCGCACGGCCCCGATACCAATATAAAGTTTCTTTGACGCTTCCACCTGATCTGGGCAAGAAAGATTGTGACAAGTGGGACACTAACGCGCAGAGCAAAGAGAACAGCAGAAAAACAGATTAGAAAAGCCATAAAAACCATCTATTATCGTTGGGATATACGTATATTGTTGCCCACCAGAACGAATTCGAGATAAATCAACGAGCGAATCGACGATTCTGATGCCTATTTTCTCAGTATTCACGTTGTTTTGTCGTTTTCACGTCGCGTTGAATTTCCACGGAAATTGAACGAACTTCAATCGCAAACTTCCAAACACCTCAATAAAAAAAGAATGCGCTCTAGGTGTCGAAAGTCACACGTAAAACAGCTGCATCTAATTAGTATTTTACATGCTGTAATATCATCCAGAGTGCCGTAGTAAACCGGGAAGTATTACCCGTATGTGTATACGTAATTTCATGCGCACGTATGCACACGGCGTAAAGTGTCGACATGCACCGACGTTGAATCGTAATGAGGCTTTCTGAGTTTAAATCATACGAAATGGGGCGATAATGCGAAAACGTGCCGCGGGAAACCTTGCCGGAACCGATACACCACGAAAACGACGAAAGGTCATTCGTGAGATGTTCCAGATACCTTACGTCCCAAACACCTTACGTGTTTGGGACGGTATCGAGGAGGTCGCTACTGCACTCCATAAAGCCAGGAAATTGGGTTTCGTTAGTCGATGAGAGGACAGAAATGCTAAAAATTTATTAAAAATATATCAACTCATGTGGTGTGCGAATAGTGGCAATACGGACGACTGTATTTATGGCTACAGCCATACCGTCGACTATCGCAGTGTTGAAGCGAGAGCTATGAAGCTGGGAGCTATTCGATTCCAAGCAGTGTTCGCACAGCAGTATACGAATGCGGGTTTCGAATCTAGGCCGCGGTTTGGAACAAATGAGAGAAATAAGATTCCATCCCCCGTAAACCAGGCTGCCAAAAGCAATTTCTCTTCATGTCTGTCCGTCTGCCGGATATTGTCTTTTCTCCGACTTCTTTTCTTCTTCTAGTATATTAATTATATTATGACCGAAAGATGTTTCAAGACACGCATGATGAGGGATTGCCAAGTCATTCATAAACTGCAATTGCTCTGCTTGCTATCGGTCGGGTACCGGAAAAGGGTACCCCCTATCTATAAGTTAATGACCGTAAAACGTGTATCCAGTTGAGGTACGACAAACGCGTACTAGCGTCGAGACAAGCCGGAAATCATGTGGGCACAGGAAAGCCAACATGGAGTATCCCGGGCCTCTCCCTCATCCACCAAGGCGAGTAACAATCGCTGCTTTAAGGAATGTAAAGGTTTCAAAGAACGGTCGCATGGGACTCGACCTTGATCTTGATGCTCGCCATCGGCAGGGCACATCGCTATAGCGCTAATGCCCGAGTCCCACTAGAGCGACAAACAGAAAGAACCGACACCGACAAGCCTCGGCAGGCTTGTATTGTATAGTCTCACGGTGCGTGTAAAATAAGCAGTAATGATCCCAAGCCTGCCAAAAGTACCTTCGCGTGCACGCTGCACGGGCTTGGTGCGTGTCGGTGTCGGTTGTTTCTGTGTGTCGCTCTAGAGCAGTGGTCTCAAACTCATTTGAGTGTGGGGGCCAGATATCCCACACCCTGAAAGGTCGAGGGCCAACGTAAGACGCGCGGGGGGGGGGGGGGGGGGGGTTGAGATTTTGTGCTTTATGCTTTTTGAAACTCAGTCTTTGCAGTGTTGCCAGTGACATCTTTAGATTTGATTTGCTAATAAGACCACTTTGGACCTTTACCTGATGTGGTAAGGATAAAAATGACACCCTCCGCCAACATGCTGGCATTTTTAATAGATGTTAACTGTCCGCACACCCAGCTCGACGCGCGTGGAGCGAAAGCTCGCGCTGCAGAACTCAGGGATCCTGGGTTCGAGCCCCACCCCTGCCCGTTTCGATCTGGATGAGCATCGTACCGGCGTGCGGTCGTGTATCACTACTGCGTGGTGCACGTTAAAGACCCCAGGCTAGCGGTTGTACCGCACTGGCTAAATTGCTCATCTACAGCGAGTGACTCGTCGCAACTTTAAATGGCTGACCAACTACACGCTGTATAAATATCCCCACAACCCAATTTTTTTAACTGTCGTTCCCGTTGTTCAGTTCACGCAAGAATTAACCAAGCTCAACATGTCTTTTAAAACGAAGCGTTAATATGACAGTTGTTTTCCTGACTATTTTTACTACAACACTCGAACAAATACTTGTCTTTTAATGCTCATATATTCTTGAAGGCGAGAATCTCGAGCTCGTATACCTTTATCTTTGCCAGTTGCTCCTGCTGATCGAGAGTTTGCGCAGCCGAAATGCATCCTTCAACGAATAGCTTACGCTTGCAGAGTAGTAGCGTAATTGTTGTACATTACAGAAAGCTGGGAAGCAAAATATTATGCGAAACAAAGGGCAAATGAACACAGATAAGTATAAACTATGTGAATACGTTAAAACAGCAGGGATACTTTTCGAGGGAAAATGAATCAACGAGATGAGATCACAATGGCGCATGCCATTTCTAGCGCTTGAGACATTGGGATCGGGACTCGTAGCCGGTTGCCTGCGGGCTGCGTCCCAGCGAGGCGCGGGCCGCATGCGGCCCGCGGGCCGCGTGTTGGAGACCCCTGCTCTAGAGGGACTCGTGCATAAGAGAACATGTCTGTGTCCGTTCAGCTGACTGTGTTCTTCCTGCCGGGCTACGTTATCAGGTTCGCAGCTCGTCGCGGCACACTGTGACCTCAAAACCGGTAATCATCGTGTGTATACGAATGAATGGGTTCCACAAGCGGGCTAACCTAAAGGAAGTGGGAAGCGAACGTAGCGCGTTGAATATTGAGGCGATGCACAGTTCTGAACGAAGATCGCGGTTCTGTGGTAGGAGAGTCGAGGAATACGCGCCCGACCTAAAGGCGGACAACGAGTGGCTCTCTCCATTGTGAAATAGACGAGCACGGGATGGATCACGGGATGAGTGAGGCCCGAGAGGAGCTTGTGAACATTGGTGCCTCGCTAGATTACATTGTTACACGAATTCAATGTTCACGATATATGAAGACTACGACGGCTTGGTAATGCTCGACGTAGATTGTAACAAGGACGTATACTCGTCCGTGCTACCGGATACAAACAATGAAGGAGCATTTCTCGGAACTCAATACGTATCTCAATTACGATGGCCGCGGTACAGACTGTTGCGACTTTAATTCCTAAAAACAAACGCCGAAAAAAAGAAGAAAAAACAAACGCGGACACGCCCACAAGCACGGCTCGCCGACATTACGCCAGGAAAGGCTTGATAGTTTACGAAACGGAAACTGATATACTCACATCGAGAATGATGAATTCGAATGGTGATGACGACGACGACGAGGGCGTTGAGCACCACAAACACAACAACAAGGACGACGACGAAGGAAGTACCACAACGGCCAAAGGTGCGAGACGGTCAACTACGCCGGAGGGGGAGGACCAGTTGACACACGCACACGCGGCAGCGAACACACACGTCCGGACGAAGACGACCACGGGCGACTCCAAACGACCCGGGTCGAACCCGGGGCTCGTCCTTGGGCAAGCAGAAGAGTCGGCAAAGACAATCCCGCGGTCGGGCGATGGAGTGCCGACAACACGCACCGGCGGTTCACGACACGCGCGGTGGGAGCTCTCTGGAAGGGTTGCCGGCAGCCGAGGCCAACTTCCGGGGGGTCAGCGTCGCTTCAAGGACGCCGGCCGGGATCTAGAGCGGCAGACGGCGGGCTCCGGGCGACGTTGAACAGCGGGACCGCGGTTCTGGAGCGGCTGCGTGAACGTCGTCGGCGACGTGGAGGGCTGATGGCCGGAGGCTGCGTCCGCGACGAGCTCCCAGGTCGGCGGACAGCGAGCGGCGCGCCGGAGTCAACCTGTTGCCCCGGGACGGGCGGAGAAGGCGCGCCGCCAGGCGGACGCGGGCGGAGACTCGACCACGTGACGGCCTCGCCGCACGCGCGCGGGGGAGGACGCGGAGGCAGCGGAGGGTCCCTTCTCCCGCACCCCTCGGGAGGAGGAGGACGGGGCCGCGATGGGACGCCCGGGAGAGGGATGGGGAACCGGAAAAGGCCATCCCCGCCGTCGCCTTGCGCTTTCGCAGGGCGCTTTGGAGGGGGAGGCTCGCGCTGTCCACTGTGTTCGTCCTTGCCCGTTAAACACCTTTCTAGTGGTCATCACGGGGGGTGAAAAATGCCGAGTCACTGGACGGCGAACGCACGGCCCGGCGTCCGATATTCTCCAGAAGAGAACTACCCAGCAAAAAATGATGGCGGCGTTCAGAAGGCGATTATTGGAATAGTCTATACGAAGTAAAGGGTTTTCTGTATTTAACTAATCTAACGCTACCTCGAACGTCGATAAACCCGAAGTGCACCCTTAGCTCAGGTGCAAGTTAGCTCCGCACGAAAGACAAAGTAAAAAAAATGGATATAATATTAAAAAAGAGACGTTTCCTGACGTTTATCTTACACGCGCATCTGGGTGCGCGGCGGGAAAGCCCTTTTCTGGGCCACGGTGGGAGCAGGAGCGAAACCGCGGTGAAGGCCCGCCGTCGCCGCCGAGGGCATGTTCTGGTGCTTCCGCCGCAGCAACATTGATCGAGCGAAGGGACCAGCTGCTCCGAACATTCGCAAGATTGCGCGCGCGAACAAATGCGATGCGTGCGTCGCAAAGCGGGACTCCGCTATAATAAAAACGCTACTTTCGAGGCAACTTTTTTTTATATATTTTTTTTGTCAGTAAAGAAAGGTAATAATTCAGCTTCGTCAGAGTGCTGGATGAAGCATCTTTGCAACGTTGCCGACAAGCGGTAGCGTGTGCGTGTGTCTTCCAAAACGGTGTATTGGTACAGGTTAGAAAGGGGGAGGTGGCGACAGGTTTCTGGGGGGGGGAGGTGACTGAAGGGTGGTGTCCCCCTCCCCTCCCTTCCTTTATGTTCTGACGCTGCTTCCTGAAAGTATTTCGCTGTAGGTATTGCGGGCGAACGTCTTGGGTCCCGCGGAGGTAAGAAAAAGAGCGGGGGTGCATGGAGCGTATGGCGGCTCGTGCGGGGCGTTCTCGGCAGAGGCGTCTCCGATCGGCGCTATCGGCGTGTCCCGAATCAAACGTGAAGTTGGGGGGACGGCGCTCTTGGAAACGAAGACGCGTTCGGCGCGGCGGGAGGCGGTCGCCGAAGGTGGGTTCCCGTCCGATCCGGGGGCGGAGTTTTGCTCCGCCGACGACGTCGAAGGCCGATCGGACGCCGAAGCCGGAGGAGAGGCGACGCGAGAGCGAGGGCCGCCGGCAGATGGATGGCCGCTCTCCTCTCCGTCTTCTTCGGCGGCCCTTTTTGTTTGTCGCGGCAGCGGCGTCGGCATTGCGCATGCCCGGCCTCGCCGTCGACGGCAAACAGCGTCCATCGATCGGCGAGCTGATTGGTGGGCGCCGAACGGGCGTCGATGCGCGGCCGCCGTCGACGCGCGCTAACGGCGCCGATGGCGTCACGCCGGAGCGCCGGCCGACGCCGCCGCGCTTCGCTACTCTAATTGATTTTCGAAGGCGGCACTCGTGATTGGCCCAGCGGCAGTTCGACGACGGACCCGCCCGATTGGTTCCACCGCCGGAAGGGGAGGAAAAACGGGGGAAGGAAAGAAGACGGCGGGCCTCGACCAATCGCAAAGCTTGGTTCTTGGGTGTCCGCAACCTATCGAAGGGCATCTTCGAGACGAACGCCAAAGTTTGGCCGGAAGCTGCAACGCGTCGGAGGATGGGAAGAGCCAGAAAGCGAAACACACGCACAAACACTCGGAAAAGATTGCGCCCGATTCTTTCGGAGGTTCGGGAACACTCCGCGGAAACCTCTGCGGCAACCCGCAGAATTGACGTCACGAAGCGTAGGCAGCGCCGCCGTGTGGGGCCCGGGTTCAGAGTCCGGGCGCTCGCAAGAGGGCGCGGCGTCGAAAAAGGCCCAGAGAAAGAGACGCCCGGGGTGGGGGGTTTCGAAAGAGGAAACCAGCGGAAGGAACGCTATTTCTTCCGCCCGAAGAAATCGACAATCGGAGTTTCTAAATGCGGAACAACGCCCCGGAGGGTTACATCAAATGATCCGGATGGCGAGATGAAAGTCTGGGAGATAAGCCCGGCCTCTGAGCCAAGAGCCACTCGTCGGTGGGGGGTAACAGAAGTAAACAAATACGAGACCGTTGCACTGATCTGCGCTTGCACACACAGCACGAGCCTGTGCGCTTTGCAGGAAAGCTAAAAGCCTGGAGCGCGTTTCTGTAACTATACGCTCACACCGCAAGTGCAACTTCTGGGCAACCTGCGGATCCAAAGCGTTGGCCCAGGTTGCCCCTCAGCCAATTCGGAGTGATCATTTGCACCGCGAGGTGGCCGAGCTAGGGCAACTGGCCACGCGAGCGGCGCTCCGCCGCTGGTAAAGGGCCGTCGCAGCGTGTGCGCGCCGGGTGCTCTTGGGATCGCGGCGGCGGCGATAGCGGTCATCAAATGCCTACGTGTTGCTGAACCGGTGGGCTGTCATTCCCCGAGACGGGTAGCAGCAAGGAAATTCCCACAAACTGAGTTCCAATTCACAACCAAATCGTAAGCGCATCAATATAAAAAAAAAGAAAATATTGGAAAGAGTGATTATCGTTTACAAACCGCTGGATCACAGAGAATGCCTTAGCACTGTCCACCAATGGCGTAGGACGTGGTCCCAGTGGCGTAGCTAGGCCATCCAGCACCCGGGGCCTTTATGTCTTTCGTAGCCCCCCCCCCCCCCCCGCCCTCCCCTTCACTTTCCGAGATCGCAACCCACCAATAAAGCGGGGGGAAGGGGGGGGGGGGGGGTTGCGGAGGCTGCCAGAGGTAGCACCCCCTACGTGCCTGGGACGCCTGGTACCCGGGCCCCCCGGTTGCCACGCCACTGCATGGTCCCCTCCGTCCTCTCTGTCCGCAACATTTTCTTTTTTTTTCTTTTTTTAAAGGAGTTATTTGTTACAAAGTATAAGTTAATGCACATTAAACACATCAAAGTGACACCAGTGCCGGCGATACCTCCCGCCATTATAAATTTCGGGGTTCCAGGAATTACGTCCGCATACTGAACCTTAAATTTCCCCGGTCTCCCCCGCTGTCCCACGTCAATTCCCCGAAGCTGAAGAGGGTGGAAAATCTCATCCTTGGTATTGGACCACGGGTGTTTTGGGATGAGACCTGCTGTGCTCGGACACCACAGCAGATCTCATCCCAAAACACCCGTGGTTCAATACCAAGGATGAGACTTTCCACCCTCTTCAGCCCATATCCCAAGTGTGACAAGAAGAACAAAGGCCCCGCAGACAGGCCCGCATGGCTCGAACCGAGGGTCTACCGCTGGCTCCGGTTGTCCCCCGTCACCCTCGCACAAGGAGATCCCCGCTCCTCCATCAGTGTCCGTGGCGGCGGAGGTCTCCCCCTCCCCCCATTTTTAGCGGGACACACCAGCTTGCCTCCGGAAGCCCACACGAACACGGCCGGCGGGAGGAACCATGGCGGCGTTCTCCTGGCGACCCCAATCCGTCCCCGGAGTCCGGACCACAAGCTCTGACGAAGACGTAGCTGCGCCGGAAGCCCACCTGCCCGCCCGGAGCACGGACCCCGGGGGAGACTGTACGCTCCGTTCACCCCAATAGCTCACAGTGCGGCGAGAGCTACGGGCTCGCCGGACCAATCACACGCCTCCTCTCCGTCACGTGACCCCATTGTCTCTGCGCGTGACTATAAGAGGGAGGAACGTGGTCACGTGGCGAGAGGTAGACGTATTCGATTGGTTTAACGAGTACGTAGCCTCCACCGCACTGTCAGCTTGGCGACGAACGGAGTAAAGAAGCCGCTCGCGGTTTTCAACCCGCTGTCTCGGGCGCCCCGATGAAGAGGACCGATCCCCGGTCCTCTGTTTTGAGGCTTTCTTGTTGGTAGGATGCCTGCGACATTCCGCGGGGCCGGATGGGTCTATAGACGCTGGCGTGGAGAAGAAGGCTGTGTGTGGATAGATTCGGCACGGGCGTCGGTTACAAGACAGCGTGCTTCATCGCGTGGAGCCACTTTTTCTACTCTTCTGCCCAGAGATTGTGCGCTTCTTTTTCTCGGTGGTGTGCGGACAGGCATTTACGCCAGATTTCGTCCGGGCTCAGGCTTCCTCTGGCTTCCAAATAAACATGTTCTCACTGTCCAATACGACTGCTAGTCGGAAGCTCTTTAAGCGCATCACGCAATCGTGATAACACGAAATCACGCCGGTACGATGCTCGTCTAAATAGAAAGGGGCAGGCTCAAGTAAAGCTGCGTTTATTAGTAGTTTCCAAGATCACATAAATAGTGCTGTGGGCCCGCTTGCTCAATTAAATGTGTACGTAAAGTTATACAAGACCTGCAGTCTATGACATTAAGCCTTCAGCTCCATTTCCCACGTGCTCTCTTTTTCGTCTAGAAGGGAAAAGAAATAAAATAAAAGAAGATAAAAAAGGCGTTGTGTTCACCCCTTACAAAACGCCGTAGATAAACGCAGAAAAAAAAACAAAAACAGTACAGGCTGCCTTCCTCGCCTTTGCCGAAGCACCCCCTGCCAGGAGAGCGGAACGAGGGAAGGAAATGAGTTTCCTCCCTTCTAGGGAAGAACGATTTCTCCCTTTTCGTTCTTCCCGCTTCGGGGTGGACAACCGACTGGACCGCGTTGAACTGAATAGAGCGAGCGAACACGGATTGATGTAATAATAACTACGACTGTTCGCCAATCAGAATTTTTAACCCATTATTAGGTGGTTGCATTTGCTCGATTAATGAATCCTTTAATCGGGCAACCGTGAAGGCAGGCAGAATTGTTAAAACATTGCGAAATTAGATATTTTAGAAAATTGTTTATTTTATATAAATAATAATTATAGTAACGTGCATTGCTTAATTAATATTATAAATACGTTTTGTGAAACGGATTCCTGGTTTATTTGGAATACACTAAAATCTCACGGGCTCCTAGAAGAAGCGAGAAAGAAAGCAAAAAAATAAATGTATAGGCGTCGCCATTTTACTTACGTTA
The DNA here is from genome assembly GCA_037355805.1 of Ixodes ricinus. Lineage (NCBI taxonomy): Eukaryota > Metazoa > Arthropoda > Arachnida > Ixodida > Ixodidae > Ixodes > Ixodes ricinus. The sequence continues at coordinate 121,051 of JAZHYW010053017.1, read as the reverse complement.
AGTTGCCAGCTAATAAGCGCTATTTAAGCAATTGAAAACTGTGAGGCATGTCTTTCCTACGAATAGAGTTTTGTTGAACTCAAACATAAAAAAGATGGACTATGAAAAAAGAAAAATGAAGCACAGTGTTTTCTTAGCTCCTCATCCCTCATTCATAAGTTAAGAGATCTTCACTATAACTACAAGAATTAAAAAAAATTGCCTTTAATGGTGTAATTTAGCTTGTCCAAAGTCTAACATCCTGAAGGCGCTGCCATCAGTGCTCACACACCATACAGAAGACACGGCGTATGCCGCAGAAATGATGGCATCATTATCCGCGGACACGGCTCAAGCATTTTTGGAGCATGTTCACTTCACACATTGCCTGCTTCGACCATGTTTCCATACAGTTTTTGCATGACCAATATGACCGTCACACAAGGAAGACATCAGACAGTGTCTGGAAACTCTCTTTCGTATGGCGCATTAGCAGTGTGGCCGCGGCTTAAGGGTGTCACAGTAACACCCTTAAAGGGTGGTCACACTGTATAATACACCCCGATTCGGACGCCCAGCAGTTGCTTTCGGGCGGCTCAAAGGGAACCCGGGAAGACCAGGTACAGAGCGCGACACTGTTAGCGCGAACAAGCGATCACCGGTTTTTTCAGTTTTTCTCTTTGAAACCAATGGATGTCATTCATGTTATTATTGCCACGAAAAGAGCTCATTTAGTTCTATAATGTAAGCGATAAAATTTCGTGCTCGCTAATACTATTTAGAAGTAAAATGCGAAAATGCACCGATGTTGTGTTCGCGCTAACAGTGTCGCGATGTGTACGTTAAGCTGCCGCAAGAAGAGAGTGGGAATGGACTGCTCCATCCCCTATTCTCCCAATGTGGCGGTCGGTTTCGTATACCTTAGAAAATAGCAAGCCTGCCGGAGGTCCCCATGCGGCATTTTACCCATTTCTGATAGCTCACAAAACTGGGCCTGCTCATATTGCCACATGACTGTACCTCGAAAAAGTACCACAGAAACAGAAGTATCGCCGTTGATCAAACTCTTCATGTTGAGTTTTTCAGCCCGCGACAGCATGTTACAAGGATCTACTTTGCACGGATTAAACGGCTAACGAGCTACACGCCGATTAATGCGTTAATCTTCATTGGTAAGATAACGATTTGATATGGATATAATAATAATAATACAACGAGCAATAAATAAAACTGCCTAAATGCTTCCGCGCTACCACGATGAGCGTTGATAAAGTTAGTTGGCTAGTGTCCTTCCCCTCCCAGCATGTAAAATGAGATTAATGAGAAGCTACTAAAGAGTTCAGCTCAGAGTGAAGGAACGCATTCAATCTCTGGAGCGCGTTGATACAGAACATTCGCCGAGTGTCAGGGGGCGATTCGTACTTTGGAACATATGTCAGGCAGCTGATCCTGAAACATTGCTAGGCATTTTTTTTTGCATACGTGAAACGTTCTAGCGTCACAAACATGTCATCGTTTAGCAGCACGTATATAGCCTGCTCGGCCAGACGCCTACGTTCACAGCGCTCTTCATCGGATAATTTAACGCGTGACGTACTTAAAATGACAAACCTGGTGATCTTCCAAAAGCTCCTAACCCGCTCCTCTTCTCCCACCTCTTCGCCTACCTCTCCTCCTCATCTCACCATGTCACATGACCTCCCCGTTAACCAATCAGTATCAGTCACCTCACTTCTCCTCTCCCGCCCGTCAACCAAACAGCGTCAAGCCTCGCGGCCACGCTTTTATGCAGGCTTCACTTTTGGGGCTTTACGAAATGCGAAACACGTAGCCGGAGAACGTTTTACGTTAATAAAACGAGGGCATAGATTCTATGCGTGCCCAAAATGCCAAAAACGTACTTGAGGCTGCACCCTCACACCCGCCCTCCCTCCCACCCCTTCTGACCGCCGTCCAACGCGAGACAAGAGCCTCCAAACAAATTAAGATATCGAGAAAGAAATTGACTAGGAGAGCTTCGGCAGTTTGAGTGCCAGACGATGGTAAAACAAAGAACGAACACTATATTCTGGATAATTTGAAAGTCCATGATTCCATTTTCGATCACCCCCTCAATTATTGTTGCTGAGCCTGAATTAATGTTCGTTGTTTATCGAGTGGCATCAGTTTATTTCTTAAAGAAGGGAGGGGAGCAGAGAACCTTGCAATGGTCCTCGGTGCAGAAGGCAAACTATACCCTGTTGCAGGTTAAAAAAAAAGGTGGGACAAGCTGCTCCCGAAAAGCCCTGCCCCCCCCCTCTTCCCACTTTAGCAGAACGAACACTGGAGAGAAGGCGAGTCGGCTCGCCTCCTCTCCAGCGTTCGTTCTGCCAAAGTGGAAAGGATGGAAGGGTTTTTCAAAGGGAGCTTGTCTTGTTTTTACGTTTTTTTCGTTTCCTTTTGTTCTCAGTCATGTGGGTTCCATATCTGGTAGGCGAGACGAGAAAATAATAATACATTTTAACCTGGAATATGCGAGAAAATATAGGTGAGGCAATCACGCATTTTTCGTGAATTCCCTCCAGCGGCGTGAAGAGACCAAAACGGTGTTTTAAACGCATACCAGAAGTGACGACATTCCAGGTGGCTACGCTCTTGCGGAAAGGGTGTATAAATCGGCTTAAATTGTAAAAAAATAAAAAAAGTTGTTATACGTTGGGTTTCAACGGTGCAACATAACCAAGACAGTGCTTCGACAGCGCAGCGAAAGCACGTCTCGGATTACCGATGTACGCGTGCATCCAAGTATTAGGGAGTTCCCAGCTACGCTACGCTCTCCGGAACGAAGGCGCCTACTGCGCGTGCGCGGCGCTAGCCTTGCCTGCAAAGTCCCGGTCTCGGTGCGGGTGGGCTAGAACATTGCGGGACAGCGGAAAATGGGGGGGGGGGGGGGGGGGTTGTATGTATGTTTATACAACGTAGAACTTGGTCTGCCTTGACGGGCGACGAGTCTCCCAGCTGTAGATGAGAAATTTAGCCAGTGCAGTACAACCGCTAGCCTGGGGTCTTTAACGTGCATCACGCAGTGGAGAAACTATCTACGAAAACTCCCTATTGTCGCATAGCGTCGTCGCTACGCGCCTTTGCCACGCCCCAACAAAAGTCGCAACTCGGTCACCGAGAGACCAGTAATCCAACGCGTTCCCAACCATGCATACCTCTCTCTCTCCTTCTTGAGCGCTCACGTTAGAGCGCCACTGTTTGTTCTTCCGTGCTTCATCGCGGTATTCACGTACACGCGAGACGTCCAGAGATAGCTTATCCCGCCGTTTATTACACCCCGTAGCGAAACGACGACCACCCTATCTCTCGACGACGTAAACACGCGGCACCGATCGCCCGGCAGCCGGGTCGGTCGCCAGACTGACACACTACGCCGCCGTTTCGCGCAACAACGCCCTCGACGCGTCGGTGTGGCTGTCACCTCAACTATAATACCGCAGCTCCTCCGAACAGCGGATGCGGGGAACGCCATCTCCGTTCACCCCTTATCTGGCAGTGCGATGAAGGCTACATGCAGCTTGGACCAATCACGCGCCTATCTTACGCCACGTGATCACGCTTCCGTCATTACCCGCGCGCAGATAGAGAGAGAGACCGTGGTCAGGTGATGAAAGGAAGGCGATTGATTGGTCCGGCGTACACGTACCTTCCACCGCTCTGTCAGCTAATGGGTGAAAAGAGCGTATACAGTCGGTTTTTTAAAATGGACCACAGCGGACGCCACGAGACATCAGAGCCAATCCTATGCAGTGTTCCCGTCATGTGACCTTGGCGAGTATAGCAGCGACCTGTGGCCGCACAGTCACGTGGTAATTTTACTGCGCTAGATTGGATGGGACGGCACCTATCGTCGGCTACGGTCCAGCCTGTGGTGAAACGAAGCGTGGCCCTTGTCCGACCGACGGACGAGGTTCAAGGCACGCAGCGGCGGCGGCGGCGACGACGACGACGACGCGATAAGGCTACACGAATCGGGAATGCGTCTCGGAAGCCGTGGGTGTCAAACGAGACCGGCCGATTGGGTTTTATCAAGAGCCATTTCGGGGCCGGCGCCGCGCACGCGCACTGCGGACCGTCTCGACGACATCCGAGCCACGGTTCATTGAAACTCGAGCGCGGAAACTTTTATAAGCGTCGTTGTGAGGCTCACGCGCGGAGGCACGAATGATTCGGCGGGCTAGACACTGTCGTCGGAAAGCGAGCGAATGATAGGCATCGGAGTGCCTATAACTTACATCCGTCACCCGATGAAACACGGAATTTTTACACGGGTTATAAAAGCACTCGCGTGAATATAACCCCTCGCATTTATATATATATATATATATATATATATATATATATATATATATATATATATATATATATATATATATATTATTATTATTTTTTTTGAGTGACGAGGCTATACACGGTTTGCACTGATGTCACATCAACGGTTTTCTTTTTTTTTTTTTTTGAGTGACGAAGATATACACGGTTTGCACTGATGTCACATCAAGGGTTTTCTCGGCCAGAATAAGTAGGAATGCCCACCAGCAGGATACAATAATGTAACATGCAAGCCATATATAGTGGAGCACCTGTAGCTCAAAACCAGCTTATGTTAACGCGCCTTTTGTTTTTATTTTTATGACATATTACATACTCTCTCCCCGCTGAGTGCGAATACACCGCTCCAACACTGCTTCACGACTTTGTTCTTAGTATTTTGAATAAAATCGAGTGCAGTACACGTAAAAGCGATGTACACTTGTACCAACAGCTTCTAGATGACAAGGCCTTTGTGCTGAATTCTCCAGTGGCACTAAAAGAGGCCACAGCAGAACCGAACACGAGTGCTGCGTCAGCGGATACCGCTGGAAATCGTATTCAATCAGTGAGAACACGAGTCGAGCGCTGATGAAATTCTCGTGTCCAGTCTTGACTGGTGCCTCTTTATTCACGCTGGTGAATTCAGCACTTGTTGTTTTTATCTAGGAGGTGTTGCTTACACCCATGCCGCACGGCGCACGGTAAGATTGAATGTCGTTTACATCGAATGACATTAACTGATCGGCGAATCAGCGCGCGCCACTCCTATTTGGCGCAGTATATGGTGCACGCGCGACGCTCGAAATATACAAGCACAAGATCACGAGGTCACGGCTTCGAGACATTTTTCCGCAGAACGAGCGCTCGCGCTAGAAAAGCACGCCTGAAAGCCAGGAGTGCGGGATAGCTCGCGCTGGTACACCTTTGGCTGCAGCCTCAAATGGAGTATAACGGTCCCGAGCTGATTTGCCGATCAGAAGATGTCATTGGATGGAAATGACATCTTTAGGGGGCAGCTAGCTCTACGAGTTTTTATACTTTGCGTGAGTAACACTTAGAATAAATTACTAACGTTCATAACCCATGAAACACATGTTACTTTTTTCCCCGCGAGGGACTATGACAAATACTGCGACTTCCAAACGACGTCATCAAGGTTTGCAAAAAAAGAAACTGAAAGAAAACGCTCGTTTTTATTTTGGACATTACACGGCGACACAGAGGTTTCTTGGTCTCAGTGACGTTGGGTGCGAGTGTACTTGGTTCCCGCTAGCGCCAGTAAGCTCGCGTAAAGTGAAAAACATTCCGACTGACTACCATTGCACCGCCCCTTTACATTCGTCTAAACACATTCACTAGAGTAGTTTCGGGGTCGGGGGGGGGGGGGGGGGTGAAAAGGACATATATTGTTTATTAATTTATAGCTAAATCTAGCGGGGGAAATTTACTTCGCGTTATCTGAGGTAACACTACACGGTTTCGTGACGTGACACCGCGGTGTCCAGTCGTGGTGTCACGTGATACCCTCTCACGTCACATGACGTCAATTTCCCCGACGGATTTAGCGGGCAAATGCCCGAACGGAGGCGCGGACACATTTCTGGGATGAGAAGGTTTAGTTAGAAAGCGTTCCATGCTTTATGTATATATATATATATATATATATATATGCATATATATATATATATATATATATATATATATATATATATATATATATATATATATATATATATATCAGTGTGTCGAACCGAAAAAAATACGGGTTCGGTTAAGGTTCAGGTTCAGGTAAATTTATTTTGTTCCGGTTCAGTTCCGGTTCGATTAATTCGATCCGCGAACCGATTCGCGAACCGGTTCGAGGTGCTGAACCGGTTCGCGAACCGGTTCGGAAATTATAAATGACAAATTGCAACATCAAAATAACAAAATCAAAATAACATCAAAATAACAACATCAAAATAAAAAAAATTGCAACATCACGTTCTAGAAACGCGTTATGGAATGAGCACACAGCAGCATTTAGGATTTACGAGATTGTAGGAAAATAAAATCCCGTGACGTGATTTTCTTTTTTTTTTTGCACAGCCTTTTAATTCTTTTTCTTCCGTGCAAGCCGCGACCAGCGCAATACTGGTTCCTATGTCAAGATTCATGGATGCAGCGTCTGTCAAGATTCTATGGATGCAGCGTTTATATTCCTAAGACTGAGTGGAGAAGACAAATATGTAAGCGAGGTGTGTGTCAGTTGACGGCACTTAAAAAACAAATGGCATTGATAGCACATTCATTGTCAACAGCGCGTGGCCGAACCGTTTTGACATGAGCCGGTAACCGTTATTAACCGTTATTTTTTCCGGTTCAGTTCCGGTTCGGGTTCATCGCGATAACAATATAACGGTTCGGGTTCGGGTTCAGTTCCGAAAAAAATACCGGTTCGGTTCCGGTTTTCGGTTCGGTTCGGTTCCGGTTCGACACCCTGATATATACATATATATATATATATCTTTTTTAAAGTGGTGTTCGGTTGATTTTTGTTTACCACGTTGCAGAAGTTCACGCGGCACTAATGAAGGTGCAGGTGACAAAGAAATTATGAAGTCAAGCGCTCTGTCAAAGCGCTTGACTTCCAGGCGCTTGGCCTACAAAGGTCAAGCGCCTAAAGTCAAGTGCTGATCATTCCTCGAGCCCCGCACAACGCTACACACTACCAGTCTCGTGCGCGTTGCTCCAAAAAGTAACGAATTACAATTAAAATTACTCTTATTAAAAAAAGTATTAAATTAGATTACTCGTTTAGTTGACAAGAAAAGTAATTGGTCGTTACTTGAAAAAAGTAACCCATATTTTCCCGATTACCTCAACTTTCGAAACGAAAGTTCCTGCCGGTTTAAAAATTGGTCTTTTCTACCGTCCATTATTGAATTAGGATCACCAAATTATAAACTACCTTGCTTCTTTATGCACCAATTCTGGAAAGCCTCGGAGTCTCGGTTTAAGGATCACTTGGTAGAAAACATGTAAAAGCTATCGGTGCCATTAAAAGAAAAGAAAATGATAGTGACGCTCACAGGTAATTTTGTTACTTCCAAAAGTAATCAAATTACTCTCGCGATACGCTACCTAATAAATGTAATCAAATGACTACTAAATTACAACAAAAAGTAATGGATTACAAGTTATTTGATTACTCGTAATGAGTTCCGTACGAGTCTGCAGCTTATACAACTTTCATGTTCGCAGGCGTATTTGTTGCTTTCGTAGAATCGAGGCGCCTCATGTTGTTTGCCTTGTTTTTTACTTTTTCGACGAGCGGGTGTACTGCCGTTGCTTCATATATACGAGGCACTCTCTGTGGTCACAATGTCATTGTGTTACACTGTTTTTCTCCAGCTTGCCTCGTGAAGAACTGAGTGCAAAGGGAACGGCCTTAAAATACGCCCGCCCGAAAAAAAAAGTATCTGCCATAAGAGAGAGAGAGAGGAGAGAGGGCGTGTGTATGTGCGTGCGCGTGCGTGCGTGCATCTATGCGTGCGCGTGCGGATAAGGCTGAACCTTCTTAATCGGGCGGCGGCTTGGGCCCCCTAGCCGAAGCTATTCATTTCAACGATTAACTCCGATTCAACGTGGAATTAATTTAGGAATGACGAAGAACTTTTAATCGCGACGTCACAGCAACTGTAATCATCTAACGGACACTACACGATCGATACTCCCATGCACAGGTGTGAGCCTTAAATACTGTACATAAAACGGATTGTCGAGGCTGCGTTCGTATAGCTCTGTGGTAACGTGCCCGCTCCATCCGCAGCGGACCCAGGATCGAATCCCGAGGGTTCCGTGGCGGCGGCCGGCGTTCGTTTTCGAGCATTTGGCGATCTCAACGACGGACGCCTTACGGCAACGGACGTCATTTCCACTGGTGGGAAGAGCCACACTGCAGTTATGCTCTGTAAAACGCGTATCTGGACGGACTTCATGCATGTTTTCAATTTTGCGGGAAGTCTATACAAATTGCTGATGAGAGCCTGGGACGGAGGTTTGAAGGAAGATAACGACGATGGGTTTATAGCACTTTGCAGGGTTGTTTTTTGGACCATAGGACGTATTTCCCTCTCAGCTAGGTCCTTGAAAATAACCGAAGGATCGCAAGAAGAAAGTAGGCAGGCGAGATGGTTAGGGAACATTATAATCTAAACCCCGAGACACGGGAAATAAAATAACGGAAACGAGGACACAAAGTTTTGAGACTTTGTATCGCCTTGTCACTTTATTTTAACGTGAAACGTTTTTTAGGTTAGATTTTCAGATTAACTGAAGCTACAAAAACCATAACAACAAGTTAGTGGAGTTAGCATCACTAACTCCACTAGGCAAAAACGTAACCAGAAGTTACTGGAGTTAGCATCACTAACTCCACTAACTCTAATTAACACTAACTCGAAATAACTAACACTAACTCGAATATTAACTCTAACTCTAACTAACACTAACTCTAACTCTTAACACCAACTCACCACAAACTGCACTCATTCCACTGAACACTTGGTTTAGCGCGAGTGGTTTAGCACCACTAGAGCTAAGCCAAGAAAGCGTTTAACGTAGCAACAACAATTGCAAGACAGGTTGCGATACATTACTGTGGGACATTCTCTTCACGCGGTCGTTCTTTATTTTCTAATTCTAGAGAGAAGATCCTAATATAATGTGACCAAAATAAGAACCTCCCATGTGTCGTCCGGTATTCTTTTCCGTTCAAGTGAGGCCATGGGCGCAGGGACGTGATGCGGATATCTCGAACTCACAACCAAAATCGTCCCACAAATCTATTATAATTTAGGAGAGCGCGTTACAACTATATGGGTCACAAACAAATTATTTTAGCGATAATTCGATATAGGGGGTATTCACTGGACGCCATATTTGAGGGTGCTTAGAGCGCATGCTCAGAACGAGCTCACATTAATAGGCTACCAAGACCGGCAATTTGGATGGTGTCAAATGTACGTTGCAAAAGAACTGTGGAACCTTGAAATCAGCACGCGCTCAGCAGTCGCGCACACAGCTATGGCCTCCATAGGCGTAGACTTCGGGGGGGAATCGGGGCTCGTGCCCCCTGGTAAAATCAGCAGAGGGGGGGCGAGCCCCCCCCCCGGGCCCGGGTTATGATCCCTACCAAGACGCTGTTTACGTGCCATGTATCGAGCTTCTAGTACTGGCATGTAAACAAAATAACGCCCACGTTGCCTTTATTGACAAAATACATGGGGAATGGAATCCCAGCGTGCTTTCGTCAGCTTCAATCTCCAGTTCTGGCGAAAAGGTAACGCGCAGCACCTCCCCCCTCCCCCGGAAAACTTTCGGCCTGCCCCCCCCCCCCCCCCCCCGGGAAAATGGAAAGTCTACGCCGCTGATGGCCTCCATTAAGTCTTCTTATTCTGGTATTAAATTAAAAGCGGCAAATGGTTAGTACGTGTCTTTAAAACTGCTCCTGGAACATCCCCGCGTGATATAATGGAATCATATTTCATATTCGGTAATTTACGATTTCGTATGTCTTTAGCACCCGAACAGTCGGTTCTGAGAATTCCTTGAACCTAGCGTAGCTTAACAAAAATTATGACAAACAAATAACTAGAGACGTAGGAACCTGAGTATACGACTACATTTTGCGAAAGTCAAATGCATACAATACCGCTCACTGAAAGTGTGATCAATCGCAAGCATAACGTAATCAGTGCATGAAAGCATGCATAGACACACTATAACTAAATAACTAAACTATACAACGTACACAAAGGTTTGTTAGAGGCACTACAAGCGCACGCGTCGTTCTTCCCGCGATCTCATTTTCCCTTCGCCAAAGAAACACGACGTCGCAACAGACCCATCAAAACCAGTCGCGATTTTCCTACAGTATCATCCCCTTGCGACCGCTGTGCGCTTGTCAGTCGCTGCAAGTGCGTCGCCTCTCTCCGGATCATCCGCGAAGCCTACAAATCTAATCGAGTCGCGCAAAAAGGTCGCAACGCGAAAAGAAAAAATGAAAAACGAAAAAAGAAATAGAAGAGAAAAAAAGCTTTCCTCTCAAACATGGCCGACCGGGAGATGCTACATAGAAACACCCTGTCCCGAAGAGGAGGGAACAATAAACATAAAAAGGAAACGCGAGCGAAGCGACGAATATGAATTCCTCGAGACCGCGGCAGGCAGCGCCGAGGTTAATGGACTTGGACCGAGGCGGCGAGAGGTCAGGCAGGCTGTGTCGCTGGCAACCAGGCATCGCCCCAAGTCTAGCGTGGTCGCGTCGACAGCGACGACGATGACGGCCAACGGCAAACGACGATGATGTTTGTCGCGGCTTCTAGCGACATGCAGCCGCGCTTTATCAAGGTCAGGGGACGCGAAGAGAGGACGGAAACCCGAAGACGTCGGCGACGGAATGCCTGGCCGCGTCGAGCGAGACGGGCATTATCCGTCGTGTCTCTACACTTAAACTTTGAGTGTACACGAATTCCGACGGCCGAGCGCCGTCGCGATTTGGTCGGGTTCAGGGGAATTCGCGATCCCCGTCGCGCGCTCGAGCGATGCCTTTAGCGGGCGAAGATGGACGGATCGGAACGGTCGGGAAAAGGGTCGGCGATGTCGGGGTCCCGTCGACGACGACGAAGAGAAACAAAGCGGTCGCCTGGACGCCTTCTCCGGGTTTGCGGACGCGACAAACGACTCGAAACAAGGAATTGACGCGAGGCGACCTCTTCTTCCTCCTCATCCTTTTTTTTTCTGCAATGACGGCGTTGCATGCTTTCCTGAAACCGACGGGGTTGCACGCGTGACGTTTGGTTTCCATCGCGAGGCATCGAACTCTGCGGGTCACGGCAACTTGGTTGTTGTAATTCTTCCCTGTAAGCTCGCGGGTGAGATTCCTACAGAGCGACACAATCGTGATGCGGCTCTTCGAGGTTTTGTGTGGAGTCAACAACGCATTCTGAGGGGACGAACCTGACACTGTTTAGACTGCGTCGTTTACCTGTTTTGTGTGTACCTCGCGTGAACGACGATTTCGCGCTCCTGTTGATATGAGCGGGCTCGAAGAAGCCGCTATGTTGTCTCCCAAAGCAGGGATTCACGCTTTTGAGCTGTGCACCGCAAACTTAAAACCTGCTGCCACCAAAAAAAAAAAAAGAATCTTATTTTTACATGTTGAGATGTCTTGTATTTGTCCCTCTTTGTAGCCTCCGTCTACGGTTTTAGAAAATGTTAACTCTAATTAGCTCGGGTGCCTTATTACGTTATGTCCGTTTTATTGACGCATTGAACGGACTCCGCCTCCGTTGTTATAATGACGTCGTACAAGTGAGAGTCAGCAACTACCACCCACTCAACAGATAAAGAATATCTTCGATGCCCGAATAGGGTTTTTGCAGAGTCGAGTTGAAATCCGTCATCAATTGCGTGACTGTACAATCTTTTATTTTACTAATTTTTATTTATGACATTGAAATTTAAAGTCTTGGAAGTGTCCTGGCGGAACTTCCTCAAAAAGAAATTAATGGCAGAAAGATTCTTTTGTGCTTCCTAAAAATGCAATAATTCATTGGAATTCAATTAGCGTACCCAGTGATATATTTGTGCGAGTGTATTTTTTTCTTTACGTCCATTAGGTGTTGTGTCTCTTCCGTCTATCGTTTCCTCTTTAATTCCGCATACCTCCCATCCCCGTTCAGAGTAACCAACCAAGACAATTGACCTATAGAATAATCCATCTGTTTTTCATTTTCTGAATCGGCCCTCTGTCTCTCTACCAGAAAAGAGGCTTCCAAATAAGATATGCGGCTTTTAAAAATTAAGACTACTAATATAACTCATGCCAGTATATAAAAAAAAACGCAAAAGGTGCTGCAAAAAAAAAGGTAAGAAGTTTATTATGACGAGGTTATACCGCATTGACAACATTGACCATGCAATGCAAGGGAGGTACTATTTATCCACACAGGATACGATATTCGCCACTAATGAAAAAATATAGCCTTATCACCTGTTCGGATCTGAAATAACTGGTCAAGAAAACGAAAGAACTCGTGTGTTGTTCTTTTCTTCGTCAATACCCTAATTAAAAACAAAAACGCACAATTAAACGCAACTAGAGTAGTGAAAGCTTTAATCAAAATAATCAACACTGTAGTAGGCTACTTGGAATAGAAAAAAAAAACACGGAGGACTTTCACAGACAACCACACACCATGAAAGTCCTCCATGTTTTCATTATTTTTTTCTTTTAAGTATTCATAATCACAACACGCTCGCCTTAACCAAGCCAGTAATTAACTAGTAACAAACTATTCGTAATGTTGTGTCACCTTAATGATTGTTGATTAGACAAGTAGTTTGCTTTGTTAAACTGATTTAGTTTTCTCATTTAGTTTACTGATGTAATCGTGCAAGCCTAATTCCCTGCAATGCAATGTGTTGCAGGGAATTAGGCTTGCACGATTAAATCGAATTACAGGGGCTCGGGTTTGAACGTAGGTATGAATGTGAAGTAAATGAGAGAGTAAGGAAATGAAGACCTCTCCATTTAACCGAACGGAAAACAAGCAACATTCAAGGTAGTAGTGCCAGCGGGTTGGCTTTCGATATCGGCGTGACTGTATCAGAGATTAGTGATTTCCATCTCGATAGCGCTGGCTATGTCAAGGTTCGTCTGTGTCGTGTACAGCGGCTCTGCGTTCTCCCACGAGCGTTACGCCCGGGTTTCCAGCGAGCAAACGAAGGGGTCACAGTAGATGCCCAGATAGGCAAGGCTTTCGATCAGCGTCCGACCACCGCCCTTCGCGAGCCGTCGTCTCAGAATCATGCGATCTCGCACTTCGTCTAATTCAGCGTCGTTTTGTGTCACTTTCGGATATAAAAATTGGGCTGGCGCGGATACCGTACTAACCTATCCCTTTGATCTACCGATGCACGAGTGTATTAAAGCAACTAACATGCCTGCCAGTGATCTTCGTCTTTTCGTGAACAATATCGGCTCTCCTTCCTAAGGGGTAATATTCGAATTATCGGACTAAGGGGGAATATTCGAATTAGCCCACTACGACCGGCAACAGCATCAAGGTGCGGCTTAGACGTTACGCAAAGTGGCTATTCGGCATAGCAGCACACATCAACTCATACCGTAGCGTAAAGAGAGCAAACAAGACGTTCGATAGCTACAGAGAAATGGTGGGACGATGTATATATATATATTAAAAAAAGACTAGCCTTAAGTAAGAATAATAATAATATTCGCATCAAGGTGCGGCGTAGGTGTCACACAAAGAGGCTATTCGGCAGGCTACGCGCATATTTACACTGTCGCATAAACCTACTAACAAAGCTCGATATCTTAAAGCTAAATAGTAAGACAATATCGCGAAGAAAAGAAGAAAAAAAAAAGAGGTCCCAGGTTGACGTTTGAACAATAACATAATATTCGCACTGCTGCCTTTATATGCAAGAAATATCTAATTCTGATAGCCTAACGCCTGGAAAGTCAGTTACTTTAGAGTGCCGCGGGCCTTTCGAAAGCCGTCTAGACAGGCGAGGCTCTCGACGGAAATAAGGGATGATGACAAAACGCCGAGCGAACGCTGGCGCCAAGGTGCGGGAGAAGGGAGAAAACGCAAAAGAAATATAAATCTCGTTCGATCCGAGGCATATCAATCATGGTCGCGTCCACCCCTTCCTACCCGCTCGCTTGCCGAAAAGGCAGGCGTTGTTATAATGTGTTGCAAGCTTCATGGAGTAAATCGAACCCCCAACATTTCCTCAAGGCTGCGCACGCCGCTCGCCGTTGCGATCAAACACGTATTCGAAGAAATCAAATTTTCTACTTAAAGTACTAAAAATACAAGGTTCAAGATCGAGAAAAAAAGAAACAAAGCAAGCGTTTCCTATCATAAACACATCACTAATAAAGACCACATGGGCCAACACGCCGTTTTGTTTAAAAATATTCAATAATGAGACCCGCAATAAATGAGAAAGATGGTGAGCAAGTTTCTCTTCTTTCCTCATTTTACCCATGACTCCATGACTGCAGGACTGTTTCCCATTGTCACGAATGAAGAGGTAATGAAACAAAGAATAACTGAGGAAACTAAACGTTTAATGGGGCGAACTTGTGCCCAAAACAAAAAGGAAAAAGATAAAAACAGAGCGTCGCGGGCGTCGAAACAACAGGATCGAACGCTGAGGCGAAACTGAGTGATATGAGTTCCAGGCAAAGGTAGAAGAAGAGGAAGATCGCTTAAAGAAGGCAGAAGAAAAGGATGAGAACATTCCAACAGCAGAAAGGTCAATGCGTTAAAGCAGGGGCGTAGACTTTCCATTTCCCCGGGGGGGGGGGGGGGGTGCTGCGAGTTACCTTTTCGCCAGAACTGGAGATTGAAGCTGACAGAAGCACGCTGGGACTCCATTTCCCATGTAATTTGTCAATAAAGGCAACGTGGGCGTTATTTTGTTTACATGCCACTACCAGAAGCTTGTCACATGGCACGTAAACATCGTCTCGGTAAGGATCATGACCCAGGCCGAAGGGGGGGGGCACGAGCCCCCCCCCTTCCCCTCCCCCCGAAGTTTACGCCTCTGCGTTAAAGGAAAACAAATTCCAAATTAAGTGTAAAGAAAAAGAAAACCTAAATCAAGTGTAAAGAATTAAAAAATCTTAGTGTCAAGAAAAAGAAAGCCGAAATCAAGGAACAGAAGAAAAGGAAAAATAGGCATCATTAAATGTTGCTAGTCCAGCGGTACGAATGTTATATTTTTTCTCTGTGTGTTTTTCGTGTTCAGCTGGCCCCATTCACAAGCGAAACTGACTTCGGATCGCCACCCGAAGTCTCTTATGTACACGTGTGGGCTTCTGCAATGATCGGCGTAGAAGGTTCGACGCGTAGAACATTCGGACCTCGAACAAGCAACAGCATTCTGTAATTTACCAGGACACTAAATTGCAGGAATAAACAGAAGATGCGTCGCTCCCAGGAATCGAGTCCTGGCTTTTCGCGTGGGAGGCAGGCACAATAACCGTTAGGCCACGCGCGCGCTGCCTACTTGGCCAGCTTTTAGGCCAGCTGCGCGCGCTGCAATATGATGCCCACGTGTGCTCACAAAGGCGACTGTAATGGTGGCTCAGCTGATAATTTTGTAGGTAACTTATGCGGAATTGACGAAATGGAAACAATGCCCCTGCTCCAGCAAAGCCCGAAATAAACTAGCCCACTCTCAATAAACATCAAAACTCAATTTCCCAAGCTACAACTTTGTAATTTGCTATACTCCGTTTCAGCTTATGTTGCACCGCAGAGAAGGCTAGAAGCGCGAGCTCATAGCGTTGGGAGCTGCTCTTGACGCACGAGAGCTTGTGCCGCCGAGATGTGCCCTAGAGCAAGGAGCTCGCGCTTGTATCCTTTCCTGCAGTACATCATAAGGTGAAACAGAGTATAGAAAAGTATGGGTAGGGGGTACATTTATATTCTGAATATACAGAACTGAAAGCACACACCAGTCAAAAGTTACAGTTGAAAAAAATATATTCTTACAGCTTAGCACAGGCTGAACATTAAAGGTATGAAAAGATAAACACTGTTCTCGGCCATTGGGCTTTTAGGATTAAATTGGGGATGTGATCAAACTCCGAGTTGTTTATTTTCGCTTTCTTCGCTGTTTTCGTCAAATCAAGCGTCCTAAACGTCCATAATAACATGTTGTCACATTGGCACCAAAAATGACTTAACGGAACCCCACGCTGGTCCGTACCAAAATTAGGTTTTTTAGTGTCACCTTTTGAATAAAGCAAATTAACTTCTTAATATTTTAAAAAGCAAATGCACCACCCAGTCGCACCCTCATTCTAAATTAGAGTATCAAAACTTGCAAAACTGATTTCGGATTTTTTTTTGGTTTATTACATTTTGCTTTTGCAGTACAGAAATATCTTGATTCACAACAAAAAAAAAATGACCGAGTTTATTATTCTTTTATTTTTACGAGATTGTAGTCTTTGGCGCAGTCCATCTTTTATAGAGTCATTTACTCTCTATTCTCCCAACCCTCTCCAGGATACACAAATCCTCGACCCCAGGGCCCACCTTGCGCCACTGCCTGCGCCGAACCCATTACCCTAATACCTTTCCGCACGACATGTCACACAAACCGTCTTTGTTTGGAAAAATTCGCGAAGAACTCAAAATCCCCCCGAGACAAGGAAAGTTCGCGAGTCGAAGACTCATTCAAACCGCGTGAAAAGTGGAAATCCTTAGCTTTTAAATAGATCCTCGCATATCTCTTTCTTTCTTTTTTCCTTTCTCCGATGCACTTAGATTCTCGGCGCTCGACGCAAAAATCCAATCTGCGGAGCGCGAGGCTTCTCAGCCGGAGCCAGGCAGCCTATTGCTTGCCATAGATCACGCTAAACGCCCCAACAAGTCGACTAGAGTGTCGGTCGACAGGCGCTTGCGCCGAGAAGAGGATGCTTTAGAAAATTGCTCTCCGCGGTCCCCCACCCCAGAGTTAAAGAAAGACCCAGTGTCTCCGCTTTCCGCGTACACTGCCGAAAACCCTCCCGAAATATTACCTCTAAATCCAGGAATCGTTGGGCCGCCATCATTTCAATTACTGATGTTTTGTTTAAAATAACTCTCCGGGTGGCGAGAGCTTGTTTGTAAAAGCCAAAACTGCCGTATACCCGAGAGTTTGATAGGACGTGTCTTTTGGAGTTCATTGACCCGCAAGGCTTGCGGGATCGACTTTGTTTGTCCCCGTATCAGTCTGGAGAGGATGACTTCTAGCCACGTCGTTTCCGAAAGAGGTCTCTCGAGAACCGCCGTCACACGCGGCAGAGAGAGACGAGGAAAATAGGAAGCACTCGTTTTAAAGAAGACATTTCAATCTTCTCTTGCAGTGCACTTTGATGTTATACGTATCGCTGTACTGAGGTCTTAGGATTAAAGGCAAAGAAAGCGGATGTTTGACTGTCATCTGTCTAAATGATTATAGTACCAACACCATTCCAAACACTGCTTTTATTAGGAATTTGAATGACCCAAAATATCGCATCGCATATGTGACGCAAGCTTACCCCTTTCAAATGAGAAAATGTACGAAATAACAGTAATATTAAAGAGATGGAGCTGCCATCGGCCTCCGCCTGAGGCAGTCAACTAGCCAAACATGGTAGCCTGCCCTTTGAGTTTACCTGATATTTTGCATGCCATTGCACGAGTAGATATGGATACTCGTGTGGACAGGAATTTGATGAGAAGCTAAAAGAAATATGTCTGACGCGTTGAAAAAAAAAAGAAAGATGTTTACAATCTTCTGTAACGCCGAATTAGAGCGCAGCTCTTGAAGAGGAGGAGGGTATGGAAAGGAGGCTATGCTCCTCCTCCTTTCCTCCTATTTAGGGGAAAATTCCCCGCTAAATTTGGCAGGGAAGTTTTCCCTCTAAATTTAGCGGGGAATTTTCTTCGCTAAATATAGCGGAAAATATTTCCCCGCTAAGTTTAGCGGGGAACTTTTTCCGCTGAAGTTGGCGGAGAAATTTTCCCACTAAATTTCGCGGGGAAAATTCCCCGCTAAATATAGCGGAGAAAATTTTCCACTAAATTTAGTGGGGAAATTTACCCATAATGCACCTCGCAGTTACGCCGACGGCGACGCCGCTCAAGCAGGAAACGGGCGCCTAAGAGCTGCGCTCTAAAAAAAAGAAAAAGAAAAAGAAAAACGAAACAGTAGAAACTTATAGATGCCACTCGAGAGGAAGTAACCACATGAAAAGCACCCTACTAAAAAGGCCAGTAATTCCCACTGCTTTCAATTAACACTCCGAATGAGATGTCATCAACTCGTCATTTCCACTAGCGAGCAGACGTATATATGAACGGCATGCACCAGTGTCTAGATGGGCTAAAGGGCCAAAGACACGTGAATTCTCGATCAATACGATTCTCACGGTGCAGTGCCTCAACTGAACGTGAACGATTGTCAATCAAGGCCGGTCGTTGGGAAATCGTAGCAGCTCTAGAGGCATGCAAATGAAAGGGACGTCCTGGTTGCGGTTATAGCTTTCGTCATGTTTTGAATTAACTCTAGAGTCAGCTAGCACGGGTCGACCGTGGACGTGACTCTGCGGAACACTAATGAGTCATCCCCGCCAGGATACTACCAAGAATATCAGATCACGTAGCAGTGAGTGTGGAAAGTAAAATTATATTCGCTTTTGGCAGGTAGTAGGCTGAAGCGGCAGGCCTTCACACTCGTGACATTAGTGCCGTTAATATTGCCCAGAATTTGAACTTGAGCGAGAGTGCGTTACCTTGTCACCCCGTAAGAAAGCGCGACTACAATTGGCAAACAAGTCTGAAAGGATCTGTGCAAAAGTAAGGAAAAATCACGACATAACCGACCACGGAAAAAAAGAAGAAAAGAAGTCATTACCATTTTATAGAACCATCGAATCGTTTGTTAGATTCGTTTAGACTATTTCCAAGAAAATACGAGGATGTCAACCTGTGTTGATACGCTGGTCTGCCTCGCAAAAGAGAAAGGAAAAAAAAATCAAACGAGGAAAAAAATAAAAACAGCCTATAACGCTATAAAAAAGTAAAGAGTTGTAAAACAAAATCTTTTTCGCCTTCACCTCTTCCCACTCGGTCTCTCCCTCTGTGTCTTCCCTTCCGAAGAACCCGCCTTTAAAAATATTCCTGGAGAAGTAGGAGCCAAGCTTCTCCGAAATCAAGGTTCGGTGATTGATTGATTCGGGGCTTCTAATTACGGAGCGTTGCTGCGGGCCCTCTCGCTCAGGGAGACGCTCGTCGGCATCGGCGGTGGCGGCGAAGCCAAGTCGGAGAAGGGCGCATTCACGAGAGCGGGGGGCGGCTGGCTGCCAGTGCCTGGCCCGCGCTTGTTTTCGGCACCGCGTGGAGAAGAGGCGACAGTCAATTTGCGGTGGTTCCGAGTCCACGGTCCCTGGGCTTGGAATCAAGCCACGGCCGAGGTGCCGGCTCCTCGTTCTCCGCCTAACGGAGCACCTCCCAGAGATCTGCCGAGACGACGTCGGCCTCCTGATCGCCGCTAAGCCGCTCCTTCACGCCACGCCGTTTGGCCCGAGCTTTGCCAGGGCGTCGTCTAGACCCGAACAGAGCTAATAAGCGACGTCCGGAGTGACACGAAATTCAGATTGTAGACACTGTCTGAGGCATGTTTCTTCCTTGCACGACTGCCCTGTCATGACACAAAACAAAAATACGAGCAAAAGGTCTCCTAAAGCCGGGGTCACACTGCTCTTACATCATACGAATGACAGTCTGCGTACAGATTCGAACGCGAATCACCGTAAGATCCGTGCTTCGAATGCCGCATGGCAATGAGTTCAAGGAGAAAACTTGGTACGCGGCATTCGAACCACGGATATTAGGGTGACTCGTGTGTGCAGGCTGCCTTTTGTGTGAAGTATGAGTAGAGTGACTCCGGTTTAAAGGATTTAAAAGTTAATCTGCAAGCTTCAGATACCCACAGCGAACCTAGTATAGGTTGTATTCACTGGCGGCCATATCTGTGTGCGCTAATGCTGAGCACGTGCTGACGGCGAGCTTTCACAGTTGTTTTGCAACGTGCACCCCGCACCATCAAGATTGCCGGTCTTGGCAGCCTATTAATGCGAGCTCGTTCTGAGCATGCGCTCTAAACAGTGACCTCAAATATGGCGGCCAGTGAATACCCCCGGCCGTCTGACGAAGATCGGTAGCGTAATAACGTCCTCTTCATTCATTAAAAAAAAACTATTAAATTTAGTTAATATGATGTTCAGAAGCACATCAATTTGAACATTTTCCCTTCACCTAAAATTCTGTCTTGTCCGAACTTTTCTTTTTCTACACACGCTTTCCGATCGCTAGATAGTAAAGGAATTAGACGATGGAATTATTTAATTATTTACATTTGCATTACGGGACAACATTTTGTTATTGCGGTATTTATTATTCGTCCATCCAATTAGAATATTCACTTCGGCAAACTTCACTCTTCTTTGCTTGACATCCACTTGGAGAAGTGCCTCTTTCGAAAGTGTGCCCGAAATGACCAAAAATACACCGTGATAGGTACACTATATTTCTTAACAATCTACCGAAATATTAATTGGCATCTCCGAATCTTAGCCAGCAACAGCAATACAAAACGTACTCATCAAAGATACCCCCCCCCCCCCCAAGCCTAAAAGAAAAAAAAATTAAGTTGACAATATTGTGGAAGTTTAAAGTGCCACGGGTTCAGCAAGAAGCCGACCCCATCGGAGGGGTCAGCCAAGAAAAGAGCGAAAGGTGAAACGTAGAGAAATAATCAAGAAAGAGCGAAAGGTGAAACGTAGAGAAATAATAGCACCAAAAAGGAATGGTTCGCCCTCGCCGCTTTCCCCGAGTGCAGTCCCCACCGAAGCCGAAGCGAAGCGGGATCCCGACGCACAGTTGGATTGTTAATGGAACATCGCGCCACGTCAGACACCAAGCGGCGAGGCCCGCGGTTATTTTGGCAAACGCTCCGTTTCAAATAGAAGTCCCCGCGACGTCTCCCGGCCGAGTCCGTTCCGGCTCGATCGGCCTCCTCTCCCGTCGGCACACGGCAGCACCGGTGGCGGCGATACATTAATGACAACATTCCGTCACGCATCGGCTCGCCCGCCGACTGCCGCCCATTCAAAAATAAACCTTCGGGGGTCCAGGCGACACGGTCGCCTCCCCGGGAGCGAACCGCGCAAGCGCCATCAGCAGAATATCGCACGGGGCTCTGGCAAAAAGCAAAGCGCGCACCTCGTGTGTGTTCCAGCTCTAATCGTCGCGTGGAGTTAATTCGGGAAGCGGGACGCGGTCGCTTTCGCCCTGAACGCGATCGCATTCGGAGGAAGGGCCCCCTCCTCGGCACGTGTGTCTCGTTCGCCGTGGCGGCAAGGCACGAACGACCTGGGGATGGCTGAAGCGGTCCCCGGATCGCGGGAGGTCTTCCCGGGGAGTCGGGATGACCTCTGGTCCGTGTGGATCAGCAGTCGCTTCCTCTTCGCGCGAATCCCATCCCTCGAGAGTCACCTGGGGTCCCTTCCCGCCACGGCGAACGCGAGCGAAGATGGCGTTCGAAGACGGTTCGTCCGCTAATGCGAGCGAAGAACGCCTCTGCTTCGAAGCGTCATTCGCAGAAGGGAATGAAACGAGAGATCCACGTACGTCGTCTGCTAACAGACCGGAGGGAATTTTGATGCTCTGCTACGAACCGAGCAACGCGACGAAGTGAGATCGGACGCTAGTTGAAATTGCGATCGCCCGCTGTTTCACGTCGGAAGCCGCTGAAAATCCGCGCTTCTTTTCCGAATCTCAAGCTGCTCTGCCGTCACACAAGCTGGCATCGACTTGTGGATGAAGGAGCACTAACGAACAAGCACATCAGAGGCAGCGATACCTTTCTCGCTATTTGTGTGTTGGTGAGACGATCTCGCCAAAACACTGCCCGGTTGTGGACGCACGAATGGGTCAAAAAACAATCTCATTTGTTGACTGCGCGTAACCTGTGGCGTCACGTCCAATGAGCAGCCCCCCCCCCCCCCCCCCCTCGAGAACACTCTCGCTTTCATCTTGACCAAACTCGGATGTCGCGGTGCGCTTTTCCCCGTCTTCTTTCTGATGAGCAGCCAGGCAGCCGAGAGGTACGATAATACCGTCTCGGCGGCTATTGGGCAGGAAATCGAACTGTAGGGGTCGCTTTATCAAGCTTGTTGTCCACACAGCCGGATGTTTACTAACAGAGTGTAACAAAGAAAGTGAACCTCGTAGCATGGCCTGGGCACGAGCGCTTCGCTCTGACCGGTGCTTTGGTCACACGTCGAGCGGCCTTCGAATCGTCATCTTCAATTTCTTTAATAAAAAATAAATAAATTAGATTGTTGTTTTCACAGTTGAAGCGTTCCGATACAGGCGTGACCGTTCGATCTCCTCCCCAATTCGGGGAGGAGATCGAACTTTTGTTCAGAGCAATAAATGAAACTTGAACTACTTTATATCTATCCGACTCAAAAGCAGTCCACAAGACTAGCAAACCGCAAACTGTTTTTCAATTTAAAACGCGTTCGATTTCTTTTTTGGGAAAGTGTTCGTGTGACCGGGAGGGAGGCGAAGAACTAAGGCTACTGGGGAGCCGCGAGCCGCACTTTAATTTGGCAAAAGAGCAGCATGCCGCTCGCGAGCCGCAACTTAATCACCCCTGGTCATTAAAAAAAAATTGTTTGCATTATAGCATTGAAGATGACATTTTACCATGCTGAGTGCCACAGTCCAGATCGTTTTTTGGGGATCTAAACATATTATAAGGGATCTAAACATATTATAAGCACCGTCATTCGTCATTCTTCATAGATTGGCTCTTCCGAGTGCTTTGCGGGAGAGCACTCTCCAGATTTCTTAGAGCATTCGATGCTTCTAAACACGCTCTAGAATATTTGAAAGTGACTCGATA
The DNA here is from genome assembly GCA_037355805.1 of Ixodes ricinus. Classification (NCBI taxonomy): domain Eukaryota; kingdom Metazoa; phylum Arthropoda; class Arachnida; order Ixodida; family Ixodidae; genus Ixodes; species Ixodes ricinus. The sequence goes on along the minus strand of JAZHYW010053017.1, from coordinate 98,182 downwards.
ACAATCACTCGATGCACCGCGTGTGTGTCCGCGATGTACACCGTCCCGTGTTTTTTTTCCGAAGCATCGTCCCCCGTCGGCTCGTTGATGCGAGACAGGAGTCAATCCCGAAATCGAGGATCCCGGGACGCGGAAGAAGCGGGGAACAAGGGGGAGCCTCTCTCGCAGTCACGAGCCATTGCGCGCGAGATGTGCGAGCGATCCTCGAGGCAGGCCTCGCTCGCCTCGTCCATCACTCGCGCCCTAAAAATACGACGCCGTTCGAACGGTCCTTTTGCCCCGCGCGCCCGTGGCCCGTGTGACACGCCGCGACCTCGTCCGAGGCCCCGTCCGACACAGGACCCGGTCCTAGCGGCGCCGGGGGTCTCGGGTGACGCAACGTGACGGAATGACAGCGCAATCGCGCCGACTCCGATTAACTGACTGGAACAGCTATCGGAGCCGCCGACACCGCCACTATGCGCCGAGACACTGAGGGAGAGGAGGACGCCGAGCTCTGGTTGGAATGATTAGGGGTAGAGCTAAAGCTATAGGCTGCCTTTGTCTACTGTGCACTCGTCGAACGCGCTATAGAACGCAAAACTCCGGCGTCCAGGGTTTGACTTTCGCATTCGAACGTGTTCGACAAGTGCAGTGGAGTCAAATTTGGGCAGCTAGGTTTACATCCGCGCTTTAACACGCGGTGCATACTCTTTGGCCGCAGGCGGAGGGAAGACATCATTGTCCGCACACGAGGGGTATTCGGAACACACTCCGAATCTACACAAAGGAGTCACGAATCATCGTAGACCGATGGGCAAGTGAGCTGATTTTCCGGTTCTTTAAAGCGTTCGTTCTTAATAATATTTAAATGCTCGCGAAACAGAGACATATAAAAGTAATGGAGTTCACTTTCCTGCTGCAAAAACACGTCGAACAGAGGAAGGATCCGAGCAAATCACGTAGCTCAGAATACAATTAGATATGAACAAGGAAAAGAAAAAAAAAAGCAATGCGTGCTGCGACAAAAGGAGAGTGAAGCGTCACGCGCATTGTCCTGCTCGCGCCTTCTATGTTTGATCGAATCGTATTCTGAGCTTCATCGTTTGCTATTGGCGACGTGAGCAATCGAGAGCGTCGCTGTGGTCGGCCCACTACAATTGGCCGAATGCTGACTATGACGTCAGCAAAGGATCTCTCATCGACGGAAATAAAAGGAATGCAAGAACTTTAATTTTGACGGTGTTGGCAGTGTTTCTTTGCGACCGCTAAGCGTTCAGGCTTCCAGAATGCTCATTACAAACACCATCAAACTTGTTGTTCACAAGGTAATGACGTCACGAAAGGTAACCAAACGAGGGCGCCACAGAAACATCTCGCCGCTAATAGGATACTTCTATCAAAATTGACAGGGTCAAATGGAGGTGGACCACAACACGAAGCGCTTTGTTGTGGCCCTCTCCTTTTGTCGGTTTTACGGCGCATATTGTTTAAAGGATCCTTGTATCGTGAGCCGTGATTGGCTTCCTTCGTGATGTGTAGAAAAGCGAACCCACATACCCTTTTAGAGTGAATAATTCGGGGTTCAAAATGTGCTATATGCTTGAACGTGACTTTCGAACGTATTAAAGTGGTTAAAGCGGTGTAATGGTTCACCAAATGTTGGTGAGGATTTGAGGAGGCCGGGAAGTCACTACTTTGAGTCGGTGTATATTTTAAAGAGACCACATTTCGATTTCAGTGGCGGGTTTTTACGCAATGTCGTCAGGATAGAGATCACCGACACATCATCGCAGAGCTTATCACTGCGAAAACAAAACTTCTGAGTCACAGGGTCACGTACGCACGCTCGGCGTTTGATACTCCGCAGAAGAGAGCTACTGCGAATGCTCGGAACGTTTCAAATTCCAGTGTACAAAAATGGCAGCGCACAGAACGTGATAATTGGAATGGTTCTACAGATTCTCTACAGGTCTGCGAAACGCTGCAGGTACTTTTTATTACTATCTGTAATCATAGGAAACGCGCATTATGCGACTCGTAGCTCGTTAGACTATACCGCCTGGCCAATGAAGTTTAGTTCGACAGGTGGCGCCATCTTATGCGGGATTTTTGCTACTCTCGGCCCGCGGCCGCAATCATCAGACCCGTACTGAGCTCGAACGTCCGAGTGCCCTGCTGAACGGTGACGCGGAGCTCACGTCCGATCGCTCGGTGGTTAGGCCTTCCCAATGCTGCCCATTTTGGCCACCAGCCGCGCTGACTAGCAGCCGACCGAGGCGCCTCCTGCTCACTGCCCATGTGCCATTCTTCGTTTCAGCTTAAAGGGACACTGACAGGGTATCTATGCCCGCCGAGGTTTTTATTAGGACATGACCTATAAGAGTCAAAATACCCAGAACACAATTCGGTTTCTTACCGCCGGACAACAGTTGGTCGACAACTGCCGGTTTCAGTCGCGCTCACTTTCTTTTTCATCGTAACGTGGCGTTCAAACTATGTGTACCAAATAATTTCAAAATTGTGGCTGATATAAGACACACATTCAATATTAAAAATAAAAAAAATAATATGAACCCCACTTTACCATCACACCGCACGCCGGTACGATGCTCATCCAGATCAAAATGGGCAAAGGTGGATCGAGAAAAAAGAAATAGCTGGTAACAAAATGTCGCCGTAACACCGTCAGTGCCAAAAGCTTTTGGTGGGAGAGGCGCTTTCCCGCGCTCCGGAACAAAAAATGGAACAAAAGCATCGTGAACAAAATGATCAGATGTCATCATCCTAATGAAAGCGAACATGAAGGCACCCTACATTGCAACGAAAGTTAGCTGGAGAAATCAAATAGAAAATTGATAATGGAGGCACATTTGTAGAAACCACAAGGGTGATTACCTATCAATGAGATATCATTTATTGTTGCGCACAAGGGCAGGTGTTAGGCTCCTGGCAACATTTAGCAGGGAACCTGAATTCGTGCATAGGTAGTGACGTAAATTTTCCCGTTAACTTTAGGGAAACTGAATTGGTGCATAGGTCACGTTACGTAAATTTTCCGCGAAATTTAGAGGGGAAACTGAATTAGTGCATAGGTCACGTGGCGTAAATTTTCCGCTAAATTTAGAGGGGAGACGTAATCGAGACCAGAAAAAGGCATAGGCGAAAATCTTGAGTTGTAGTTAAAGGGCCCATGAAACGAATTTTGGGTTGGGATGAATGATTTTAAATTGGGACTTTAATAATCGCATATCGTTTAGTTGGCCAAAAGAAAGAGGCTAGAAAGTGAAAAGCCAGCTTTTCGGTACGAACATTTGAAAATATAGCGGACTATTTTGTACCTTCTTGCCTTCGAAAGCTCTCCGCCTTTTCACTATGATACATCCGCGGTTCCAAAGGCGCGTCACCGGCGCCAAACTGACGTCAGCAGAGCCCAGCTCACGCATTGGACACGAGGACTGCGTCACTCGGACGTATGCGCTCGTCAAAAATCAATCCGTCGACGAATATTTGGATTCGCGTTCGTGGCCAATGAGTGCCCTGACAGAACTTATCGTCACTGGGGAATAACAAGTTCTATGGTGTGCATAAAAAGCACGGTGGAAGCTAGGAGTCATCGCACCGGTGCCGAAGGAATGTCACGACCACGTGACTTCACAATTCGCATTTGAGTTGAGGATTAAAGCTAAGGAGGAAGAAGTAGGAAAATCGTTTCATGACGCCTTTAATAGTGCTGTCGCATTAAAACTAACTGGCAAAGCCAAAGGAAAAGAAATAGTGCCTCTCAGTCCTGTGGACTGAGAGGTGGTTTGAGAGTCGGGAAACACGGAACCTCTGCAGCGTCGTCGGAGCTTCGCTGACTTAGCGTTATACTGACACAGTGTCACGTGAAGTCACGATGTCACGTCATAGCGTCGGGTGTCACGCCGAGGACGTCACGGGAGGACGGTCCTCTAAATTTGGCGGGTGCGCGACGGTCTTTCGTGACGTGTCACACTTTCCCCTGATATTCAAACCCTTCGATAGATGAACGTCTTCGAAGTTATCAGAAGGAGACAGTGCTATCTATCCGTCGAATTGGAAGAAGAAAAACCCGCACCCAGGACTGGAACAAAAACCAAGAGAGCACGCATGCAGGCACGGGGCTTCCGCGCCCACAGAGGTAGCGCTGCCGCTTCGGCGATCCCTCGGCGTCGGGTTTCCTCTTATCGGAGGACCGGGGACACGAAAACCGAGACGCCGTCTGTTTCTGCCAGCGGTCGCCGTCCGCTCCTCTCGGTCGTCTTGCCTCTGTGCGGGCAACCCCTTCGGGACCGGGCTCCTGGTGCGACGAAGGGTGCGGCCGAGAACGATGATGCATGCAAATGACTCGCTGCGACGACACTAATGGCGAGGTGTCAATTCGTCACGGACCCCCTTTCCTACCTCCAGTGAGCCGACGAGGTGGCTGAGAGGGAAGCAAGTGCGCTTTCTTATGGAGGAGTGTTGTTAATCTGCGGTCGTTCACCGGTAATACGCCATACAAAAGACAGCGTGCCGACACTGCCTGGGGTCTTCCTTATAGGATGACTCTCACATTGGTCATACAAAAACTGCCTGCAGTCAAGTTCGAATCTTCGAATCATGTATGAAGCAAACATGCTCTGAAAATGCTTGAGGCGCGTCCGCCGATAATTCTTTTGTCATGTCTGCAGCGAGTACAGTGCCTTTTATACCATGAACGAGCAGCGTGACCCCGGCTGCAAGCGGACAGATGCTTAAGAAACCAGATTATGTAAAATTTACTGAAAAGAAAGTCATAAGAGCCAGGTCATTCTTGTTTCAGATGCCACACTGACGATAGGTACTTACATTCAAGTTCCACTAAGTGATGTCTCACTGCGTTTAGGTTCTCCTGATATTTGGTGCAGCTGCAAAGAGACCTCAGCAAATATCTTTATGAATGTGTGCTTTGCTTAGTTTTGATGGCTTAGCTTGAATTGTCCTTTTCCATAATGGGACTGTACTGAATTTGTAGGAGCTCCATTATGCGCAAGGCTGGCTGCTCACGGTAGAAATCAAACGAACATAGCTTAGAAACACAGCTAACCGGGGCCATGGAAAAATAAATTCATGAAGCTATTCAACAATATCTATAACAAAAAAAGAGCGTGGTGAAGAAAGTGATGTGGCGTTGTTGTTTGTTTATATTTCAATGTCTCACGTGACTACGACTTTGACCAAGAAATGTGTCATAAGCAAGACCCTCAGTATTATCAGGAAAATAGCATGATAAGTAGAATTTCAATTGTGTAGTTCATAAAACTCACTTCAAGGGACAACCACCAAGGAAGCTTAGAATCATAATTGTTGATATAACCATTTGCTAACTTTTGTGAACAATAAAATGAAAAAACGATTCTTCTTAATCATTTACGTGTGCACTCGACAGGTACATATATATAGTTCAACAAATGTGTTTTCATCAAATGGTAACTAGAGTGAGTTGATAATTCACATACGAAGGCAAAGAGTGAGGAAGAGAAATATAACGACAAAAAACACAACAGACTGCTTTGCATAAAGAAAGATTCTTTATGTATAAAGGCTAAGGAAAATCAGCAACAAGTACTTCATCCGACTAGTTCAAGCAACCTTTTGACATGACCTATTGTGGAGATTTGCAAGTTTATATTCCAGAGCTTCACTGACCGAAACAATTCAGGTCCAGTGAGTTTAAAGGCGCCTTAAAACTATGCAAGCTTAACATTTCCCCCAATGTGGATGTTTTATATTACTTCCTGAACCCCAACAGCCAAGCTTCCACCTCTCACCTAGTTGCTGTAGTTATTAGGATAAAACGCACAGGTAAAGAGAGATTATTTCAGTTCATGAAGATAATTTGTAATAAATGCAGTCAAGATTATGAAGAAGTTACAGGAAACTCTTGAATTGTTGTGTATACTTGCGATTATATACTAACCCAGTGGTTCTCAAATGGGGTTCCGCGAAGCCTGCTTCACCAGTCAAGCCCTACAATAAAAGTTGTCTATTTTTCAGATAGAGTAGAAACGTTCCAATATTCGTGTGAGTTTTCTCGAGTCTACGTCGATGAGAAGTCTACTTCACACTAGCCCTTAGTAATATCAATTTGTTAAATCATTATCATAATTGACGTATGCCTCTCCCTTCCCCTCACTACGAACGGGGTCCTCCAGCATCTTTTCCGATCCACAAGGGGTCCGCAAAACATGAATGGTTGAGAACCACCGCACTAACCAAACGACTTGGGTTTGAGTTATCGGTTTGGAGATCTCAAGGCTGTTTAAACACTGCTCACCGTAGCTTCCGTTTTCAGGATATTAGGGTACTGGGGCATATATAAAGTAGACAAGTAATTTGTGACGATATTACTTTCTGGAGAAAGGGAACAAGGGAGGCGAAGGACAAACTATGAATCTCTAAACACAGCTAGGCGACTGGTGCGCGACCGAAAAAATCCGCCTGGTCCTGGTATCACCTTTTCTCGGTCGAGCACCAGTCACCTAGCTGTGTTTGGAGATTTGTGTTTGTCCTTCATCGCCCTTGTTCCCCTTCTTCGGGGATTATTATCATCATTCTTGTCCAGCTCGCCGGAACCTTTGCATTAATTGAATTATCATCAAAGTAATCTGTGCTTGCGGAGGGGCACATCAAATAAGAAATGGCTGAGGCTGCACAGCTACCTTCGAACAGCACAGTGTGAAACGCAAGTCCGTTTGGGGCTGCAGCAGATGTTCAACGATGGCGGTTCTGTCACCTTGCTGAGAGCGACGAGTACGGCCGACGCAAGGACCCCTACCTCGCGATCTGATCTCTCGACGCCTTCTAGTCGACATTTTCCGGGCACTTTCGCAGCTGCCGTGGCGAACTCGTCACTGTTTTGAACTTCTTTGGTCTAAAACATGATTCTTGATTTTCGTAGTCATCTTACCTGCCTACTTATTCTCCATGGTGTTTTGTCAGTACTATTCAGAGATGTAGCGAGTAGTAGAGCGTCCTTCTCGCGTTCGGTGAAATTGGGGGCCCCCGATGGCTCCTTTAACTCCAAATGTGAGCACGAAAACTACTGGCACTGTAAAAATATTCCACTCTCATCCTATATTAAACACACAATAACACGGGTAAAGAGATTTCGTGTTTATTTCAAGCTTTGACTCCTGTTTCTGAAAGGTCAGCGTAAAAAATTATTCAATTTGGAGGCGTTTCATTCGTTACTCAGCGAAGAAATACAGCAAAAAGCAGCCACCGGCGCCGTCTACCACAGCAAAACTTTTGTTTACATCAGGTGATTCCTCTCCTCCAATCGTAATCGTCCTTCTGAGCATTCTCTAGATTTCTCTATCTGTCCATACATTCCCTAAGCAAATCCAGCGTTTAGCTAGGCGCGCGTCTGTAAACCCGAGTTAATGTTGGTGCAACCGGAATTTAAACCCCTGCTTAGCCGAGCTAGGTTTAGGACGCTAAGCCGACTTAGAAAAGAGCCGTTTTGGGTTAAGGTAGGCGGCGTTAATGCAACCGCTTCTTAAAGAAGCATGTCGATAAAAATTGAAGCCCTTAAATAAAGCGACACACTTGGGAGGTGCTGCAGATAACAGTCGCCATGAAAGCACGTACTTGCAAAGTACATTAGCCACCAAATGCTAAAGAAGAAAAAAAAAAAAGAAAGTAAGAAGCGGGTGGAGCATCCTCAATAGACACGTCAACGTGAAGGACTACTCTTAATTTCCGCCCATTTCTTAGAGCCGAGACACTTCCGAGGCGACCGCGCGATATTGATGGGGGGCGTGCGGCATCGGTCCCTCGGGTTCGATTGCACGGGTTGCGGAGGAGACCGGAGCTACCGCTCACGTCCGTGTGACTCATCGCGACCGTCCCCTCAGTCGCGTTGCATTCGGGGGACATCGATCGGGTCGTCGTTCATATTCATATCCAACACGGTGAACTGAGCCACGGTTCCACGGCAATCCCCGTCTAGTTACAGAAGGGCGAAAGTATTGGGACAATCTTTGCGCAGCTAGGACTCTCTACTTTGATAATATCATACCCGCTCCCGGGGCTGCCGGCATTCCTGAAGTTCAATAGATTAATTACTAGATGTTGCATTTATGATCAAGATCACTGATAGTGTGGCCATATTATTTCCGACCCGATTTAGACTATTACGTACTTACAGGGTGAGAGGGAGGAGCGTCAGTTGTCCCGCCTCCAGTGTGAGCTTCTTACCTTCGATTATGCTTCGCCTCCTTGTGTCCCTCGCGCGTGCCCGTGCAACCAGAGCACGACGGAAGGCAGGACGCGCGTGCTGAAGGCCGGGCGTAAAGAAACAACATAGAAAAGCCCTACCGTTCTTACTCTGTCAGTAACCGTAGAATATTCCCTTTTTCTTTTCTTTTTTTTTGGGGGGGAAGGGGTTCAGTCATTAGTTTACTTTTTATTTCTGCAGGTGAAGAAGTTTTAGCCCCCCCCCCTTCTACCCCACCTTCCCCAATATGTTGTCGATGCTAATATATGCTTTTCCATGAGCGACAGTCCCCTTCCCTTCTATACACCTCACAGGTCACGGAGGTCACGGCCCTCCTAGCAAATATCTCGTCAGATGTCCCAAATTAAAATCAAATGTTTTTTTCTTTCTTTCAGAAGAAATATAGTTATTTGATCGGATATCCTAGACATCTTGCTTCACGTTAAAGACAAGCCACAAAACACAATAATTGAATAGCACCTCTCACCAGACGTCCCTATCTTACGGTTAGTTCTGAATCTGACTGAACGAGTGATGATGTATGCTAGGTCATGAGACTCTCAAGCGTACAGTCAGATGACGGAATAAGAAGTTCACTCGCCCGATGGTGCCCTGAAGTAGTATTGCGCATATTCAAGTAATGTTTTACGCTAGCGACAAATCCTATAGTGTAATTTATTTTGTTTTTTATATTCTACGGTTTTCTACTTTGGTCAGAAGTGGCTGTTAGCATATATTACGATTTTGAACAAGAAAACGAACCTGGTTTCACTTCTCGGACCACAGGAGGCGCGTGTAAGCGCTTGTCACATAAAAGCTACGTCCCGAAATAACAGTTAATCCTCCGAAATAAGGCACTCGTGTCACCCCCAAAATGGGTGAAAACAAATACAACGTGTAAGGTGTTCGCCCCGCCTGCGCAAGTTTTGGAACGGCTTAGCTATATCTTGTTTCTACGAAAGCAAGACAAACAGCCTAGCTTGGACGTTTTCCCTAGCAGGCTATTTTATATAAAAGGCTGTAGAGAGTGAACCTCCTTAAACTGGCTGGCAGGTAGGCTGCATTTGGGATCACACACGAACAGTCTTTGAGAGAAGAAGGAATGCCATGAGTGCCGATCTTTTCCATCTCTCTTTCTGAGAGCCCTGACACTGGCAGCTTTGCGTGACGCCGAGTAATAGACACTTCCCGGGGATAACCTTAGCCCCCGCTAAGCAGTAGACGCAGCGGCCCTTCTGTCGGAGAGTGGTCCCTAAAAGCGGTGGGCAGCCTAAGAGGAGCCCGACCGAAGGAGGCCCTATAAACCAGCAGTGTGCCCTACGTTTCGCGGGTCAGTGGACGCCGCGATCACTTCCTTCCCCCGCGGCCGTGAGAAAATTCACGCGCGCTGATTTTCTCGGCGCAAGGGCGATCCAGGCGCGGGCAGCCGAGGGCAGGCCGGCCGGGCAGCAGTAAAAGCAGCAGCAGCCGCGACATGCATGGACGGCTCGGCAAGGCGTCCGTCCGTCCGCCGCGTCTAATGGTTCAGCCATTAGGATTATAACAACTTCGCAGTCCGATGGCGATGATGCTCCGGACCGCTGCCTCCGTCCACATCTCGAAACAATGATTCCGCATAATGAGTTCCCTGCCTTGAGGGGGTTTAGGGTCGGGCTGGCGGCCGGATTGGATTGGCAGGGCTTGTTCTGTTCTCCACGCTCGCGCGAGTTTGGCTCTCTGTCTCGTGCTGTCGGCGTGGCTTCGGAAATGAAGATGAACTCCTGCGAAAGAGCGCTGACCTCGTTTGCGGGACACAATTTGCCAGTCTGATTGCGTTTAATTGCGCCACTGGGACGGTGCGCCGGCTCGCCTCTCGATGGCGGCCGCCGCTGCGACGGCACCCGCGCTCACGTGCGCGTCCCTGTACGACATAGCACGCCCCAATGAGCCTGTGCTGTTGCAGTCGGCGCCGAGTAAAAACTGAACTAAGCGAGACAGTTTCGTCGGCCATTTTATGTCCGGTCGGAGAGGTAGAATACCTTGTTTCAAGGGAAACTGAATGAAACGACAATGCATGCGGTGTATCTCGGTGCCGCATGCAGCCACCTAAATACTGTGGACGCCGAAAGTTGTATATCCGATAGGGTTATGCCATCTGCGTCACACGAATTTGTCACAAAAAGGCAGACGGCACAAAAGCGCTAAAAAAGGAAGCGGTATTCTGCCTTTAGCAGAGACTATAAAAGTGCGTTCCACGAAGGTTGACAAAATGCTGCCACTGAAATTTGAATATATTCTCCTTAGTTTTGTTTTGTTTTTATATATGTATAAACCCGAACTTGTATTCGACTGCCAGAGCGAGGACATAACTCATTAACCAGACAATTTTAGAGGAACCTTTTTATGAGGATTAATTACACGTCTACAGCAGCAGAGTCGATCGGACGCTGTTGGAACCAATTGCGTAGGATACTTTTTGAAAGCTGCGGCGCAAGCGTGCTGCCGTCTCAGCAACCGTCGCCAGATCGATCATTTGCCAAAATATTCCAAGTCTGACGACTGAATAATTATCCTGTATAACCTTCTGATGTTCCGCGTATCGTACACTCAATTACGACAACGTAACACAACAAACAAAAAAAAAAAAACAACGAAGTAAATAGAGTAACATATCCGCAGAGATTACCAGTGTATTGCGAACAGCTTTTGCGTCATAACGCGGATAATAAAAGAAGATAAACCGTTCCCAGCAAGCGCAGTCGACGAGCCGTCTATTTGCGAGGTCAATCGCCGGAGCGTTTGTATTTGGAGGCTAAGGACAACCTGATTCATACTCAGTTTCGCTTGAAGTCTGACAACAGCCAACGCTACGACAAAACGGGGCCCATAGAAAGGTTTCGTCTCCAATGAAATCGACGGCACCTATAGACTTTTTTAATGTTCACAAAATCACAGTCCCGCGTGCGGTCTTCACAGCTCCGCACGTGCGTGTTCGTCGCTTCGGAAAGCGAGGAAAGCACGCGCCATACGCACGAACAGTCAAGATGGCACCGGCCACACGCTCTTTTCCGGAAAGGTCTATTAGCGATGTGCGCGGCCAAAAGCGTCGCTGTGGTCAGCATTCCACGATTGGCCAAACCATGGGCATATGAGCACTGTCAGATTGTCAACTTTGACGGTGTTAGTTTCGGATTGCGATGGCTCATAGCTTCTACTGTGCTTTCTAAACACACCATCGAACTCGTCGTCACCCCCGATGGTAAGTAGCCAGAATAACAACTGGTGACGTCACGGCGAGGCAAATCCCAGTCGTGACGTCACGGAGGAAACCATCTCGGCGCTAATACTTCGTTTCAGCTTGGGTCCAGACGCAGGCGATGCTACAAGCGCGAGCTCCGGGCTTTCAGCGTCCCTGCCAAGCACGCGCGCTCGTGCAATGCAAGCACTGTTCACGGTCACACGCTCGCGCTCGTAGCATCGGCTGCGTCTGGACCCAAGCTGAAACGAAGTATAGAGGCTAGGAAAGAAGGCTGTGGTGGCAGGTTCGTTCGCCAGCTTTCTCAAGCAAATCAGATGTTCACAGTGTCTGGCAGCAAAAAGACGAAGCCGCGGAAGTAGATTCGAGAACACGCGATGGAAATCGCCAATCGTAGCCGTCCACGAATATTGAGGACAGATTGCACGGCAGACTGCGCTTCATATTTATTATATCCTCTAAGCCTCTAGCCAGCGAATTTATGTAAAAATGCGGCGTTCTGTGTGTTTTAATTCCATACAGGATTTACTCCAGTAATGTAACGCAGACACAAGCAGACAAAGTAGCTCATGGTGAGTGAATTAAAATACGGTGTCCGTCATATGAATGTGGACTGCAACCTCTATCGAGGGCGTCATGTGCCAGTATGTCGGCTTCGCGGATGGAGGCCCGTCAGTGACAACATGCTGTATGAGGAGCAGGTGCAGCGTGCGTGTCCACCTTTTAGCTAAACCTTGGCCGACTGTCTTGGGCGCGGGGGACGGACCTGATGACCCCCCCCCCCCCCTTAGATCGCCTGTCCTGATCGACGCGGTGGTCATAATGCGATGTGGACGGCTTGCGTCTTGTGACTTCGTGTATGACTGACTTCATAATGAAAATTGCTCGCTTTTGTTATGGAAAAAAAATGCTTCTGCTTAAAACGGGAGCACGAAAAGGGGGAGTAATTCCGAAGTGACAAGAAGTAGCGAAATCAGAAAGTTTTATCAACCACCTTTGGTTGGTCAATACACTCCTATGAAGGGCGCCTTGCTGCTGCCAAGAGTTTACTCGCATTTAGGGAAGCGGCACCCGTTGAGCTAGGTTGTCCTCTTGGATGTGGATGTATAAGCGATTATTTTGACAAACAAGCGCACCTGAACTCGCGCAGTAATCGATTTTTGAATTAGGGAAGCCACTGAGCGTCCTCACTGCCCATCCTTCCACCGCCTTTGGGTAAATGGTGTGCTCGTCCGTACAAAGTGCTTCTTCTGCACGAACTATTTATCCAATCTTCAGTTCGGTGCTTTCGAAGGGTTCGACATCGCGCCCATACTACTCGTGCGGAACGGAATACAGTCCCTCGCATCGCCTTACTGCAGATGTGCCGTAGGACGATAAGAGGGACTGTATGATTAGATTAGATTAGATGCCACGGTTAGACACTGCAGTATCTGATCGTGCGTGCAAGTACGTGGACAGCACAAGAAGCGCAGGGATTCCTCCTCGAATGCCTCCAGCAGGCTCTCGTTGCCTTCGATCATGCTTTGGCTGCGCGCGTACGCTCGAGGCTCGCGAGACGCCGTTATCGAAGTGGGAGGCTCGAGCTTGAGGAGGAAAAACTGAGAGAGCGCCTCGTTGTCCCGTGAGTGAAGTGAACGTAACAAAGTGCCCTTCACGCGAATGTTGAATATACGTGGGACTGCATGCACGGGGCAGCACATGCCATTTCTGCAGCCCACAGCCTGTACGGGTAGAAGCTGAGGGAGAGGAGGAGATGCGAGTGCGCGAGGACGTTGAAACACCGAACACTTTGGTTGGAATAACTGACTAGCGTGCAGACGCAAGCCTGGCTGCCCTTTGTCTTTCTCACAGTTCGAAAGCGAATGCTGAACGCCGGACACCGGCGTTCGACCTTCGAACGCGTTCGATCAGTGAGTAGAGACAAAGGCAGCTAGCTTTGCGCCTACCCACTAGTCATTCCAACCGGAATTCTGTTCTCTGACGGCCCCGTCCGCTCTCCTCTCCACTCCTCCCTCAATTTTCGAACCGTATGTATAGGCTGGTCCACGCGACACTAGAGAGTTTTTAGTAGATCGTCGATACCGGGCCACGCTAAGTTTGTAGCGGGAGCTCGCGCTGCCCCTTTGATGCACGCTCCGTAGCGCGCGCACGTAGCAATAGACGGCCTTGGAAAACAATCTACTAAAGCTCCCCGCTGTTTCCCTACATTACGAAGCTTACGCACGCTTACGCCGAGACACGACCGCGAGCCACCGGTCAATCCGTGCTTCGTACAAAGTGTTGAAACTAGTTATTGGAGTAGTTTGGCACGCGGAATACGAAGCACGGATGTGACTGTGACTTGCGGTCGTATCTCGACGTACGCGTATGTACGCTTCGTAACGCAAGGAAACGGTGCTGTGCGAACAGTGTGAATGCTTGGATGGTGAAAACCCATCTGCAATGTTTCCTAAATAGCACAAAGCAAAAAAAACAGCATTATCGTGCAGTTTTTACCGCCCAACACGCGCGTGTTCCTCGCTTTGCAAAGCACACGCCGTATACGCACGAACGCTGAAAATGAAACCGGCCAGGAGCCCCTTTCGGAATAAGCGCATGGCCCCCGTGCTATTGAAACTAAAACGCACCGCCGTCTCCTGTTGAAACACGAACGACCACGCACTGCCGTAAAATCCCGAGAAATGCCCCACCCTCAAAAGGTAAACTGCTCCCTATTTTTGGCTCGATTTGCTAGTTTGTTTTAAACACCGAAAGATAGCCCACTGCTAGTAATCGTATTGTTCGGATCCATCATGACCTCGGCGTAAATGCGGCTAGCTATAGCTATGGCGGGATATAAGCGAACAATGCTGACTGGTAAGTACAGTCATCTTTGCTTCATTGCCCCTCGCCTCGATGACACGTTTGACAGGGACATGTGATATAAAAATATAATTATTTTCAACTTTTCTCGATTGCACACCGAGGGTTCGCCCACTCCTTATTTTCACCCGATTTTCTCTCGATTTTAGGTGGGCCATCTCTCGGGGTATTACGCTACTCGCGCGCTCGGCCACCTCGAGTGCCGATCAAAGCACGTTCATGCGCAATCTTCGCATCTACTGAAATGTCGTAGAATGCTAACGAATGCAGGGAAAGAGCGAACGGGAGATCCCCATCAAGGGCTGGCGCATCGCGTCAGCGAATTACTCCAACAGCCGTCTGCTTTGACTGAAGGGTCGGGTATTTTAGAGCGGGGCGTAAAGGGCCGAGCATGCAAAGCGGCACGTGGCGTCAGGAAGGTTACAGGCTCACTGCGTTCACCCGGAGCACTGTCGTCTCAACGGCGATGGTCGGCCTTCGCAAACGGCGCCTGCTCATTAGAGCTGTCTTCGCAGACGAGGAGGCTTCAGGATTCAGCGAACGCTCCCATTTCGCCAGCTTTTCGGCGTGAGCTACCTCTTTTTTCAGGCTCCCCTTCCCCACCTCTCAGCCTCCGACCCTGCAGCACAACCCTGCCGCAGCCCGTCTCCGTGTGTAGGTGAAAAGTCAGCTCAACCCGGGAGCGCAAACTGCTCGACGAGCTGTCTGCCACACGCTATTTCCAGATTCCAGGAAGAAGCAGAGCTCCCACGGCGACTGACAACCGCTGTCCCTCCGCGAAAACAGAATGACAGAGAGAAAGTAAAAAAAAAAAGGCAAGCTTTGGGGTGGGGGACGGCAGAAAGAGAACAAATAAATGACGAGAGGAATCAGTCACCGAATTCCGCACACCGAAAACAGCACTCGTCAACGCGAGCGCACCGGATAGCGCCACCAAAGAAAAATGAGTCGAACCAAACAAAGCCGCTTTCTTTTCGTTCTTCTCTTCGTATTTCTTTTCAAAAGAGCGCTACGTAGTATAAGTTACGTGCATCGTGCGCGATGCGTGTTCGTTATCGAAAAAAATGCGAGCTCTTCCTCGCTCGCTCGCTCGCTCGCCGGCCCTGATCTGGCGGTCTGGACCATTCAAATCGCGTCCCGGGTGACGATTACCGTGTAGGGTTATATAGAAATGGCCGCCGCTTCCCGTTCGGAAGCGGCACCCTTAGAACAAAGGGAAGCCCCCTTTCCCCGTCCACCGCCAACACAAGCTAAAACAAAACCCGCCAGTAACAAAACTATTTATATAAAAAAAAAAGAAAACTAAAGAGACCAGACCGGGAGTTTGGGAACAAAACACGCTTTGTGTTGTCTTCGCCCCGCGAGGACTTTGACAATCGGCACGTTTGGGCCGCGCGCTCTGGCGAAGTTGGGGGTGTATCGACGCTTGGCTCCGCTATAGCGCGAGCGCGTGCATCGTCGTCGTTGTTTTGCCCGCGCGCGTGCGTATTTATGTCGGTGCTTCTCTCGCGTGCGTCCGGAATGACGGCTCCCAGTCGCGCAATCAACGAATTTCCGCGCGGAATTAATCTTGTTCCGGGGTTATTGTTTCGATTCGGGAGAGACAGGAAGGAGGAAATGAAGATACCCAGCCCGTGCGCCACTCCATCCATCGCCCCCGCCGCGATGCGTCCCTCCCTCCCCGCCACCGCGTGGACCAAGAACAATAATTCCCGAACGTTTGTCGGGTCGACATACTGTGTGTATTATTGTTATTAGAGCGGCGGCCCGCTCGCAGTCCCTGTCCCCTGCTTTTGTCTCGGCGGACGATAGATGAACGCTCTGCCCCGCGGAGCCATTATGATGGCCGCCGCCGGGCGCGGAAGGCGAACTGGGGGAAATATCGCCGGGCCCTGAATGCAATCAGCCCGAAAAACAAAGAAGAGGAATACACGTAGGAAGTCCGCCCTTGTGTGTCGATGTCTTCTGCCTTTTTTTCTGCTGATTGTATTGTTTTCCTCCAGAAGTTAGTTCCCCTAAAAACATACAACGGAAAGCTCGTATTACAGTATAGTCTAAAGTTCAAACCTTCCCGTTCACGGTATTTTATGAACACCAAACTTCGGACGTTGACTAATTCGCTGTTTATTCTCCATAGACCGGAGCAGTTTTGCAGACGACGGTTTCCATAGATTTGTATAGTACGCACAAAGAGGCATTAAATAGAACGAACAAGAGTCTTCTACGATACATATTCCATTCTTAGTGCCTGACCGGTACTACGAGAAACTACCGCTTCTATCACCAGCAGAAGAAACACGATTGAGGGCACGCACAGATTGCACCAATGGAACAAAGCCGGTTGTTCCCCCCCCCTCCCTCTCCTGCAAACCCAAGGTGTGGATTTCAGCAGGCAGTCTGGATACTTGCTGTCCTCGAATACCGTATATAGCTTAGGCTACCCGTACCTCCCGCAAAAATTGTAGACACCGCCAATCCTTCGTATTAACCGGTGAGCGTAAAGGAAGAGACTACACTGGAATACCGCTCATCCGACAGCCACACTCGTGAAACGTCCGCACAAGCGCCCAGTGTACGCAAAGTCACGGAGACGAACAGATTAGAAACATGTAAACGTCAGCCAGCTTTGTATCCTTTATTCTAAGCAATGACAGGTGTTAGACTAACGACTACGCCTCGGCAATTATTCCCTACAAAACTGGAAACCCAGAGAACAGGTGTCGCGACGGCCCTTTCTCACTCTCCTATACGTCGGTTTGCCTTACGAAGATGCGCCGCGGCGGACAGCTACGAGCCTACCCCAGTCATCCCACTGCCGTGAACGTACCACGTGACCGCGCGTCGCTGCGCCCCACCCCAAGGGCACGTGACACCCACGTGGCACTGGATTGGCTTCGGCGGTTCGTATAGCTTCCTCCGCGGTCCATCGTAAGGTGGAACGAAGTGTACTGCGGAGAAGGCGCGACGACAGCTGGTTCCCACTTTTCCGAGAACGGCCGAGGGCCGGCCCGCGGCACAATCTGCGAAGCGCAGTCGAAGCCGCCACTTTCAACGCCGCCGGTGTGGCCGTCAACGTGCACACCCTTTCAACTCGTTCCTGCGGCGCTGTGGTAATACGACGCTCACGAGCGGCACGAGAGAGCGCGCCCGCGCACGCGAGTCCACAAAAAGGGGGAGCTCCCGCACGAAAATCGACTCACAAGAACGAGGAAAAAAAAAAAAAACACTGAGAGGAAAAAAAAAAAGGAAAACGTCAGCAGTGGACACCAGGCAGGCGAAGTGCATGAAGACGCTAACCGCCGAAAGCAAACTCTCTCGTCGACCAACGTCGCGTTCGCAGTTGCGCGTCCACACGGCATTCTCGCGCGCAGGTGCTCGTGCGCGCGATATGGCCGAGTGCTGTGCGGGACCCCTAAGCAGGACGGATGGCCCTTCGAGCATTTCTACGCCGACCGGCACGGTAGCGAAACGAAGCGAACGGATCTGAAAGCAACACAAACGTAAACAAAAATACAAAAACAAAAGAAACGAGAAATCGACCTCGCGCTCGCGCTCGCGCGTGTGTGTGTGTGTGTGTGTCGTGGATGCCGTAAAATATATATGTTGGGATTAGGGAATTAGCGTAATCCTCGTAATCCATTTATAGGAGCGCTTCCGCGGGAACCGGGGATTACCGATTCCCATTCTGCGAATCGGGGAATGAGGAGGATATAGGCGCGTTCGCGCTGGCAGCGAGCGGCACGACGGGGCCAGCCGGCGGTCGTTCTCCGAGGAGAGTTGGGCGGCGGCAACGGGTTCTCCTCGCGGCCGTTCTTCGCTGCCCGAGTGCTACTTTATCGAAGCGTGGAAAGCCTTAGAAGGGAAGCCCCTACAGCCGGGACTTGGTCCCTTTGTGCGTCCGCCCCATGGCGCATGATGACGGAGTGTCACGTCACGCGCCAACGTTGCGTGACGTTAGGTTACTGAAAGTCGCGGTGTCGAGTTACACTACGACTTGACATCATAACACCTCGTGACGTTCATAGTCTCCTAACCAAATATAAACGGGCAGTATATAAAATAAGGTATTTTGTATTGATATATATTGATTGATGTATATATATATTGGGAAATGTATTTGTCAACTGGTTGTAAATACTTACAATTGACTACTTCGAATACATTTATTTCAAGTACAGCCCCAAATACAATTTTAGGCACTGAAGGAATTAATGGTATCAGTACAATTATTGCCTTTTTGGTTAGGCGATATAATTTTCCAAAACGTAGAATTAACGACATTTTTTAAAGGGCTTTGATGCACCAACTCAGTCTGTGAAACTAACCTTACGATGACCAGAGCGTGTGTAATTAAGATTACTTCACAAACCCCGCCTATGCAGTTATGACAAACAAATTGTATCGTTAGAGCAGCAACATTCTTTCTAAGCGCTTGATTCAAACTATATATAAACTCCAGTCATTGTTTGGGCACAATCCCTTTTACTTGAGTTAAAATAAAGTCCAAGATATCAGTCTTTGAAAAGAAAATGTAGTTGAAAAAGTCGTTGAGGATGATTAAAATCGCTCCTTGCATCTGTATATTGCATTTAAACATATTTTTTTTCTGAAAAGCGTACTTGACATTGTAATTGAATACATTTTTGTCGAAGTATTCTGTATTTGTATTTAGAAACATTTTTGGTCGAACTTGAACTAAAAATGATATTGCTTGCGAAATAAATATATCGTGACTTAAAGAGTCCTAAAAACGCTTTCCCCGATTTTGTGAAATGATGCTCAGTCATAACCACTAATGTTCACCAAAGTGGGCAACCGGGAGAATGACCCCAGGTAAAATTCTCTGTCCTTGCGTCTCTTTCATTTTTGGCTCCTCGAGCGAACCTTCGCAGAAAATACCGAAGAAAATCGAGCAGCGCTAAGCTCCTCAACTCGCTGATGGTATCAGCCGAGTACTCTACATAGGGAGAATACAGAACACTCGCTTTGTCGCACATAGGAGACGGAACTAATACAATGACGCCACAACGACAGATGGTGCTAGCTTCCGCATTGAACTCTTTGAACTCGTTTCGGGACCACCTGATTCAAAGGGAATAGTGACTGTATTATCGTCAACATTATTATCAACTACATCGAACACCTGACATGTATAAAGCCCTGCAGTTCGGGTGGTATTGCCATTGTATTTCGCGTGAAGCGAGATAAACCAAGTCCACGGCGTATAATCGACACTTTTTTTTTTCGAATGCACGGGCTCCAAAGTCTCATATAGGTTACGATCAGCGGCGTAGAGTTTCCATTTTCCCTGGGGGGGGGGGGATGCTTGCACTGCCTTTCCTCAGAACTGGAGATTGAAGCTAACGAAGAACGCTAGGATTCCATTTCCCATGTATTTTGTCAATAAAAGCAACCTGGCCATTATTCTGTTTACATGCCACTACTAAAGCGTCTCGGTAAAGATCATGGCCCGGACCCAGGGGGGGGGGGCACGAGCCCTGATGCGCTGAAGTCTGCGCGTATGGTTACGATAATAGAAAGTTTTAGCGGCACATCGTTCCGATACTTACGATACTTTGAGCATGCATTGTAACGATATCGGGTATCGTTATTGGAGATGTCGGAGCGATTTACTAAAACTCTCTAATAAGGAAACTGCTGCTTCTGCTGCTGCTGCTGATGACGATGCCACGTGCCACAAGCGAGTGCTCAGCCGCCGTTTGCTCGCAAGGGCCGCACGGCATAGGAGCATTTGACGCTACTTACAAGACAAGCACACCAAGGAGGCGTTATCTGGACGTTTTTGTTGTACAAGTAGCGTCATAGGCGCCAATGGCCGAATGCACGAGGCCCGCGCCCCGTGCGGCCTTTGGGAGCAAATGACGGGGCAGTACTATGGTCGCAGCCCTCAAATGAGCAGCTCTAGAAGCAAATGGCGGCGGAGCACTCTGTCATTGCCTCCTCTATACTCACAAAGCCTGGCAGTTCGACGACGGAACCATAGAGTGTCCGATAGCAGATTTGGAGCGCGAGAATCTGGTAGAATAGAGCATTTCTCGAGGAGCCTGTAGTCCTGCAGCGCACAGCTTTTCAAGCGGCGAGGACCCAAAACATGGTTTCTAAACCCGACCAGAAGAGAAGCGGTAGCTTTTGCAGCGGCGAGGACCCAAAACCTGGTTTTCAAACCCGACGAGAAAAGAAGCGGTAGCCCTATAGGCACCGCTTGAAGCACGAGCGGACATTCCATCGCTCGGGACAGGTGTGTTTCGGCGTCTCGCCGCAGCGGGGCGCCCGTTACATGACTCTTGTCTGCCGCTCTACCTTTTCACTTTCGGCGGCCGCGTCTCGTGGCGATCTGCCAGACTTTGTCAGTACAGAGGAGGCTATGACTCAGCACTCGCTCATGTCACGTGTCTCGCTCGTTTGCGCAACTGTGCTTGCAGAAACGCCAAGCGTGAGGCATATCAGGGGCGTTACGGCACCGCGTCCGATTGTGCAGTCTCTCGGCGTGGCGCCTGGATCGATAACTTGTCGCCTCCTAAGGTCGTCTTCTGACGCCGGCTCCTGCCGCCGGTGTTCATCACGAGGGTTGACAACGCTCCGAGCACGCGCTGTGCTCCAACAATTATTGAAGTGGCGGATTCCGCCGATCCCGACTTTTCGCTGACGGATCTCTTTTCACCGGAGGGATTGTTCTTCTGAACTGATTATTCGGAAATTCAAGCCCTCCGGTAACATGGAGCTCATATTCGATATGAGAGCTATATGACCATTGGCCTATGACCGGCTCGTCCAGGCACTGGTGTTCCACTGCGCGCGCCTTCCCGTATAAAAGATTAAATAAATGGCAAATAGTACTGACGAACGCGTGCAAGTGCCATTGTGTTAGCATTTACGTCGAAACGTTCTACTGAGTCACAATCGTTCGACGTGAACCGATACTCTGCAGTCTCAACGATGCCTGAGTATATCGCAAAAGGCCTGTTGAGCGATGACTACCGTTAATCGATACTGGTAAACTCTGGCGATCTCCTAGGCCGTTCCATGTAACGTTCTGAATGACAATCGTTTGACTTAACGATACTCTGAGTTAACGATGCTCTGAGTTCGCTAAACCTGGAGCGATACCCGTTAATGATCGGTAAACCTGGTGATCTCCAGGCGTTCCATACTTTCAAGCTCTTTCCTTCAGTGCGACTTTTCCAGTAACGCTTCTGTCCACGACCTCTATAAGCCGCTGGTGTGCGCGAGCACCAACGGATTTGACGTCATGGTCCTCCATTCACGCTGAAGATGACAGTGAAATGTGCGGGCTCCGGGGAAAACGAGAGCAAACACAGGCTTTTCATATCCACAGCAGGGTCTGGTGTAAAAAGTAAGCGATTGATTGGTCTAACAGGCACGTAGCTTTCACTCATGCAGATGAAAAGCCTGTCTTTATTCCCCTTTTCCCCGGAGTCCACACATTTCACTGTCGTCCTAAGCGTGAATGGAGTACTATGACGTCAAATTCGTTGCGTGTGATCGGGCACACCGGCGGCTGCTGGCTCGTGGAAAGATAGTGCGCCACTCATTACGGACACTATAATGTTTGGTTCAGAATCCCTTTACGCATCAGCGTCGAGCACTTCACTCCTCCTGTTCCATCCGTCAACCGATCAGTGTCGTGCCTCGGGACCATGCTTTTTCTGGGCTTCACGACATGCCGAACACCTAGCCAAAGAACTTTTCACGTTAAAGTAATGGAAGGTGAGTATTTAAAGAGATTGAGGTTGGTTTTCCTTGTATGGCCACACTGGTTCACTCCGTAGACGAGACATTTAGCCAGTACACTACGATTGGTAGCCGGAGGTCTTTAACATGCATCCCGGAATAGAGATGACAATCGCACGCCGGTACGATTCTCATCCAGATCGAAACAGGCAGGGCCGACATCTGCCCGAGAACCTCTGGGTTCTGCAGCACTAGCTTTCGCCCCACGGGCATTCGAGCTGCGGTGAGCCAACACACTCGACTCCCGTGCGTTTAGAAAGCGCTTTCCGTTGCTCGCACGCAGTGAAACAAAACATGCATTCAATTTCCTAGTCGTAAAACTTCATTTTTAGCTGTTTTTGACATGGCTGTTGCACATGCATTCCCCAAAGCCGGGGTCAGTCTGCTCATACTTCATACACAAGACAGTCTGCAAGCACGAGTCACCGCAATATACGTGGTTCGAATGCCGCGTGCCAAGTTTCTCCCTGAACTCCTTGCCACGCGGCATTCGAAGCACGAATCTCGCGGTGACTCGCATTCAGAATATATATGCAGACTGTCTCTTGTACGATGTATAAGCATTCTGACCCCCGGCTTAATGTTTCAATATCCGGTGGCAAGAAGATCGTGCGCTGCGCCCGAGGGATGAGCTCCCCTTCACTTCGCAGGTTCGTGACTGGGGTGTCCCGTCGCGGTATTTGGGCGGCCGTTCGCTGTTCGAAGGCGGCTTCTTCGGGCTCTCCGTAGTGTCAGCGCGACGATGCGCGGAGGAGAGCGGTGGGGCAAGGAGGCCATCGGCGGCACCGATCGCGATAGTCGGCGTCGCTGCTTCCAGAGACGGTCCCCGGCTGGCCCGATGCCAGCCCAGATGGGAGGATCGAACGGAGGCGGGCCCCCGAGCAGTACGGGGCACCCCTTCGCTACCGCAACCAGCAGGGCACGACGACGACGCCGCCGCCAGATCGGGACGAGGGCGAGGGAACCGTCCGGGCCCGGACGGGCCCCGGGCGCCACGTCGGGGACGATCGAGGCCAGGCGGCGCCACCGCTCGGCCTGAACCACGTCACGTGACTCGACATCCCCGCATCCGCATCGCCGACGCGCGACTTTCGATTCTTGAAAAGAGCTACGCCCGATTCCTTCTGAGCAGAGAAGAAATTGGGTTCTGTGTATGTTTATACAACCTAGAACTTGGTCTGCCTCAACGGGTGACGGGTGTCCCAGCTGTAGATGAGAAATTTAGCCAGTGCAGTACAACCGCTAGCCTGGGGTCTTAACGTGCATCACGCAGTAGTGATACACGACCGTACGGTCCAGATCGAAACGGCAGGCACATAGTCAGGATTTTGATTCGGGGGAGGGTGGGGGGGGGGGGGGGGCGCTGTGACAAAATGCTGTATGATAGGGAGGGGGAGAGGAGGCTCCTGCAAAATGGAAGATTTCGGACCGGGGAGAGGGGGGGGGGGAGGCCGGGCCTCCTCTTCTTCCTACCTCCATGCTTGTGTTACTAACGGCCGTCAAAATCCCAAAAGCGCAAAAAAAAAAAAATGAAGGACAGCCGCGTCTGCTATTACTGCGTATGCGCACAGGCAGCTACGGAAAAGGCTCACTGTTCTAAACGTTTGTCACGTCTTGCAGAAGCGTCCCTGAAGCGACTTCGCATGTTGAGCCGCCACCCTTGCGTCATTAGGTAAACACTGACGGTAGGAATATTGTTATCAGTTCATCCATTTCAAGACGCTTTGCAGCAGCTCTGCATGGGCACCACCATAACCGACCTTCAGTTTTTGTTTCCTCTTATTCCGTTTACTTCACTTCATCATTACCATAGCAGGCAAGGTGATTGACATCTTAGATTCTACTCTGTCCTTCTCCTCAGCATTGGCCTTTGTGGAGACTCGTCAACGACCGTTTCACTGGCTCGATATCTCGCTAAGGCAACGGAAAGTCAGCAATGGCAGCTCTAATTTAGTGCGTGCGCAAAGCGTCTATACTCATTCATGTCTTCTAAAATGACGTCTCCTTCTGTTTCTCTCTTCAACCCTTCCTCTCTCTCTCTCTCTTTGTTTCTTTCTCTTCTTTAGAGGCGTGACGTTTCTTTCTTATGGTTCTTCGTTAAATGATTCGATAATAACCGCTTGCGAGATCTTCAGGGCCACTGTTAAATGGAAATGTATACTCAGTGCGTGCCATTCATTTATACCTTTGAAAGGGGTTTACAATTCTTTGTAAAAGCTTGTTTGTGAATGCAATATAAACTTAAGGTAAATGTAATCATATGCAAGCAACGAGTTACGTGGGGAATCGCAACTCGTATTGCAAGGTACGCAGTCTTTCATCATCGATATGATGACAACGTTGACCCCGCTCTGTTCGTATTTAGGCTGACGGGGCAACAAAGGTGACAAGCCGTGTGGCAAGTACCTCCCGAGTGCAGTAACCTCATGAACTGAAAAAGAAGAACGTGGCGGCGAGGACGGCATTGACGCAGGACGTAGCTGTCTTGGGAGTCGCCATTCCACACTCGGCTCCGGCCTCGAACACGACTCATGTTGTCTTCAGCCCTCTCCCGACCTCACGCACCTCGCGAAGACGACGCAAAGGCTTTAGGCAGAGTTCGAGTACCCAAACCAATTCCGCAAAACTAAAGACCGCAACCGAAACCCAAAACACAGTTTGGGATTGGTGATGGTGAGACTTGTTTTAGCTATACGCAAAGCGCCTCGGTACGTTATTTTAAAACTCCTCAATAAAGAGTTTTAGAATAGTTCGCGCATACGCAGTGTGACACCCCAACTGCAGGGGTTCAAATTGTGCTTCAACTCTCTATCGTGTTTCAATTCCGCTCTTCGCCCTTCCTTTCATCACCCACTACTTCTGCAGGCCAATAAAGAGGCCAGCGCAATAGTGTCATGTAGTGTGTTTATTACGAAGTCAGCATTAATGAAATTGTCCGCTTTGTACCATAAAACTAGCGCCGAAGGAGTATACAAAAAACAAGACAATGAACGAAGGCCGGAACGCTCGCGAAATATAAACAAAGTGGAATTTTCCTCTCTCGAGTGGCTCGCACGAAATAAACCGGCTGCTAAAGTAAACGACATCTCGAGCTTTAAACTCTCGGATCGTGATTTTGTTTCCATCCAAACGCGTTCATCCGAGGTCCTCCCAAAAAAACAAAGAAACGAAAAAAAAAAAGCGCGCGGCGGTAAGGCATTAACATAAACAAACAAAAAAAGCGCGGCGCAATTTTCCAAATGGAACGACACATAGGATCCTTTGCGCGAGAGAAGCGTGTTTAAGACAAATAATCGAGAGTTGGTTCTCTCGCCTTCCCTAAGAAGGGGGAAAAAGAAAAGGAACATACGGCGAACAAAGGATCGACTGTCAGACGCAGCAGCATCTTTGTCGCCGTTTCCCTGCGGAAATATCTCGGAATCGCGCGACAGGAGCGAAACCGACCAACTCCGGCCGGAAATGATAATCGCGAAACCGGCACCCCCAGCCGACCCGGCAGACACTGGCGCTACCTACCTACACGGCAGCGGACCCTCTCGAATGCAGGAACCCACGGTTTGAACCCACAAACGAAGCGGGGTTTCCATGCAACAAACACATAACGAAAAAAAAAAAAAAGAGGCGCCAGGGATGTTTTAAATAATAATGATAAAAAAAAGCAATGTGGGTTTTCCGTTCCTCTCCCCGCTTCTCGCCTGCATATTTGCACGAACAAAAAGAAGAGACTCGAACAAATGCACAAAAAAAAAATAAAGAATTAAAAGAAGAAAAATGAGGTGAAAAGGGTGTCGTTCCCGCAGCATCCCCTTGCTCATCCCCTCCCCAACACGAAAGTTTCCAGCACTCACGCCCGTGCGCTCCGGGGTTCGTTTTGTGCGCAATTGGAAACGTTTGATGCGAAGTGCACGCAAGCAAATCACGGACTCTCTTGTCTTTGAACAGCCCCCCTCCCCACTTTCATACCCTCGGCCGTACACTTCTTTCCCCGTACGTATGTTTTTTTTCTTCTCTGGTGGCTTCTTTTTTGTGAGTATGTTTTTGTGTATATGTGTGTGTAGGGGGAGAGGGGGGGGGGGGGTGTCTCGGTGGTCCTTCATTTGTAAGGCGCGTTGCCGAACAGCGAGGGAGGAAACAAAGAAATCCCGGTGCGGTCGACTGCAGAATTTTCCAAGTTGGGCGAAATTGCATGCTGGCGTCGGTGTGATGGCGAAACGAGACGTTTTTCGGACAGGTGGCATTCTTCATTCGGGCCGCGATTTGGCCCGGCGAACGCCTCCTCGCACTGCCGCAGCCTACTTCGTGTACAAAAGCCAAGCAAGATTTTTTCTTCTTCTTTCTTTGGAGAAGAAATCAGATAAGTCTTAAGTTATCTTCCGACTCCTTCCTAAAATTGTAAAAAAATAATTTTTTTTGTTGAGTATATTATAACTTTATTCGCTGTTAAAAAAGATCCTTAATCGGAATTTTTTTATATGTTATTTTGTCAAACGCGTTTGTCGAATTGCTCCGTTTTGGAGCACAGATGCATAGCAATTTTTAAGATGTAACACTTTAAATGAAGGAAAGATCGTTATTCGCAAACGGCGGTATCGTGTAAAACAGCTGACCACGACCTATCGCGGTATCCCGCGCACACTCACGCAACATGCACGTATCCGCACCCCATAGTTTAGACGCAGTCACAGGTGCACGCAAAAACCTGTGAATGTTTTCTTTTTTTTTCTTGTTCAGCATTGTCGAAATAGTCTATAAGAGTATATGGCTAGACGAGCCCACCTTCGATATCAACGCTAAGAATAAGGTTTGGGGCTAACTTGATCTGAATGCGCAATGGGGACAAATCGTCGATGTCTCATTCGGGCTGTAACGCAGATCCTCGCTCGCGCTGATGATCCCACACATCTGACGTCGGTTTGTATGGTTATTAGGTGAAGTTGGAAACGAACAGTTCAGACAGGATGCTCGGCTAAAGAAACTTAATACCGAGAGCGAGAGAGAGAAAGATAAGGAGAGATAGAGAGAGCGGAAGGGGGGGGGGGAGAGAGAGAGAGAGAGGCGAGAGAGAGAGAGAGAGAGAGAGAGAGAGAGTCAGAGGGACGAAGCGTCGTTCAATCACAAACTCGAACTCCAGAACTTCGGCCTGGTACCGAAAACGAAACCCTGCCATCCCAGTGGCGCGCGACAGAGATGAATCCACGGAAAGGGATGACGACGTCGCATTTCGTGCTTCGCAGAAGCGCAAGAAAGGACAGTTGAACATTCCTCGGACCGGAGAAGATCATTAGAGACTCCCTGTCGGGCCCTTGGCGGCGGGCGACGTCTAGCGTGCAATTGGAGCGGCAGCCAGCTCGGAGGCATGCACCGACCGCCACGCTTATTTATGGCCCGCGAACGACGCCGCGTTCCCCGCCTCAAACCACGTACTACCGCTCTTCAGGTTGAACAATAAGAACCCGTGCCGGAGTAGCGCGCACACATTTATGCGCGGACACGCAAGATGCGAATCCCGCGGCGGCAGAAGCAGCCAACCGACAGACAGACAGGCACTCGAGAGACAGAGGCGCGGCGCGGAAGCGGTCTCCAAAGAAGCGGCAACGACGGAGAGGCGCCATTTGCGTCGTTAAGATGCTCCGCCGCGCGTTCGCGACAGAGCGCCATTGAACGTCGCGCAGGGTCATACCACGTGTCGGGAAGTGCGGGAATAGTGGTTTCAGAAGTCACACTGGGTTTTGCGATGTCCTGGATCGTCGTCTCTAACCGATGGGCGTCACTACTCAAGTATACCATAGACAATTTTTTTGCTCGCTAATCCTCACATCTCTAGAGCACTCTACGCGCGAGTTCGTCCCTCTGGAAAGCGTGCTAAGCAAGCGTTTTATTCACGGACGTAAATAAAGGCACAGGTCGTAAGCTCTGCGTTCGAGGGTGGTACATTTAGCAGACGTAAAATTCAGAACCTTAGTATATTCCGATGAGTGTTTAACGGGTCCTGCCAATGTAGCGGCTGGGTAGCTACAGTTTTTGAGTTCAAACTTAATATAAGAGCTTCTGAGCCACCTCTCTGGTCAAACTGAGGGGCAAAAAAAAGGACCCAAAGTCCCAGAGTTAATAAGATGTCGGGTACAAATGCGAATGTCATCATTACGACCATTGGGCACGCAATAAGCACCAGGCATGGGCAATAGCAGAATAAGACTGACTCTGGCTTCAAAATTGGTTTCTTTAACGTCTTCGCAGACAGTCAGCAATCTTAAATTGGAATGAGTAAAAATTTGATGGCCTTTCTTAGGAAGCCAACATTTTGTGTATGTGTTCTCTACATCTATTGCCACTCCTCCTGTCCACACACTATGCCCCAGGAGCAAGAATTCAAAGGCTTCACTGTGAAAGCAACTTTTGTAAGTACTCGCACCGTGACCGCAGCCCTTGATCCAGCTGAGACATTTCATCTAGAGTGCGAAATGTGAAACTGTCGCGTGAGGGTTTAGCGAGACAGCAATTTGCCACATTTACGATTGTTGCTTCTAATTTTAATATAGGAGAATTAGAGTGTCGGCTTTTTTTAAATTTTTTATCCGTTTTTATACGCAGTCAAAGTCTTCCCGAAACACCACATGAATCCTCCGGGTATCGTCGAACGT
This sequence comes from Ixodes ricinus, assembly GCA_037355805.1. Classification (NCBI taxonomy): domain Eukaryota; kingdom Metazoa; phylum Arthropoda; class Arachnida; order Ixodida; family Ixodidae; genus Ixodes; species Ixodes ricinus. The sequence continues at coordinate 69,426 of JAZHYW010053017.1, read as the reverse complement.
CTTTTCCACTCCTCCGAGATATTCCTCGGTGGTTTCCTGTGGGGGTCTACGTGACTTTCGCTTGACAAGATCCGCTCGGGGGCGGATGCACGACTCACCTCTCAACGAGTGAAGGACTGTCCACACTGAACACGATTTTTGTCCTGTACGATGTGGCCAACCCCTCACCGAAAAACTTCCGGTCTTGGCAGACACTCGGAGCTTGGGGAAGTTCGGGGACGACTCGTCCTATTCGCAACACCAACGGCGAGAATTCATTCTCCTTTTCTTTGTTTCACAGTTCGACCGCTAGGCCGCACCAGTTTTCGCTGCAAGCTTGGATGGGCGGCAGCTCCCCGTTTCTCCCCTTCACATCTTTTACGCTGGGTGGCGTCGCCTTTTCTGGAGTTGCGAAGAGGTTGTGACACTCTCCATGAACGCGACACGCAGGCTACGTGCTGCTCTATGTCTTGCTGTTTCTAGCATTATAGGAACTGCGTCGCACTCCACGAAAAAAATCTGTCATGTCGTCGACCTGTCAATGCCAGCGATGGCACGGGTCGTGTCTGATAGACAAACGGCCGAGACGGAGATCGGTTTCCGCCGCCGTCTGCGCGTTGGTGGTTTCAAAGCAGATGGAGTTTTTTACGCGGGACTAATAATTTTGCCACCTGACTCCAGGGCTCTTGTTATGAAGACGAACTGCACACCAGCCTAGTTATCATGTGTTCAGCCAAACTTCAGAGGTGTCTGTGTCTATGCGTCTACGAGAGAGAGAGAGAGTAGACAGGTTGTTCCACACGTGTGCGCTGTGACACTTTGAGTGTGCAATTAACGATAGAACAGAACGAAGAAGAAAAACGCGTAAACGTGGCCACTTGCCCGCAGCCGTAAACACAAATCACGCTAACAAACACCGTAAAAAAAGTAATGCGCGCCAACAGCACGGTTCGGCCGATCGCGCTCGAACAAAATCGAGATCGACGGCGCAGAGAAGCCATGCCCCCTTCAGTCTCTGTAGTGACGCAGTGTCGACTTGGCACGCGCAATACCCCCTGCGAGCTCCAGCGAGATTAGCAGAACAATAAATACGGCCTCACGCCTTTTTTTTTTCTTTCTTCCATTCATTTTTTTGCTTCTTTCCTCAGACACCTCGCCCCGGCACGCGAAAGAAGCGAACGAAGGAGAGCCCATTTGCAGCACATCAACGCGCCGGCGCAAGCGACGCGCGCAATACACAGACGCCAAGAAACAGAAACAAGAGGGGCCCACGGAAATAAAGGAGTTTGGCAACAAGGAGCACAGGCAGCAGCAGCAGGCAGCAGCACACCTGGCGGAGCTTAATTGCAGCTTCGCTTTTTCTCGCTTTATGGGGTTTCACCACCCTTTCTCTCGCTTTACCCATTCCCTCGTTCCTTTTTCTTCTCGTCACATGGTTTAACCACGCTATGGTTCAACAAACGATGGCAGCAATAACAACAGTACGGAACGAAAGGGAGGAGGCAAAAAAGGGGAGGGGGATAAAGAGTGCGGCGAGAAGAAGAGGAACAACAAACATGGTGAGCGCCCTCCATCAAGGAGAGTCGCGTAATTAAAGCGAAGCCCGCTTTCTGTTTTTTTCCCCCTTTTGCTTTATTGTTCTTTAGCGTTGTCAGATGAGGTGTCAGCGAGTCGCTCGCTAGGCCGAGTCCCTCGGGATGATTTCATGTTTCGACGCGCGCGCTTATACACAAAAAAAAAAAAAAAATAAAACACGGGCGGAAGAAGTGCATAATTTTTTTGTGTGCAACTTCATACCGTCCAACAGTGCTCGCAGTGTTGGCCGACACTTTGTTAGCTATCATTTGAACGCTTGTGCGTGTAACCACTCGCGAAAAGGAAGCCATACTTCGTTGTGTCGGCGAGGAATGTCCGTCGTCTGCCTGTTTAGTGAAACGTGGCCATTAGGACACTTCCCTACAACGAACGGAGAGAAGCGCGTTTCTCAACAAGCCTTTCTGCTGATACGTAATTAAATCGCCAACGATCTTTCTTTTTAAATGTTTATGAGCCGAATGTTTTAATGATACCCCCGTGGGACAGAAATTTCATACATTGAAGTCTTTCAATGAAAGATATGAACATGCGTCAAAGTCGTTCAATTCATTTCAGCAGAAGGGAGGAACAGGATGTGGGGGCATGTATACATTTCACCAACGATAAAACTACCCCTGAGAAGTGTGGCAAAGATTCCGGTTCACAAAGTGGCATTTTACGATTTCATAAACAAATGCCTCAAACTGAAAGGCGTACAAATATAAGGACAATCGTATATTAAACAATGTGCAATACACTTCATAAAAAAAAATTGTATGTTCAAATAAATCTGTTTAAACAGGTTAGAAAGGTAAATTGAGTTCAAAATCAAAAAGAAAATACCGATCTATATTTTATGTTGAGGGACAAAACAGCCCTATTCAAAGACGTGTTCTAAAGTAAAATTGAAGTATAGTAATAAAAAAAAATTTGGTAACGTCTGCGAGAAAAGAGGGCCGAACAGCAACGGAGTCGAGCAAAGCGTCAGCAGCATCAAAGCCGACTCACTAGAGAGCCAACGTCCACTTGCGCGTCATGGCCGGACATTATGTAAATAAGCAGCGATCGTTATTCAAATTCCCAAATTGGTTGCGCAGCGGATGCCCGCCGCCTCGTTACGATTTAATTAGAGTGCCAAACTCGCGGGAAAATCTAAAGCCCAGCTCACCCAAATGTATACCTCGTGTTGTCGACATTCAATTATTTGCGGCTACTCTTGCGAGGTGGACACGCAATGAAATGCACATATTGGAGGATTGCCACTGACACATCCGTCTTCAAAGCAAAAACAAAAACAAAAAAACATAATGCGAGCCCCCTCATACAGTCACTTTTTTTGTGCGCGATTCGAGAACAACGTACGTGAAGTCAGCAAGCGGGAAAATCTTACCTGGTTTTTTAAGGCCATGTATGGCGTAAAGGGAAGGAAGATTTGTCGACGATTTTGTTAGCCTTTTTTTTTCGTTTTGAGTCTTTAGTTGCATTTTTATTCTGAGTATATTCACTCACCTGAAAGCACGTTATCTCGAGGAGAGGCATCACCCTTATTTTAATAAGGTGGATTAGGTTTGCCTTATATACATACAAGAAAAATGCGAGCATAAATGAACAAAGGCGAAAAGCTAATTACTCTTGTGTAGAATGGGGTAAAAAGTTAAAATGAAAAAAGCGAAACGCTGGCAGCGCTATTATTTATATATATATATAAAATATGAACACGTTCGCTCATTCTTTTTAAGCATCTCTAACTTTTGTTAGGTTTTTTTTGTCTTTTAAGAGCTCGATGTTCCCTACATGGCCACAAGAACAGTTTTCTTATTACTAAGGTAGTACTGATTTTACAAAACATAAAAAAAGCGAATAGCATTCATGCGTTCTACTGCACCAAATTTAGTTTGAGTTAATAAAACAAATAGAATAATAAAAAAAACTACTTTTCTTTTTTAACGTGACGATGGGCTGCCCTGGCTTTGCAGTATTATTATATTGGCCTCGCAATAATTAGTAAGTGCTAGGTCTCTTCTGAAGAGCAAATTATGTTTTCTTATTGGAGTATGTATTGTCTGCCCACCATCTCAGACCTACTCTATTTCCTCCACTGACGAGAATGCGGAGTGAAATATTTAAACGGCTGTAATTGTGTGATCTCCTTATACGGGCAGTGCTGAGCCAATTAAACGTCGGACACAGCGAAGAAATAATGTTTGGCACTGAAGCCGGGTCAACTTCTCTTTAGCGCCACAGTGGGAGCATCGCGATAGAGGCTTTGAAAGTTTGATTTGTCGCTACATCAGGGAGTTTCAGTAGATCGTTCCGATAATGATACTCTCTAGCTATTCGACGCCTTCGTTCACGCATCGTATTCTTATCAGGTATCGCTATCGGAGCGCGAAAGCAACCTACTAAAATTCCCAATTATAACGTCGAAGGTAAAACACTACGTTATATTCCTTAGATCGGATAATTGGCGGTCTAGCCACCACAGCCCTACAACGGTAGATAACGCACGGCCCAACTTGGTTGTACAAAATAATACTAAAATCAGTGATTCAAAGTGTTATTTGATCGTCTAACGTGTGTTGTGAACTCTCTGGTACATACTGTAAGAAACAAGTGCGATCGCGCAGGAAAGTTGCTATGCTCTTCTTTTCACGCGTTTCCTGCTTTCGTGTCACAGGCTTAATCACGTGAAGTATACCTAGGGAACCCGTACACTGCCACTTTTACTATGAAAACCTTTGAATACCGAACTCACGAAAAAAATGATAAGAACAGAATGAGAACATAAAAAGATATGTGGTCCTGTCTTCCTCTTTCTTGTTACTTTCTGTAACCTAGTCTTGTATTTTAGAATCATATGCTATATATAATATTCAATGGCTTGGAAGGTGCTGGTGCATTTCAATGTGACCAACGCGCGACGTCGTTATGTAGTTTCCCTGTTCTGTCAAGAATATCTAATTGGATACGGTACACATTTTCCCGACATGCAGGCAACGTTAACATAAATGTCGAGTGAGTGCAGACTCCGTAGTCCACTTGCTGCCGATTCACACGACGAACCAATCCGCGGATGAATTGATCGGCGTGACCAGACGTCCACGGAACGTCAGTCTCCCAAGCGCATTCACACGGATGAAGCGAGCAAACGACAGTGATTACAAGCCGAACCTATTCGCAGCCCTGCAGTTCCGCAAAACGCCAACATCGCACTGTCGCACCGTTTTCCAAGAGCAGAAGTAATGTTAGCGACTACGATCACGGCGCTATCATGAAAAAGAATCGTTGTGCGCCGCTGTTACATACCGAGCGAGACAAAGCATCGTGACAGGTTTAGCGCGAAGCGCCACAAACTTTACTAACCCCAAGGCACAAGTATATGGTCCTGCTCAAGGAGGCTTCAGTGTCGAAGCGATGAAGTTATTGGGTCGCGGAACGGCATTTCAAAATGTTCTTACGCACCGCTTGCTTGTGCACAACTCTTCAGCACACCACAGCCGTAAAAAAGGCCTTGCTGGATGGAAAACAGGGTGGACGTGCTGGAAAGATCGTGGCGTGCTAGGCGAGTTTCGACAGAAGCTTCTTTGACACCGACCCGGAGAAGTACCAGAACCTGCGGGTGTCAGCCGGGCAGAGTGCTTGCAGCTTGTATCACGCGTGGAACCGAAAATGGCGCAACGAAACGAAACAGCGAACGGACAAAACACAGTGGTGCGCTATGTTTGTTTGGCTCATTCGAAAACAAAAATATTGCTGTGCAGCCTGTGCTGTTGCTTCACTACCGTAAAAGCAATATAAGTCAATCATTCGTCAAAACTCCGCGCGTGAAAAGGCACTCGGCCCTTTCAGTCTGGGCGTCCGCGGACAGTGTGCGAGTCGCAGCAATTGTCAACATAATGGTCACTTGATAAACGGTCCACGGATAAAAATTGCGATTCGATTCATCGTGCGAATCTACCATTAATTGACAATTATCCTAATATGAACAATTTATTGTAATTAAGAAAAAACAATTGTTATCTGAAACAGTGTAATTATAAAGAAAGGATTTATAAATAATCCATACGTTTTTATGTAAATAAGTTTTTATAAATAATTGTCTTTTGCCAACGAAGTGGCTCGAGGCTTGGCGGAATAAAGACTTTCCGTAGATCAGACATTGCACTGCAGATAGCAGGCGCATGCTTACTCCATGCTGAAAGTGCAGACATGAGCTCGTGCTGGCAATGCCAACCTCCTGTGTATAATCTACGAAAAGTCCTTAATGGCCGTGGTCAAGGGATACGAGTTTCCGCTTTAGGATGGGATGGAAGGAAAGGTGTCTTCATGAACAGTGAATGCTTCGGGTTATCCAATCCGTATGTTTCTGCATCATAAACTGGGCTCTCACAGAAAGACATAGGATAGGCACTTCGAAATTTCTAGGATTTGTCAAGATAGAAAATAAATTAAATGCACAAAAAAGTAGGGAGAGGAGAATGGCAAGAACATTTTGAGGCTTGTGTTCTTACACCTGAATTGTTTGTGCTGGAAGCATTCTTGAAGCATTACCGAAACAGCACTTCATTCCTGGGGGCAATGAGTCATTGCTAGTCAAAACCTGTTTCCACAGACGCATACCAAAGTGAGCACCTGTTCTTTTTTTTTTTTTCAAAACATGAAATGCTTTTTAACGCTACTCCCCAATCCCAAAATTTTGTCTGTTCGTCTGTGTATTTGCCGCAAAATTTAGCGGGGAAAGTCATGTCACGTGACCTACACACAAATTCAGAATCTCCGCTAAATTAAGCGGAAAAGATGATGTCATCTGACTTATGCACTAATTCAGTTCCCCGCTAAATATGACGGGAATATTGAAATCACGTGAGCTGACGTCATGCGACCTATACGCACATTCAGTTTAAAATGAAAGGGACAAATTAAAAAAGGTCCCTTCTAAAATACTGCTTGTCATGCATTATATCACTTTGAAGGTAAAGGTCACAGCCAATTGTAAAGAATGTTTTTACTTAGAAAAATTCCCAGCTTTTTCCTGAGTGTTTTAATTGAGCACTAGTGTAGTATGTTGCACCTAGCAGCCTTCACGAGTAAAATCTGCACATCGGAATAATTGCTAGTTTTTGACAATATCTTTTGTCTTTTCCAGCTCCACGAAATGTGTGCATGAAGGTAGACATTACTTTTTTTTTTTTTTACTGAACCAGCTTTTCAGTTTTTGGAGCAATACGTCATTGCTATTAAATACCTGATTCCAAAGAGGCACATTAGCTGAGCACCTCTTACCGCAACAACTTTGCTCTCATTGTTCTAATTTAACACTAGTGCGGGAAATCGTCTTAGGAACCTTGAACTGCAAAAATTGCATATGGGATGAATGGATCTGTTTTAACGAGATGGTTTTGTCTCTTTCAGACGTGCCAAAAAGTGCATAAAGGTGGACGTTACTTAACCATCGTTTCAACCCTGGGGACAATAAGTCATTGCTAACCAAGGCCAGTCATTGCTAGTCAAAACAAGATTCTATAAATGCAGATCAGGTAGCAAACTTAAAAACCGGTCGATTTTTGCGGTTTTTCAGAAAGCCGTAAAATGCTTCGCGTGCCTTCTATCGTTCTGCAATTTCTTGATTTAGTGTTTTTCGATGATGCTGAGCAGTATTCTAATTTACACCATGCCCTTAAGCACAATATTAAAAAAGTTAATTACGCAAAAATAATTAACAACTTAATTATCCCAGACTTTAATAATTTTCCTAAATGGGCCCCTGGCCCAGGACCAAACGCCACAAGCCTTTTTGTTGCGATGAGAAGTTTTAGCAAGAGCGATTTGGCCTGCGGCCTGCGCTCTCTGAAACACCTCTGTATATACATATATATATATATATATATATATATATATATATATATATATATATATATATATATATATATATATTTATGTGTGTGTGTGTGTGTTTTTGTCTTTATATACAGGGTGTTTTTTTTAAGCTTAACAGAATTAAAAAAAAACATGAAAGCTAGATTAATGCGGTCTGCGCATGTGAGTTATACGGCCAAGGGGGACATAATATAGGAGGCTAATCGTAAATCGTAACGATCAGTCGGCTAATTAGTTAAAATTCGTTAATGAACTTTTAATTAATGAAAATAGATATATATTTTCAATTAGAAACTTGCTCAGCGTCATCGAAAACCACTAAATCAGTAATTTTCAGAAAGACTTTGAGCGCGTGAGAAGCGTAGTAGTGCACTAAAGTTAGCACTCGTGGAGCACGTACAAAGCTAGCGGTTGCGGTAAGGCGCCCGCGCAATTTTTCCGTCTCTTATCTAGCCCCAGCCTTGTACCTGCTCCACGAGCGGTAACTTTAGTGCTCTACTACGCTTCTCACGCATTCAAAGTCTGTCTGAAAATTATTGATTTAGTGGTTTTCGATGACGCTGAGCAAGTTTCTAATGGGAACTATATCTCTAGTTTCATTAATTGAAAAGTTAATTAACGAATTTGAACTAATTAGCCGACTGATCGCTACGAATAGTCCCGTATACTATGTCCCCTGGCTGTATAACTCACCTGCGCAGACCGCATTAACCTAGCTTTCATGGTTTGTTTTTAAAAAATCTGTTAAGCTTAAAACAACAAAATTATATATATATACACACACACACACACACACATATATATATATATATATATATATATATATATATATATATATATATATATATATATATATATATATTAGTATAACTGAGAAGAAAGAAAACCCTTGGTGAAAACAGCAACAACGGACGGTTTATTCTTCGTCGTTTCGGTCGGAGTCCGGCCTTCGTCTTCCTGACGACGGTCGGAGTCCGGCCTTCGTCTTCCTGACGAAGGTCGGACTCCGGCCGAAACGTCGGAGAATAAACCGTCCGTTGCTGTTCTCTCCAAGGGTTTTCTTTCTTCTCAGTTATATACCCACGCCTTCGGCCCCCGCCACCATTCCCGTTGTATAATATATATATATATATATATATATATATATATATATATACTGAGAAGAAAAGAAAACCCTTGGAGAGAACAGCAACAACGGACGGTTTATTCTTCGTCGTTTCGGTCGGAGTCCGGCCTTCGTCTTCCTGACGACGGTCGGAGTCCGCCTTGTTCCTGAAAGGTCGGACATCCGGCGACACGCTCGGAGAATAAACTGTCTCGTTGTTGCTATTCTCTTCAAGGCCCCGCCTTCATTCTCAGTTATATACCCACGCCTATCGGCCCCCCGCCACCATATCCACGTATGTATATATATATATATATATATATATATAACTGAGAAGAAAAGAAAACCCTTGGAGAGAACAGCAACGACGGACGGTTTATTCTTCGTCGTTTCGGTCGGAGTCCGGCCTTCGTCTTCCTGACGACGGTCGGAGTCCGGCCTTCGTCTTCCTGACGAAGTCAAACGTCCGTTGCCGAAATCGTCGGAGAATAAACCGTCCGTTGTCTGCTCGGTTCTCTACCCAGACCGGCCTTCCGCCACCATTCCCAGTTATATACCTATATATATATATATATATACCTATATATATATATATCCATATATATATATATATATATATATATATATATATATATAACTGAGAGGAAAAGCAAAACCCTTGATGAAAACAGCAACAACGGGTGGTTTATTCTTCGACGTTTCGGCCGGAGTCCGGCCTTCGTCATATATACATTTATATATAGTATCATATATATATATATATATATATATATATATATATATATATATATATATATATATATCTTAACGAGACAGCTTTTTGTTGTTTTTTCAAGCAATTGGTAATGCAAGGAAATCAACCCCAACAACCTTAAAGCGCCATTCACACTCTTGCGACCGAGTACGACTGAGAGAGACCAGACCGGTTTTTAGCTGGTCCTATGAAATCGCGAGAGGCTTAAAAACCGGTCTGGTTTCTCTCGCTCGTACTCGGTCGCACTCGGTCGCAAGAGTCTGAACGGGCCTTAAAAGGTAACTTAAAAAAAAGTGTTTTTTTTTAACAGTTTAATTGGGACAAGCATGTCACAAAACAAATCTTCCGCGAAAAAACAAATTTTTTTCTAGCAATACTTACGCCACAGGACGTAATTTAGTCTGGAGTCACAACTTCTCCACATTTGAAACTCCCGCTCTTTCGACGCGCGCGGAGTGGCTGTTATACGTCACTCCGTGACGTATAGCAGCCACTACGTGACGTATAATACCAACTTTGTGGCGCGCGATTTAAAACGGACAAAATAGCCGCAAACTAAAATCAGTCTCGCGCAATAAATATTGCTGTAAAAAATTTTGTTTTGGGCGGAAAAATTGTTTTGTGACATGCTTGTCCCAATTAGGCTGTTTAAAATACACTTTTTTTTCTTTGCAGTTACCCTTTAAAATGAGGAACAGAAATTCTAGCAGAGTCAACATAATTTCTATTTTCCATTGAATTCGGCACATTTCCCTAAAATCCTAAGTCAAAAGCACAAATTGCAGCGGACACTGCAACCTATTTTTGCCGGACGTCATATAATTTTGTTGGTTTGCTTTTTATCATAACGAATGATTCAGCTGTACTGGTGCAAGGGCATCAGTAAATTTCTGAAACCATTCACCATAGATGAAGTACCTTATCTGGTGTATGGCTTGTTAGCCTCAAAGTGGATGTCCTATACCTTTTTACAGGTACTAAGCATGTTCAGTTCGTGCTCCTTTACCCCTACTCCGAGTGCAGCAACTAAATGGAGCATAGCTTAAAGGAGTGCGACACACCGAAACAATTGACGAGCCGCATGAGCCCCTCCCTATTTCACGGTTATGACTAACTTGGCATCTCATGAATGCATGTGGCAGAGGTCGAAATTATCTCGAAGTTAAATTAATTAATGTCTGTGTGGAACGACGGAGTGTTGAGGAAAGAAGATGGTGCCGTTATGAAGTTTCTTCAAATATATTAATACTGCTGGAAGTGATTTTGGAGACATGTACGGTTTTTAGTTTTAAAGCACATATGCGGAAATTTACTTCGACCGATATATTTATTTACCAAGCATCCTGCTCAGATTTAAATGAAAGACAGCATTCTTGAACTTGCTTGTCAACGTAGGAAACTGTCAACTGTCGGACCCGCACACCAAATTGAGCCCACTTTCAATTCGGTTTCAGGCGAGATGCACGAATAACCCTTTTCCAGAATGCTACGTAATTTCTTTCTGGCTTTCAAACCAAACTCCCCTAACCCGCTGCATTCAGTATTATTTATCTGAAAAAGTGTAGCAGTTCAACTGCACCATTCGCCTCGACAACGTTTCTGTCGGCGCAGCCTTCTTGTTTGGAGACGTGAGGTCACAGAGCTTCGAAGAAGTCGCTCTCGCTCCGAGAAAAACTTGGTAGGCAAAGAGCGCGCTCCAGTGTTTGTCATAGAAGACAGACAAGCAGCGATATTTTATTCCAAAGGTCTGCAGCGAAGCACGTAGAAACACAACTCTGTTTTTAAATAGGAGAATTGGGCATTAAACATCTAATTTTATGTTTTTGGAGAAAATGTTACTATGTTATGTTTTGCCATTTCAAGGTAACATTATATAAGCCCACATAGTATACTCATATGCCCAAGGAAACGAACACAGATACCTTTAGCTCAACAGTTAGTCTGTTAATCCGATAATTAGTTTCCTTGATCTGGGGTATCCGTCATACTGTAATGTCATGCCATGCAGCGCTTAAAGTATCCTGCCTGATCCTACACTTGTATTGTAGGGGGGTATTGGCTGCACAGAAAACTGACTTGACTAGGGTATAAAAGCAACCCGGCTTGTTTCGTTTAAATTAAGAATGCCCAACAGCCTAATATAAGCCTTCCTATTGCTTCTCTTGTTAACAGTACCTTCGATTAAATTGGAAGTTAAAACACGACTTTTGGTGGCACATATTCGGATACTAAACAAAACTTTAATCACTGAAAAACTGACAATGGTGTGAAAAATTCAGTATTTATGATTATGGCATGGGGAATGTCGAACCACCCAAGAACCCCCTGACTTATGCCATGGCATGTTGGTAATTTGAACTTGAGGGAGATGTCCGGTGTAAAACACATTCCAGAGGATTAGTATTTCAGGTTAATAAGGTACTTCATAGGCACCATGTTTAAAGAAAAGCTAAACAAAATCCTTGAATTGAAAAAAAACGAATAGAATGTTATGTTAATGGATGTTTAATGGATGTTAATGAAATGTTTAACACCTCGAAAATAGTGGCTAAAGCTTTTTTTTCAATCTTGTTAGTAAGAGCGTCGTAATCGTCAAATAAAATGTTCGACGTTGCCCTGTCCGTTGCGGCACACCGAGCAAAGCGGAGCGCGAGAACGAAGATAAAAACTAGCAAAAGTAACGTTTTGGCAGGGTCTAATAAACCTTGCTCACCTATAAGCTAACTCGGGGAAGCCAATGATGACGTCACAACACTTTTGGCAGATTACAGGTGGAAGAGAGGCTCACTGCTTGCCACGTAGCTATTGCTGCATATATTTTATCAAAATAAATACGGTTTACTTTGACTTCTGCCCAAGTTTACTGCGATTACTGAATTCACGGGACAAAATGCAATAGAAGTCCGCCTCTAACTCAGATTTCTTTAAAAAATGTGCTTCAGCTTCCCTTTAATGCTAGTTTGACTTAAATGACAAGCCTGTGCCAGTGCACGAAACCAGAGCAAACACATTGCTGTACTATTTTGCTTTAAATGCCCTGCCAGTGGAGAAGGGTTCAGATTCCAGTAGGCCCAAGAAGGTAAACCTTTGATTTGAATGTGACGTAGAGTAGACTCATTAATTCAAACTCCAGAAAGTTACAAAGTTTGTAGGAATTATCAAAAGTTCGAAATATCACGAGTTCATTTAAATATGTTGCAAGACAAATTATGATTTGCTGTATGAATGGCTACACATACAAAACAGATATTTGATGATTTCTTTTACACATGCCTACTAATCATAAGCAGGTATGCCACTCATGAAACATTGGTGAAATTTATTACAGTTTATTCATCCCTCAAAAATATTGTTAATCGTGGACTGTTTAGAAAGCACATGACACCTCAAAACCAGAATTGGTTTGCTCATCCAGCAAAAACGTTGTCCGTTATTGCAGTCTGTTACTGACTACACGAGCGATGAAAACGGGCGTCGCGCGGCAGTTTCTGATGGCCCCTTGCGCGGACGCTGCGACGTTGACCTCTGCCTCCAGCGCGGGCACATCGCTAGCGTCCGTGCACGTTGCCATGGAAACCGCCACGCGGCGCTCCGTTTTGTCGACTCATGTATGTCCTCTGCTGCAGGACGCGTGCAGGAAAGGATGCTACATTTCATTGGGGAGTATAGGAGGTAAATGAGAGGCCCCGTTGGCCGAAAGTGGAATGCTGAGACGCGTTCTAGGGCGTTTTCACAAATTCTATGTGGCCAACCAGAAGACGGCGAATAATACCCTGGCGGTGGTGGCCTCAGGCGCAAACTGAGAATCTCATTCAAATTCGAAGCGGCAGTAGATGTCTCTGATGCGGAACCGTCGCCCTGCATCAATTCTGCGTTGTTTGAGAGCTTGTAGCTGACTTGCCGATGATATTGCACGACGATGTCATATGGCATTGCCTTCATCAGAATGTCGCTGAGCATTGCCGCAAAACTTGCGGTTGGAACATCTAGGGCGTTGAGGCAACGTATGTTCAGCTGCGTTGAATCATAAAGCTTGCGAAGACCTCGGGTGTCAACCGAAGATCGAATCTGAGGAAGGTTTCGAAGTGCTGATAGGTGCTCCTGCTCTATTCTTTTTGGATCTCCGAAGCGCTGTTTCAGGAGTTCAATCGCATCTGCGTAGCACCGCTCGGTCGTCGGTAACCCGGCAATTGCCGATGCTGCATCGCCTGCGAGGTAGCGTCGTAAGTAATGGAACTTGTCAGTTGTAGACAATGCCCGACTTGAGTGGATTGTTCCATCAAATTGCTCCCAGAAAGTGCGCCAGTGGCTGATGTCGCCTTTGAAAATGGTTATGTCCAGTTTCGGCAATCTTGGACCACTCACTGGGGCGATACTTTCATAAGCGCCTTGTAGTGGGGCCGTTGTCGGAGGAACAGGGTTACGTCTGGCGATCTCCAGGTGTTCGATCTTGTATCGCAGCTCTGCGAGAACCCTGATGGCGTGGTCTTGGTATTCGGCTACCGAAGCGTACTCATTTTCTAGCTCCGTCGTTGGCAATAGTGGCTCCAGCTCCTCGTTGATGCGGTCTAGCTCGATGTTGCTGGCATTCAGTCGATCCTTGACCGCGTGGAGCCTGCCTAAGTCTGTCTGTGGATCGTTCAAGATCGTGTCGGCGTCGTTAATCAGCCGCGTGTTCTGGGCTCGTCGGGCTGAACGCTTGGCTTTCAACCGATCCATGGCTATTTGTGAGGTCAGCTGATGCCGTTTCCAACCTTGTAGATCTCTAAGCCGGTATCTCGTAATGCTTCCGTCGTTTGGCTCTTCGTGATCAAGGCTCCGCTGACAATAAAATTTCCGTTTCACTTGCCTTCGCAGCGTCTTGTTGAGCACGATAGGATGACTTGAAGCTTTCTCCCGGGTTTCGGCACCATGTGGAAATCTTAAAGATCTATCAGTGAGACGGTGGACTTTAGCATCAAAAGGTCTATGCGACCGTTGGGTTTAATGGTAAAAAGAACAACACCCTCATCTTCCTCTTTCTAAAGTCTCGGTCACTACTCAATCCCTCGTGCAGTCTTCTTTCTTCTCTTCGACTTCCTCAACAGCTCTCTATATGCGGCTCCGCTCTGCTTTAGCCCTGTTGAGCGGCGCTTCTTACGGAGCACCGGTGCACTGCGAAAAAGCAACACCAGCGAAAGCGAGCTCCGCGGGTGTTGCTTCTCCGCAGTGCACCGGTGCTCGGAGAAGCGCGCTCAGCAGACCCGGGAGCAAAAATTATGAACTATAAGACAACGGCGTTCAAATTAAGCGGCTTATGAATACATTGAAAACATAGTGGGACAACCCAAATTTTGAAATTTGTTTGAATTAACCAGGAGCATGAAATACCCGAGTTTTAATTCATCGCGAGCCTACTGTATACACTAGAGGAGATGTGGCTGAATTAAATGTGCTTAACACCGCTGAAGGGTTGTGCAAATTTAATTTGGTCGTTTATTTATTTCTTAAGCACTCGTATGATTAGTTACTCAAATCAAAGCAAATGTTTCCTTTGGTTCAATTTATGGGAGGTTTGTTTTATGTCATGAAGAATTTGTTTTGATTGTGTATTGATTTCAAATCCTCTTCTGCCCGTTATTTCAAGCTGCCCTTACACGCACCATAAAGATACCCAAGATGTCTTCAATTCAAGGACAACTATAAACACAATCATAAAGGGGCATCTAGACGACCGGGACAAGGACAAAAATAATAAAAGCAAGGCATGCCTTCTTCAATAAAGGTATTGTGGCAAAACGTTGTAATTGGTTCGTGTGTTCAGCTTTCATCTATATAGGAAGAGCTGATCTCACACAAACAAAACTCCTGGCAATGTGTAGAACAGGTCATATGCTCTTTTTTTCTTTTGCAAAACATTAAGTATTGTATGTTTTGTTTTACAGATGAAAAGTTAAACGAGCTCATATATTGAATGACGGAGATATGATCTATTCATACCAATCGTGTAATTCCCGGAAGCTTCATGTGACTCGTCTTGCTTGAACATGGAAGATGTCCGCCATAAATAGTGAAGCACTATACCTTTCTGTCTTATTGAAGGCCAGAGCAACGAGCCATCTGCACTATCCTGCACCCTCCGATGCATCAAGTGACCCCCTGGCAGAGCTCAAGCTCTGCCAGGGCAATTACCTGATGTATCGGAGGTGCAGGTGGTGCGGATGGCCTCGCAGCCAGGAAGGTATAGTGCTTCGTTATTTAGCGCGGGCAGCTTTCATATTTCCTACGGATAGCTGTCCATAATGTGGGCTACAGACGTTTTGTTATTTTACGAAATATATGCCTTGTTTTTACAGACGTTCCCGTTTCAAGCTCACGGAAGATAGCACCGACAGTATTCAATCGGCCACTTTTGCTGTAAAATGAGGGAAAACAGATAACTGTTCGTAATGTGAGCTACAAACGTTGTCATTGTATGAAATATATGCCTTGTTTTTACAGACGGTCGAGTTTCTAGATAGTGGGAAATCACACCGGCAATATTGAACCGGTAACTTTGCTGTAAGATGAGGCGAATATTTTTTCACAGTACATATAAAATAGGCTCTATTCTAAACCACATAAAATATTCTCTAGCGTTTAAATGGAGGTGTTGACAAATTAAAACAAAACAATCTAAGGAAAACTCAACTTTAATTTATTGTAACTTAATTAAGCTTTGCGAAATCATATCCTGGGCGGAGAAACTTGAGCGACCCATTTGAAAAGGCCGGCGTATTGTTTGAGTATCAACCACAGATACAAATTTCAAATCGTACGCACCAAAAATGACTTACGACGCAATGTTTTGCCTAGTGTTTATTTTTCATGCTTTTGTCCTCTGTCCGGATAGACACAAGCTACTAGACAAAGAAGCTAATTTTCTGTTCTGTTCTGATTTAGAAAATATTATTACCGACGCATCATGCAGCGGAACCGCAGTAAATATTTTGAAACGAATTCCGTACCACCGTCGGGTGACACAACAAAAAGACTTCGATCGTAAACGTCTACAGGAACAACGAAACGCGAGTCTTCGAGACGAGATCATCAATTCGTCGCTCGCAGTGCCACGGAGAAAAATGAGGAGGACAATAAAAAGGTTAGGAGACACCGTGGGTACACCGGATCGATTCACCGCACAAGGTGCGACGCCGTCTTCGAGCGGAGGAAACACGGGCACTTGTTTAACTGACTTCCGAACAAACGAGCGAGGCACAGGGAACCCGGGACGCAAGAACAACCCTTTTCCACCTGCCATCCCTTCAAAACAGCCCCGACGGGGAGTCATCCGAGCGTCACACCCCACCGAGACAAGAAAAGCAGGGAGTCTGCTTTCGGGGGAGCAGACGCCGGAAGAACCCGAATCGATCAAACGTATTAGTCCCGACCAGGGAGTTTCTTCCTTCGAGATCGCGGCGTCGAGCGACGAGGCTTAGGCGCCTGTCCTGAGAGAAAGAGAAGCCGAGCGTTCCTTGGACGCGAGAGACTCTTCCTTCGACGGTAACGCGAGGAAGCCGCAAAAATTAATTAGTCACCGAAGCAACGCAGACAAGCTGCAGCCAGGCACGAACCCTCCTCCCCTTTCCAACCGCCTCGGCGGAGCACGGCACTAGTCGCCGCGGTTGACTCGCAAATCTAATTAAACGGCGGAAGACCGAAGGAGGAGAACCTCGTGGCGCGGTGCTTAAAAATTTTGCGAGAACCCGGCGTTTAGCGACGGTGAGCCCTCGGCTCACATTGCCGCCGTGTGTATACTGTTCGCGAGCGCAGCAGAAGGGGGACTCAGCGGGCGAAATGTTCGGCCGCGGTCGACCGACCTGACGAGGAGGCTCGCCAAAGTGGGGCCCGGCTCACGCACGCGCGCCAGAGAAACCGCCGCCGCGAAACCCTCAGACACGGAAGGACGAGACAGAAGGAGCGCTCTCCGCCGAACGATTTGCATAACTGGCGCTTTCGGGGTTCTGCCGCAAAAACGAGCCAGCAGCCGCGGCTTGCACCCCTCCCCAGGGACCGGGTCTGGGTGGAGGGCGAGGGGTCGCGAAGAGGGCGACTAGAAGCGGTCGGGGTTCAGGCCTAACGCGACACGACCACGCAGAATTCCTGGCTTTCGGGGCTTGCTCTACCGGTTGTTGCGGAACTGGGCGCTGCAGAGACCGCGGGCGTAGGAACGCGCCCTGCAAGTTTGTTCGTCGTTGGCGCAAAAACGCGCGCGGTCAGTCGGCACCGCGCGAAGTGCGTTGGAAAAGGTTGTTTGTGTGAGGTAGAGGAGTCGCGCTTTGAAACAGCGTACACCGCGCGAAGGTTGCAGATGGGAGAGGAAGGGGAAGGGCTGAAATGGTGCCCGGTGGTGAAAAGTGCGGAAGTGGAATTGCTATCGCTGAACTCGGGACGCGGAGTGTGCGAGGCGCAGCGGATCCGGGAGCATGGGAAAGTTGGTTGGAGGACGTGGCGTGTCGGGTGATTGGCGCCGCGCGGCAACTCTCGAGCGGTGTGCATCTCCTCCAAGCATGTGCTCGTGGCGACGGACTTTGGTTCCGCAACTTTGCTCGTAATATCTTCAGAAACTTTGTGGCGTGCTGAGAGTTGGTCGGGCGTCGACCTTAAGTCGCGGTTATCGCGGCACTGACTGGTGTCTTGAGTGGACAACTAAAAGTATGCGGCTGCGGTTGTAGCTGAAGGGCAGCGGTGATACGTTTCACCGTAGTTTCGAAGAAAACACGTCCGCAAAGTGTTAATAATATGTATTGGGTGCATTGCGAAGTTCCCTCTTTATAATAGAAGGAGCGACTCTGCAGTGTGAACGTATGGAAACGTTTACCGTACCAACTTCCAAGATGCGAAGCTGACTGGTAACCCCAGCTGAGCTAGAAGCTCTGTCTCTTTAGTTTTTGAATGAGAGGCGAATTACAGAGGTACGGAAATCTCGAGCACGGACCTGAAAACAACACCCCTTTAGAAATTATTTTGCGTGGACGTCACGCAGGTCCCAATCATGTTCTTTTCGTCACCAGTACAGTATACACTTCGCTGCATATAAGAGGGGCATTCAAGCACTAAGATTGCCTAATTTATTTATAAAATTGTACTTGCAACAAAAAGCTGAAACTTCGTATCCTTTTTCTATTTGTTCACCGTGTCCTTGTATATATCTTTTTCCAACGTCGACGCTTCGACGGCACGGCCACTGCAAAGACTTCCTTGAGGGTCTGTTGAGATCATGGGATATTGCCGTGTCAACACCGAAGCGCGTTGAAAACACTCCGACCACGCTGAGTGTCCTTCGCGATCGGAACCAGTCGAGAAACACAAACACATGAAAGTAGAGAGCCTGAAAAAACTGTTCAAACTTGTTATTACGAAAAACGAAAACAAACAAACATTGAAGACATTATGGCCGGTGAGCCTAAGCATTGTCCTGATGGAAGATTACAACTACAACCCTTTTCAGACGCTTTTTTATTTTCAGCCGATAATTTTTTTTATAATATCTACGCAGGATGCAGCCGTCGCTATTATCCCCTTCAAGATACAGTGGATGAGGATGATGCCTTTAATATTCCAGGATATATGTACCACTATCTCTTCCACACTGACGGTAACGCGAAACTTCTTCGGTGGCGGGGTGTCGCAGTGCTTCCGTTGCTGCGAAAGGCCTTTGATTTCACGATTGAAAAGCTGTATCCATCTCCAGTATATTGAAATAACTGCTAAAATAAAACCATCATTCATGCCGTTATCACGGGAGAAAATCGCCCGGTCCGACGCAGGTGCATAAACAAATGAACACGCAGCTCTTTGAAGGTGCATGTCCCCCCCCTCCCCTCATATTTGTATTAAACGAGGGTGACACCAGGTGGCGCCATGATCGTTTCAAGACTTTAAAAAATGTTTCTGTACCTCGCATTGGCTCCCAATAATATTCCGCAGATTGTAAGATGATTGCCATGCTGCTCACAATCGTAATAAAACAATTAGGAGACCACAACTTGAGAGCCCCTCGCATATGCCCGTGATCACCAAGCGTGGCTATAGCGCATGTTAACTTGCTAATTAAATAATGGCTTAAATGATCACGTGACGGGTGATAGTCGCGGCTAATTGAGCACTCGGTAACCACCGGCCGTATTGAAGGCCTACAGCCCAGCACGACTTAGAAAGCGACTAACAAATCGTATTCAAGAGGTAGGGCTAGTTTAGAGGGTGTCCACTGCATGATTAGCTGCTCAAAGTCAGTGGCATTACCGATAGACAACAGCGCCGACCGTCAGCGTTGATGAAGTACTTACTGCCTTGTAACGATGGTTTGCACATTCTCTGCTACATTTATAGAGAGGGCCGCAGCTGCAAATATTGTGGGAATCAATATGTTTAGTAGTCAGAATTATCGATAAAACGATCTCAGTACGTCGCTGGACGATCCGAAAGTCAGCAATCTATGCACGTTTACAAGTGGGTCCCTAACTGGTCAGCGTCGGACGCGCGCGCTGAGTTGGAGACGCGCACTTACTCTCCAACTAGGATGTTCGCGGCATGTCGCACAACGTTGCCAGGAATCTCCAGCTGAAACAGACACCACTGAGTATCGATGGATTGTAAAAATGTATCTATAACACATACAGGCGTTGTCTTCGGCCACGATAAAGCACAAAACAATTAAATAAAATGACAAAATCAGTAACAAACGCCGACAAAGAAGAACAAAAAAAAAAAAACTGGATGCTTCAAAACAGCATATAAGAACGCGCCAGATGCTCTCCGCAAATAGTCCACGACCGAGGTGTACGTCGCAGTAACGTCCTATCAGTGCATATGCGGAGAGCAAGTCGTCTGCTTCTTGCTCAGGAGTGGCGGTGACGTCAGAACGACGCCGAGCTCTGATTGGCCGATTGAAAAAAAAAAGAGTGGGTAGCATTGAGGTCTACCCACTACTTTTTCTTTTCAATCAGCCAATCAGAGCTCGGCGTCGTTCTGACGTCACCGCCACTACTAAGCAGGAAGCAGACGACTTGCTCTCCGCATATGCACTCATTCGAAAAAAGAACAAGGGAGAGTGGACGAAGAACAAACACCTTTCTATCCGCGAGCAGGCTTAGGAATCGAGTTTCGGGTCCAGCACTCGCCTCCTCCTCGCGCACCCTGGGCCCCATCAACACAGTTTCTTTTCCACATTTCCACACTTCAATGGCTACTGCCTTTCCTCGTTTATTCCACATTCGCACACCCTATGGGCCAGTATACGGCTGAAAGGGTAGGCGGCGCCAGCATCACTCGAAATGGCAGCTCACAGGAGCCTCTCTCGCAAACCTTGCAAACGTGAACATGGGCGCTGCCTTTGATTGTGTCCATGGTAATGCGGCTTTCTTAATCGCGCCCTAGTGATCTTTCTAAAAGATTATTTTGTAAAATTATGTTCGAAACACCCAGGCCATCGTTACAACATTCCTTTTTTTTTCTCTTTCTATTTTACGTTCGAATGTGATTTTTCGCGTGATAAAATATTCACACATAAGCGTCTCTGTATTGTGAATGGAGTAAGCTTGACTTCGGTGCGGGAATACCACAATGCGGAACGCAAAGTTCTTCTGCTTCTTTTGCAGGGGTTGTGGTGATGTCAAAACGCCGAGATCTTATTGTTTCTGATTGAAGGATAGGGGACAGACCTCAAGGCATCTAGCATTGAGGTCTACCCACTATTTTTTTTTTCAATCAGCCAATCAGGATTTGGCGTCGTTCTGACGTCACCGCCACTCCTGAGCGAGAAGCAGAAGAACTTGCTCTCCGCATACGGTGCCAGGAACGCCTCTCCGACTCGTTTATTTGGCGCCCTATTTCGCCCATGCATAGAAAGGGGTCACGAAGTATAGCGGCAAATGACGTCACACAAGCCGGAGTGCCATGCTGTCCCAAGTCGCCATACTGGTGGTTGGCCGTACACGTTCCGGCAAAAAGCACGAGCAGATACGCGAGTGTCGCTCTCGTCGCAGCGTCTCAACTCCTGGCTGCCGAAGTTTCTGTAGACTGCCAAGCATCGAGAGCGACCTGCAGCCCAACAGGCGTCCGCCACATCCAACACCGCTGCTGGGACGCCGCCAGGATCGCGGCCGGCGACAGCGTGACACTTGTATGACGTCACCAAGCGGAAATCGAGGGACCACTTTTTGGGACGCGGTAAACGCACCAGTCGGAGACGCGTTCCAGGCACCATAATACCACATATAGAAGACGAGGCCCGCCCATGACGTCATCGTTAGTGGACCGCCCGAACCGCCCGATTCAAGGGGTTCAGCCTCATCCATCTATCCATCCATCCACAGGATCCACTACTGATAAGATTTGCTGGGGAGCGGTGTAGGCCTCGTCTTCAAAGTAGTACTGATTACGACCGAGGGTGTCGTTGGGACATCCGTGCTTCGTACGAGGCTTGGCAACCAATTAAAGAATTAGCTTGGCCCGCGGCGTGCAAAGAACGGATGTCTCGGTAACTCGATTCTTCCTGATCGAGCCTTGAGCGCATGCGTGACCTATCTCTTCAGGTCAGTTCCGCTCGTTAGCCTTGTCTAGATAATCACCCAATTGCGCCGACAAAGTATGAGCGATCGTAAAAATGATCTTTCCTAATCGCTCCGGAGTCGCAGACTCAGCAGCGATTAGGAAAGTTAGCAACCAGTTAGGCGTGCTACTAACTTTGAAAAGGCAGCGCTTGCTAGTTAAACCGGCTCAAAATTCCTGGGTGTACGAAACTACAAAACCTATTAGTTACGCCAGCTTCGAAACAATGCTTCGCACTCGAAGCCCTGTCCACGGGCTTCTAATAAAATAAACTCAATTTTCCCACTAAAAAAAAAAAAAAGACGAATGAATAGTAATTATTGTAAACAACTTAATTTTCACGAATTCCGCGAAGCGCCTACAATCCAGCGAAAAAGAGGTCCCGCAAACAATTCTGGTAAAATGTAAAAACATTGCAATCTATATTGCGATCCCACCGCGTCGTGAAAATTAGAACCCGCGAATTATTCCAAGACGTCAGCTCTGATCTAAATCGCGAAATACTGAGACCGCAAAAAATAAGTCGTTTACTGTATACTATAGTCCGGTACAAGTTAAGATTAGGCCAGAAGCTCCTCCCATGCCCTCATTACAACTAGCCAAAATTCCTCCGCAACCCGCAAACACTACGCTACCGAGGTCCATGCCGCATTGACATCTGTGGGTGGGGTCAGTGCAAAATGCGCACTCGCAAAACGAAGAAGACAGGCTGTACTGTGAAAAAACACATTCTTATCTGAACAGGCCCAGCAACTCAGCGTTCTTCGATCAATCGGTTAACTTGCTCCACGGAAGAGCGTCGTTCGAACAACGGTCCTTCCTTGTCGCCTGTCGGCGAGCGGGTACGGGCGGAGAGCGGTCTCAGCGCCACCAGCGGCAGCTCTCCCACGCGCAACGGGGAAGGACCGTTTTCACGTGAAACGTGACTTTGTGTCGACACTCTTGAAATCTGTGAAGCCGTAGAGTGAAGCCGCCGATTATCTCGATGCTGATTGGCTGAGTCAGGTGATGACGTCACATCACATCCCTAGCTCGACGCTGATTGGTTGGTGATTGCGAAATCACTCGCGCGCCACCGCCACGTTTGTAAAACCCGGGTTAGCACCGGTATCTCCATTCATCGTGTGTACATGCCACGCGTTAAGCCAGTCGTTAAAGTAACCGCCCAAGAGCGCCGAGAGCGTAGACGCCAATCCCAGAGGAATCGGACTAAAGAGTGCATGGCAAACTGCTGAGCAATTCTGTTAAGCCTGAAATACCCGAGTATCGCCGAAGATACCACAGGTTTCACGTGCAACACATGCATTTTTTGAACGACGTTTTTTACGCGCAAACTTTATGTTCATTAAAAAGAAAAAAAGAAAGTCGCTTTTAACTGCGGGCAATGCGCCTCCATCGCTCCAGCGGTTCCGTCGCTTCTGTCCTAATGGGCTGAGCTGATATAGAGCCATCTGGCTGATAGCGTAGCGAGCGCCACCGAGCGGACACGCCACGAAAAGGAGCCAGGCGTTCTAGGAAGCTTGACAACTGCCTTATGTTCTACTAACGTTGAGTAACAGAGTGCTCCTCCATCGCGCGTCGGCCGTGCCATCGTCTCCTCTCTTCCATAAGCCCGCACGTCACACATAACTTGTCATGGCTACTACATTTGCTGGTTGGTCCGCGGACCGATTCGAAGCCGTGGCGATACGCGATGCTGTTTATCTGGATCATTTTAGATGCGGAGCATCTCTTGCTCGGGTCTATGTCCCGCGGCGTCGGCGTCGTAGTCCGCACTCACACTACGCATGCGCAACTCTCCTCCTTCCCTCCCTCCAACAGCTGCGCGTTACTCTCTCCGCTCTCTCTCTCTACCGGCTGCGTGCACTTCGCGTGCGTTCGCTTCTACTCACACCGCGCGCGCATGCGCAACTCTCCTCCTCTAGTCTCCTCTCCTTCAAGTGTGAATATAAGCAGCGGTAGCGCGCTGCGCGCGTTCAGGGGAGGAAGTGGCCGAGTGGGCTAACGCGTCTCAGCTCGGAGCGTGGAGCGAAAGCTTGCGCTGGGAACCTCCTGGGTTCGATTCCCCACCGCCCCCGCCCGTTTCGATCTGGATGAGTTTCGTACCGGCACGCGTTCGTGTGATCACTACTGCGTGATGCACGTTAAATAACGATCCGCGATGCTCCGCATCACCCCATAGTTCCCCTCGGGAAGATGGTGTAATTTTTAACTTGCATCCGACTATAATCATATGCAGGCGCGCAATTCCATCTACCGCAAGCGTTTCTGCCCGTGCTGTAATTAACGTGTAGTACGAAACAAAGCGAAAGCGCTACTGGAGCGCCAGTGGCGCGAAAAAACCTCTCGAAACGAATGCTTTGAAGTTCGACCACAGAGGGTGAACACAAGTAGTGGCGAATACAAAGCCGCGTGAAGTAGAGCGTATGCTACCGAGCTCACTTACTTTATCCTTCCTACACAATATACCCTCAAAATTTATATTCTTGAGTAGACTCAAGGTATCTTACTAATGCTGTCGTTAGTGTCTTTTCATAAAACAGTACTGAATGTGTTATTGAATGAAATAAATCTCCAAATGACCAAACGAGAAGATTTGCAAACAGAAACCATAAAGGCCGGTTCACACATACAGCGGAGCGCTCAGTTCGCGCTACGTGAGCGTTCCAAGGAGCGCTCATGTGGCGCTTCCTATGATGTGGCGCTCGGTTAGCGCTTCAGCAGCGCTCTGTTAGCGCTCTAGAAGCGCTCGGTGAGCGCTTCAGAAGCGCTTTGTTAGCGCTCTGTTAGCACTACAGAAGCGCTTTGTTAGCGCTCTCACGCTCCTTGTATACCGTACTTGCTGCTGCGGAACAGCGCGTGCACGGCGATTCCTTTGTTGCTGTTTTTCTTTTGGCATTGCAAGAAGAGGAGGTCAAAGAGACGCTCTCCAAGCGAAGGGTCGGGCAGGCGATCCAGAGTCATGAGCTCTGAGCGACTAATTGATTGGGTACTACCTCATCGCTTTCTATTCGATATGCGTGACCCTGGTTTCAAAGACAGGCAGTTAAAAATAATCGCCTTCGAAAGAGCTCTGTGTCTCGGTCCCTCAGCCTACAGGAACAAGGTTCGCCAGATACCCGTCGGTATCTCGGTGGCGAAAGATTTCGCGCACCCAGAAGGCTTTTCTGGGCGTTACGCCGTCCACACACATGTGCACTAATCGCGCATGTAAGAGCATTTGTCGCATTTCTATTTCAGCATCCCACATGTCCGCCATGGTGCTGCTGATGCACACCCAACCACAGGAACCGGAACCGCAGTGCACGCGCTAATCCTCAGCACCGCGATACAAGAAGCGCTACTGAAGCGCTAACACGGCGCTACTCAAGCGCTAACAAGGCGCTACTGGAGCGCTAACAAGGCGCTACTAAAGCGCTATTCACGCGCTATATTAGAACGAAGTCACGCGCTAGGAAGCGCCACATGAGCGCTCCTTCGAGGGCTCTCGTAGCGCTAACTTAGCGCTCCGCTGTATGTGTGAACAGGCCTTAGCATAGCTACAAGCAGTGTTGTAGGCGTTACCGAAAAAAAAGTAACGAAATACGTTACTCGGTACTTGAAAATAAAAGTAATGCACTACCCACCTACGTTAGCTCAAAATAAAAGGAACGCGTCACCGTTAAAAGTAACACACGTTACTTTTGCGTTACTTTTCTAATTGTGAATTGACACGTTTTACCGTTTTGATGGCACAGGTATGCATAAGCGCCATTTTTCAAGAAACATTATGTCCATTCAGATACCGAACATAATTGTCTGATCTTTTTTACGGTTCCACCTAAACACTCACAAAAAAAAAAAACGTACAGAAAAACACAAAAGAACGCAAAAAGTTATATGGCATGGCGCCTAGAAACACGAAAAAGAGTTTAAGTGTAACTTCTTGAATCTTGGGAGGAGTATGTAACGATTAACGTAACTACGTTACACGTTACTCGAAATAAGTAAAGTAAGTACGTTCCACGTTACTGTTTTGAAAAAGTAACGAGTACGTTACTATGTTACCAAAAAAAGGTCACGTGTTACTGGTAACACCGTTACTTGTAAAGCGTTACCGCCGACACTGGCCACAAGTCAGCGCTCATATAACGATAAAGTTGGTTGCGGCTGACAAAGGTCGAACCCGGCAAGCTCTTGATGATCAATAGAATTCTAGCGACTTTTGCTGCTCCCCCCTTTCCTCTTTTCCACTCCACTTCCCGCCCTATGCTCGTTTTTACTAGTAAGGTCATTTACATTTAGAGCGGTAGTAGATCGCAAACATCATTAAGCCCCAGCGAAAAGCAAAAAGAATCTGAAGTATGCGCTCTCTCTTTCTCAGGGAGGTTGCGCTCGCGGTTCAGTGTCTAGCCGACCACACGTTTGTCTACGAGACGACAGTCATGCAAAACGGCATCCCCGACAACAGCCTTTAGCACCCGAACAACAAAACAGTTTTAGGGTCATTCCACCGCAATCTTCTACACCAAGTTCGCGTTGTGATTATTCGTCGCAACCTACGCCACGGCCATCCCGCATGCCGCATCTGGAATTTATCGCTCGCCACCAGGCGCGTCGGACTCTACACTCCTTCGAGCCATAAGGGCATGAGAGTGTGGCGGGTGCTAAAAGATCTCACCGGACCAATCAAACGCCTCCCTTATCCTCACGTGACCCCGATCTCGGCGCCTATGTACTGGCAGGAGGAACCTGATCACAATTTTCGTGGTGAAAGATGACGTCTGACTGCTTCACCGAGCACGTAGGTTTCAGCGAACCCTCAGCTTGGGGCTAAAAAAAACCGGAGTATCTAACGCGTGCGGCAATGGGCAGGTCCAAACGGTGACGACGACGACCCTCCCGCTGATCCCTGGCCGGAGAAAACGCCAGTCGTTCGGGTGGGTCGGCGGCATATCCGAGTCGAAGGCCGTCCATCGCCTCGAATGCCGAGCCCACCTCCGAAACCGGATGCCGTCCCCGTCACCTGGCCGCGTCGTAAACACGACCCCAAGTGACTCTGGCGCATCCGTGTCATCGGCCGCGATATGAGAGCCGCCCGTCCGCGGACTCCCATAAACATGGAAGCGTCTCGGAGGACACCAAGTCAGAGTGTCAGCCAGCGTGGACAAACGCGCTTCCGACTCCACGACCCCGCAGCGACGTTCCCGCCAGCCAACCCTTTGAAGACTCGCGCCGAGCTCAGTGCGCCGTGGCGCCCGCTTTGCGCGCGGAATGCCAAATCGCGGGAGCGTCGCTTCGCTGGACACCGGTCTCTCCGCTGCCTGCATCTCTCCACCTCGTATAGACAGAGCATCGCCGCTCAGGGTAGCAAACCTCCGCGTAACTTCTCGTGGCGGTTGTGCATGCGCGAGTACGCCCAGGCAAATCGCCGTTTGCGGGTTCATGTCGGAGACCCTCTTGCGCACCGCGCAAGCAAATGCTGCACCGTTTGAACTGCGAATGAAGGCTGGAGTCTAAATAGCTTCCTCGTTCGGCTTCTTCACTCGCATGCACGTTGTGCCGTGTAACGTTATCGGGAGTTTATTCCCTACATGTTTTTGAGGAAGTCCTGCGAGGACGGGAGCATTTTCTTTTTTTTGCCCGACGCCTTTCGAATAATGATTGCAGTACCGTTTCCCTAAGTCAGGAGTCGGCAACCCAAGGCCCGCGGGCCGCATGCGGCCCGCGAGGCAGTGTCATACGGCCCCCGGCACGACACCAGAAAAAACACCCCCTCCTCCTCGCCACTTCCTCACACAGAGTCCAGAGCCACACGGCAGTTTTGAACACAAATGGGAATTGTCCGGTACCCCATACTTGGGCCTGTGTCCTCCTTTACCCTGTCCGTTGTTTTTTGCGCTGTTTTAACCTTTTAGTACCTTATACTTGTGCCAAGAGTGTCCTCACTTTCATTTTGCCTCTTCTTCGCCTGCGCGAAGTGCACCATATACAATTTTAGTAATGAATCAACCTCGATGTCTGTGTCAAAACATGTTCAAAGGCACTCGCACCCGCAGATTATCACTGCACCTGCATGAGACAGAAGTTAATTGATATTCTTCGGCAAGTGCGACCTCCCTTGATTGTTCACAATAGTCTCTGCTGCGCTAAAGGGACACTCGAACGGCGTTGAAGTGGCAGGGACACGTGTTACCTCCTCCCCCCCCTCCTTGTCAGAAGTTGCAAATCTTGCCCCTACAGTTCACTTTAGGCTCGAATTTGACCTAAAGTTTGCTCTTCACATATAGGTGTACTCGTCCACGTCTGCATGATGAAAGCGTGTAATCTTACTTTTTCTACCAACTAACCGGTTAAAAAATTAATCGCAATTAAAGCATTAATCGAATAATCGGTAGTTTAGTCGATCAATTGCCCAGCCCTACTAAATACGATAGAATCCTACGCTGATTCATTAAGCATGTACAATAATCGCTCGATGCTGCTTGGTAGAACGACATTAGCTTCTCTCGAATTCCCTAGCGCTCAGGCAAAGAGGACGCGTGAGCCGATAGGCGAAAGTGATGACACTTTGTTCCGGTGATACTTCAAGAAGTTCGATTGTAGCGATTAGTTTTATGTTGGTGGTGTTTTTAGTATTGGGAATGGTTCGTTCTGACTGTGTGTTTCATTCATGTTTCTTTGTTGCACGCTCCTCCTTCGAGCACTCACCACGCTCAATGGAACGATCAGTTGCAGGCTGGTTGTTCCGTTGGGAATGGCTTTGTTGGAGGGGCCATGAAATAAATTCCGGGCAGGAATAAATGATTTCAGATTGGGGTTTCACGAATCGCATGTCGTTTAGCGGTTTAAAAGAAAGCGAGTACACAAGGGTAGAGAGCCAAAAACCTGCTTTTCGGTACGAAATTTTGAAAATATAGCGTACTATTGCCTACCTCCTTCCCTTCCTCCAAAAGCTCTCCGTCTTTTCACTGTGATGCATCCGTGGCGGCCAAGCACGTCAGCCGAACCCAGCTCACGCATTGGACACGAGAACTGCGTCACTCGGACGTATGCGCTCCTCAACAATCCATCCGTCGACGAATATTTGGATTCGCGTTCGTGGCCAATGAGTGGTGTGACGGTAGTTACCATCGCTCGAGAATGGCAAGTTCCATGGCGTGCTTAAAAAGTACGAGGGAAGCTTGGAGTCATCGCCTCCGGTGCCCAAAGACGTCGCGACCACGTGATTCCTCATTTGACTTTCGAGTTGAAGATTAAAGCTCAGGAGGAACACGTTGAAGGATCATTTCATGGTCCCTTTAATAGATTAGGTACCACGACGGTCACTCTTGCCCGCCGGTATCTGCGGCCGAGAGAAGACTGAAGGATGTACCCTGGTTAGTCGATAAAGCCGGCTTCACACTCCTCACACATCGTACAAAAGACAGTCTGCAAACGTGAGTCACCGCAATATCCGTGGTTCGAATGCCGCGTTCCAAGTTTCCTCCTTGAACTCATTGTCACGCGGCCTTCGAAGCACGGATCGCAAGGTGACTCGTTCTCGAATCTGTATAAAGGCTCTCTTTTGTGTATGAATCATTATGTATAAGCAGTGTGACCCCGGCTTTAAGGAAAATGGAACATTTTGGGGTCACTGACAGATTAAGGAATGCAGGGCGGGGCTTATCGTAGCTTCTTGCTTCGTGATTGGTCCTTCGACGTTCTTCTCGGCTCATGCCGCAATCTCATTGGCAGCTGAGCGATAATGAGATGTTCGCCACGCCCCGCCTTTCTAAAGCTATCATTGACTATGATAACCTCGCAGATTTTGTGTCTACGTGACTTTCCGATTCCACGTTTTTGTTGATCTATTTGAGTGCTTGAAAAAGTTACAGGCACATGGTGCCACTATACAAATCGTCAAAACCATTTACTTCCCGTCGAGTTTGATGAGTGATTACTCGGCCAACGGTGGTTTCCCGAAATATTTCAAACCGTATCGATATATGTGAGAGAGCAGGCGTATACGATTTTTTCGTAGCCGTACAAGCACGCAAATCGCGGGGCAGTGTGAAAAGAACGCGGTGCTAGAACACCGATCCCACTAACGCAAATATAATCGTTCTTTTTTTTAAAAATAATTTCTGCAAACAAGTTAAACTAAAAGAAGTCAAAATGCGAAGCGGACTGCGTGGATATTTTTGGCCGTCAATTTAATGCCGAGCTTACACTTTCCCAGATAGGCTGTATCTGAATGTAGCCGACGTTGCGATAACGCGCAGAAACTAGTAACTCGAATTTTTTAATCAGCCGGCCGATATCGCACTCCGGCACCTTGAGCGCTGTGAGACCACAAGCGCCAGATGTGCCCAACTTCCGAACGACGCGAACACACTCACCACAGACAGAACACACGCACACACGTCAGATGACGAGCGCCCGCGCGCGCGCATATCGCATCATCATTAAACTCTCTCGCGAACGCGGAAGCCTCACCCGGGGCACATCCCGAACCATAATAAGCGGCACCCGACGAAGAAGGATGCAGCCGAAAAAATCGCGTCCTTATACAACACAAAAAACAAAACAAAAAAGGGAGAGAGAGGGCTGCGCGTCGGCGACTCGCGACAGGCAGTCGCCGCTCTCGCTGCAGAGACAATAGCCAGAAGAAGGCAACTCCGCTCGAAATACACCTCTGGGGAAACTAACTCATCCATCTCTGGCGTAATCGCCGCTCGCACCCAACTCACAACGCCGTGCCGGCAGCACGAGCTGCAGCAGAGTCCTGCAGAGATCCCTTCTTCCGTCCCTCTCCGCCCGAGCGAACAGGGACAGAAACAGGCACCCCCTCCCCCCTTCAAACCAGCGGCGGCGAGGTGCGGTCTCTTCATCTCCACTGCTCCAAAGGAGCGTTTTATCTCTGGCGGTCCGTCCTCTCCTTCCCTTCTCTGTGTTTCGTAGGGCTCCGCCAACAATTACGACGACTCCCAAGTTGAGCAGTGCGGATACGCGCTGTGCTGGAGGAATCCGTTTTTGCCCAGTCTGTGCGCTCGGGGTGCAGCACCCGACGTTCAGTTCCGTAATTAGCCTTTTGTTTCTGAGGATGCCCGCGTGTGCGCGCGCAAAATCACGCGTTGGTTTATCCGGCAGCTCGTCGCTCAATCACTCGCGCTGGTGTGTTCTGCCGGACCGCTATGGACGCGAGGAGCGCCGACATAGCCAGCGAAGTTACGCCGCAGTTGTGTCGAGTTCATCTCTCATGATCCGAGAGGCGTTTTTAACGCGCCTCTCGGGTTGGGGTCGATTGGAAAACACGTAAAAGCGATTGGCTGAAGTCGGCGCATGTTCTCTAAATCAGTGGTTCTCAACCATCGATGTTTCGTGGACCCCTTGTGGATTGACGGAGATGATGGAGGACCCCGTTTGTGGTGAGGGAAGGGAACTGTATAGGTTAACTATGATCGCTCATTGACCGCTCACGAGAAAAGTTACCCGAAAAATGAAACATTTATTCTCAATCTGAAAAAAAGAGACAACTCTTACTGTCGGGCTTGACTAATGAGGCAGGGCTTCGCGGGCCTTCATTTGAGAACCAATGCTCTAAGTGATTCGATAATGTTACGTATATACGGTAAATAATGAGGCAATCAGAGAGAGGCACGCTGATTTTTGAGTTGCAAATTACTGTCTTCTCGGTTGGTAACAGTAACTCTTTAATTTGGCTATCTTGGTGCAAAGATGATACATAGTTTCCTGCGAGTCGCGGCACGAGTTTCTCGTGGCCCCGAGCAGGTAAAAACCCAGCATCCTCCCTAACAATATTGGAGCACTAACAAGGCGAGGAACACGAGCCTTTAGCTTTAGACAAGCTGATTCCGGACTCCAGTAAATGAAGAGGCACGTTAAATCAACGCCTTTCGCGACTCTCACATCGCGCCCGTGCCGTTTTTTATGCTGTAAATAACTATAAAAATTCGGTAACTCAGTATTATGATGCTGTTTTCACCACGGCACGACGGTGGTTGTCGAATCTCACATCCTCGTTCCACATTTGGAACGTAAGTCGCGATTATTGGTTCCGTTTCAATCAAAAAAGGAAAAAAGAAGAAAAAAAAGGAAATTGCGAGATTAGCGTTACAGTTACCGCAAAAAAAGGTAACTCGTTACGGTTAGTTTTTAGAAAAGTAGCGGCTTTGCTTTTCGGTTACTTTCTGTAACACACAAAAGTCACACACAAAAACGAACAAACTAGAAAACACTATTTTCACTAAGGTTATTATGAGTACGCGTTTTATTTCATATTGAAACTAAGCAGCGATAATCGATGTACGAATCACGTGCTATGTCCATCGCATGTATTGTTTCACGGTTGATGCGATTAAAAAAGCGACTGCACAGAACAGAGGAAAAACGGCAACAAAGTGCTTCAAGCTCTTAAGGCGTATAAGTATTCAATCACAAAGTACAAGCGCTTGCGTAAAAGTAAAAATATTTTTTGTTTTATTTTTGTTTTTAAAATGTACATGCGGCTATATTCGGGTCGTGATTCGTGAGACACAACGTATTCACAGATCGGCGCAAGGCGAACTTGACACTCGAAATCTGGGAACACATAATTTGAAAAGTGGAAGGAATGGTTAGAATGTACTTGTTCAATGATACTTCATTCCTCAAGAAACTGAAACGTAGCGACAAAAGTAACATCGTTAAGAAAAAGTAATTAAACAACAATTACAAGTTACATTTAAAAAGCGTAACTCGTTACAGTTAAATGTTACCAAAAAGTAACAAAGTTGCAGTGAATTAAGCCTTACTTGTAGCGCCTTACTACCCAAGACAGGTTGCAATACCAATATTTGTTTAGATATATATCGACGGTTATGGTCGAGGTTTCCCAGCAGATGCCGGGCGGTATTTGTGTCTAGGTCGTGGCCCGCTAGATTTAGCGGGGAATCACAGCATCACGCGATGTCACTATGTTATGTGGCGTCATGATGTCACGTGATCTCACTGTGTCACCTGACTTCACGGGACGTCACAGTTGTTCCAGTAACACCGTCCGTGAATATTAGCGGCACGTAAGTCCGCTACATTCAAACACGGTAGCAGATAGACGTGTCAGATGGCAGCTTAACAAGCGGTACACGTGCCACGGTAGCGTAACTGTCAATGCAGCGTCGTGCAGCCACCGCAGTTCATTTTCAAAACACAGCAATGATCCGCCAATGTTGTTTTAGTCGTTGTATATATATATAAGTTTGAGAAGGCAAGGTCATCGTACCTGACGATCCCTTTGTCTATAGCGTCGAGGACTCGTTGGCGTAAAGACGAAAGCGTGGGGCACGCCACCGATCGCCTCCCCAGGAACGGAGTCCCCCGTCCGGAACGGTGCTTACCTGCAACGAAAGGAAGAAGCCAGTTTGAGCAACTCGCCCACGCGCTCGTTCCCCAACGGGGCGCTGCCCCGTTGTGGCGGCAGATTATTTTCACGTGTCCCATCCAGTGACGTGCTGGAAAACTCGAATCAGTCTCCCAGCACCCGCCTCCTCCTCCTCGAGCGCGAAGACTCAATTGATCGCAGACTCCGGTATTGCGTGGAGCCAAACCACGCGCAAAACCCGCACGAAAAGAAAAAAGGGGGCCGAGACGGACTCCGAAGGCCGACGTCCTTGGCGTTTACAAACTCAGTCTGACGTCAACTCCCGCGGTGAGCTGAGCCTTCATTCGTGCGGCTTCATCTCCTTTCTCGCCGGTATTTTTTTTAATGTTTTTAAAGTTGCTTTTTTTTATCAACGCTAGGAGAGCCCAAGGGTGCTCGATAAGTGAGTGACTGGCTTTTAGAGGTTGTTGACGCACGCATCCTTGAAATCTCGAATGCATCTGGAATGAGTGACGGGGTTAAGAGCACGGGCTGGATGACGGGTGTATGGCATATCCGCAGAGTATATACGCATCGCGGAGGTGAGGTGCGCGCGCTAGATTTCTTTATAGTTCTTCTAAGTCCGCTTCGCGAACGTATCTTGACGCACAGGATGAAACCACGCGGAGGTATCGTCAGTTCGCGGGAGTACACTACTGAGAGAAGAGTAAAAGTACAGGCAAGCTGGTGAATTGCAGACATAATAGTACTAAACCTGAGACCTTCTTCCGGTGTCTCAGGTTTAGTTATGAGTATACTTCAATCGTTCATTTTGCGATTCGGGACGCACGGAGTAAATCACGAGGGCACCCGAGAACAAACTGTAAGACTGCGAGAGTTAAGAAAGGCTGAAAGCACACTATTAGCGCCTTCTGCAAAATCGACCGCACCTAGCATCTAGAACAGAAAGCTGTAGCGGCAGGCTCACTCGCCAGCTTCCTCGAGCGAATCAAGTATTCACAGCAACTTGGGCGGCCCCCTAAGGTTCCCAAGGTCAAACTTTTTTTAACATAAAAAATCGATATATACGGGCCTGATTTAGGAAGAAATTATTAGTTTGGGGCGACATAACGAGTATTAGGTCAACAAAACCGACCTGGGCAACTATTCGTCCGTGATGTCATCGCCCGTGACTCTCGAAATCACCTTTCATCTTATCGAAGACTGAGAATATTCAAATGACAAAAAAACGTTCTAATAAAAGAGCGCACTTTTCTTCCATGATTCGTGCCTAATAATTCAGAAAAAAACAAAGAAAAAAAAAACTAACGTCAGACATTGGTGCCGGTTAGTCAAAGCATCCTGCGAATGTCGGCCGTTTGAAACACAATGACAACGCTAAAGAAGCGGTTACGCCATTCACACATCGTACAAAAGACAGTGTGCAAGCATTGTATGAGGCGTTTTTTGTAGGACGGTCAGATTTGTCGTACAATACGTTCGTCTGCAGACAAGTTCAAATCACGCAAATGTATAAAGAAAACGTGTTTCGAACACGATCGCAGGTAATTCTGTCGTCTTATCTGCAGCAAACACCTCGCCTTTTGTACGATGTGTGAGCGGTGGGACAGCGGCATAGGGCGGCTTGACGACGCACTCAACTTACCGATGGAGTTAAAAAGAAGAGTTTGATAGAAAAGAAAAAAAACCTTCTTCTTCACCAGCTTGTTTTATTTGGATTTGATGCTCTCAACAATATTAAAATACGTACAAAAAACAAAGTAAGAAAAAAAGCTAACCTTCAACATTTTGTTTCGTATATGCCTCAAAGGTGGACCACTTAGTGTTTCCTCTCCAACCTGATGTAAAATATTCTTAATGACTTCTCGATGTGAGTCGCAAATACGGGGTTTAATTAAAAAGTGCCAAAAAACAAACTCAAAACGTAAAAGAAAAAGAAAACTTCGATTATAAGCTAGACAGGAGCAAGGACCACTTCCAATTGGCATCGTACGTGGGCAAAGGACATCTTCACTACCTTTTTGCCTTTCCATCACCTGCCCCTGCCTCCCCTGGCTCTGCTTCATGTGTTCCCTCCGCCCGTTGGGACATTGCCGTCCGGCCCCAGCCGCTGCCAAAGGTTGCCGACTCCTGACTTAAATCATCCTCTCTACCCTGGTTGGAACCCCGGAA
This sequence comes from Ixodes ricinus, assembly GCA_037355805.1. Classification (NCBI taxonomy): domain Eukaryota; kingdom Metazoa; phylum Arthropoda; class Arachnida; order Ixodida; family Ixodidae; genus Ixodes; species Ixodes ricinus. The sequence continues at coordinate 34,053 of JAZHYW010053017.1, read as the reverse complement.
CGACCTCCAAGAGCGCGATCCTTCAGTGAACGTGCTGTTTCGATTCTTAAAGTGATATGCAAATCTCCAACCACATAGTTGGCATCAGATTTAATAATTAGATGTTCGTTCTATGCTGCCCGCTGTTGCTTGACGGAACAGCGTATTTTGGTGCGCATAGCTAGTTATAATTGTCATTGGTATTATCATGTTTTACCATACATTTCCACATTTATCTTGAAATAACCGATATTTAAATACGAGTTCATCTTATAAAATAATAATGAGTGACAAACGCTAATCCCATTTCACCCACTCTACTCCTCTTAATAGGTACGTTGCGCGTCAACGTAGTCGCCAAAGTCTTCACTTGCACACAACAATCAAGTCGGCCCGATCCCAACACCACTCAGTATAGCAGTAACAGGTCTGCCTATATACTCAAAGACGACAATAAGCACCAAGTTTGGCCGGTCGGTATGGTTTTAGTGACAATTGATTCCACTACGCTAGATACGACAACGGTTCAAATAGGCCACTTGCAATCTACTCATACGCGGTGGGATTGCCTTAACGCAAGTAGCATGTAGCATACAAAATGATTAGGTAAACTACTGACTGTTCTAATGCTATGTGAATGATAGTTTACTGTCAAGAAAAACCAAGTACATTGCGACATTATGCCACAGTGAGTGAAAATGTCAAGGAGAGCCATCAGAGAGAAAGAGAGACGGAAGTAGACGGTTGATTCAAATAAGGTATGGTGAGCCTGGGCACAAGCAATTGACACCTCCGTACTGCTGACGTTTCTACGTGACCTTCAGGAGGACGTCACGGGGCACAAATTTGGCACAAGTGCTGCGTCATCACTCGGCTCGAACTCGTGTGCCCACCGATCGAACTCGAGTCTCCCCCGAATGCTGACCTCGAATCTCGTGTTCATCGTGTGCAATGCGCTGGCATGGCAACCGAGACATTCCAGAACGGTATCTAGCTCTCTAGTATTGGCTGGAATCTGTGGCTTTGGCTCCCGCTGCTCTAGCCGGCTGCTACGTATACGGGTGAAAGGGATCAAAGGAGTGGCAAGTGTGAGAAAAGGCGCGCAGCGTACGATGCGGTTGATCGACACACGTGCGATGATTTTATTCGTGTATCCGACGTTTTCCGCACGAATGCAAAGACACAAAAACGGTTTAGACGGTATTCATTCTATTTCGCGGTGGGATTCCGTTCCCGTAAAAAGGATGCTCGCGCAGCGGAGGTCTCTGCGATGCGGCAAGTGCGATCCGCCCCCGCCAAAGCTCATCCGTCCGCCCGCGAGGCCGGGTCCCCGACTGCGCAGTCCAAGAGTTCGGGCGCTGATCGGCAGCCGGCGGCTTTCCAATCAGGCTCGTGGCAGACACGTGCCCGTCGCCTCAGCGGGCCCCTGCCACTCAGGCTCATCGCGGAACGACGAGATCCTGTCGATGGAATGCAGGCGAAAAGCGCCAGGGGTAGCGACGACAGCGAGCGCTTCTCTCTTTCGAGCAGCCCCAAACGGGGTTGGGCACTCCCGAAGACGGCAGGCATTCAGAACCCGCTGAGTGCGGCTCTTATACGACTGGCCGGTCTGCGAAGTTTGAGCTTCGTAGAGAGAGTAATTCTCCCCCGCTCGGGACACGGCAAGGAAAACACTCGGGGAAACTCAACATCGCGGCCGACGTTCTATCGGGTGTCTCAAATAGCAACCAGGCTCTTTAAATTGACCGCAAAATTCGGTTTCTTAACCCATCGTGCTAAGATTTTGTGCAGCGTTGCCCACGGGTAGTGCATTTTTCTATAAAATTTGCAAAGAGCGAACTTACCTGAGGAAAACGTAAACAAAGAAAAAGGCTTAACTTTTATGAAAACGCAGCGAAGCCACCGGTCTTCAATCAATGGGGTGCCCTATTGTATGAAGACCTGTGACTTCGCTGCGTTTCCAGAGAAGTTAAGTCTTTTCCTTTTTTTACGTTTTCCTCAGGTAAGTTCGCTCTTTGCAAATTTTATAGAAAAAATGCACCACCTGTGGGCAACGCTGCACAAAATCGTAGCACGATAGGTTAAAGAACCGAATTCTGCGGTCGATTTAAAGAGCCTGGCCGCCACTTGAAACACCCGGTATAGGGAAAGAGTATAGCGAGTTTCGGCAAATTCATATGCAACCCCTGCTATGAATGTATTTTTAATGTTTTTTAGGCCTTTCTATTATTTTTCTAACGGACTCTTCCGATTTCCCGAGAGCGGCGTTGTCTCCATAAAGTGCCTCATTTGTGGTGTAGAGACTGCGTTTAGTGTCTTCTGGACGTTACTGACAGTGGGTGATCGTCCTATTAAACTCTGACCACACGACTTGCGCATGAACATGAAATATATTGCGAGAGTCGATGATTCATGAGGTAACGTATAATGAAAGCCAATAATGAACGGTTGGTGTTGGTCATGACTCAGGTCTGAGCTATTCGGCGAGTTGTTCGTCGCAGTCGTCCTGTCTTCTGTCTGAGGCTAGTACCGCAGTACCGTGGGTAGGAATACCGCTCACAATATGCGGCGGGAAAAAGAAGAATATGACGTTTACGTGTCAAATGGTGGTCACTGGTATTCGTTAATATAAAGAGAGTCAACAAGGTGCATACGAATGGCTAGACAGCAATAAGTTGGTCCGTTTAGAAATGCAGAGGTCTGCGACTTTGTGGCAACTTGGCCAGTTGAGTTCGATCGCTAGCATGGGATATTTGAAACGTAGCACGAAGTAGATCTTACACGAAGGCAGGAACGTATCCGGGGGGGGGGAGGCGCGGGGCCCGGCCCCCCCCCGAAATCTTCAAATTTGGTAAGACCCCCCCCCCCCCCCCGAAACAAAATTCTGGCTACGTGCCTGCACGAAGGTAGGAGTTCTGCAATGCTCGTTAGTCTCGAGACCAGAAAAATCTCGCCCCACCTTTATTATCAGCACAACCTACACTATGGATCCAGCTACTACACTTCTACGCTCAGGCTACAGGTTGCAGGGCATTAAAAAATAAATAAAATGAGAATACTGCACACACATTCCCAGGTCGTGTACGTCAGCCAGTCTAGGGATAAAATATTGTAGTGAGATGCACGCGTATAAAAACACTTTCGAGGAACTAACCAGAGAGTGAGAGAACGTTCTTTTGGTCAAGTTATCGTTCTGCTCTAGACCCCAGGATCCGGACAAGTTGAAAGCCAAACGCAAAAGAGCAAAAACCGCCCCACCCGAATCTGATGCGCACTCCATCAAACTCTAGTCTGCATCGACATATGGCGACGCTAATTAAGGGATTAGCCGCGGCCCACACCGCAACCAGCGTGTCTTGGAGCGTCTCGCTGACAGCGGAGTGGGCATGGCATCGAGTAGAAGATGCGGCTCGAAGGGCGGCCCCGCCCCGCCACCAAGGGAAGGGCCGCGTCGTGCACTTCACCAAACCGATTTGGTAGTTGGAACACGTCTCCCGGGCGCGCGCGCGAGCGCGCGTATTCTTCGGGCATCAGGGAACGCCACCACCACAGACCGATGGGCCGATTAAGGGGGACCCGCTTTCACGGCGGGAGACAGCGGACCGCCGCCAGTTCCCGCGCGCACGCCTTGAAAGAACCGATCGCCGGGGCAGCCCGGTCGGACACGGCGTCGCACGCTTCGACGAGCAGCCCTTCCGCGAGTGGCTCTGCTGCTGCGGGCAGCGAAGACCGAGCGTCGCCAGCGCGGCCAAACAGAGACGTCACCGCACCCTCCGAGTGAAGAAGCAGCCTACGTGAGCAGCGGCGTATTGGTTGGGCCACCACTCCGAAGCAGGTACACTTCGTTTCTCCTCACGGTGGACCGCAGGGGGCCGTTACGAGCCATCGAAGCCAATCCAAATGCCGTGGGATGTGTCACGTGATGTTCGGGAAGGATTCAGTGATGCGCGGGGTGCGCACGGATGTGATACATTCGGATTGGCTGGATGTGACTCGTAGCGTCTTCCGTGGTTCATCGTAAGCTGAAACGGATTGTAATAAACCTGCGTTCGAGGAGGAGATCCGCGGGGTTAGTGAGCCGTGACGACGAGTGGATTAATAACTGACCGGCTATTTTCTCCCGCTTTACGGGGAACGAGACGTGGCTCACGCTCTGCGTGACGTCGATTGCTGCATGTCGACCAGTGGGCGATGCGTGAACGAGGTTTTGTTTTTGTTTTTCCCTCATGGGGATCGCACTTTGTTTCGTTTTCTTTTTCTTTTTTTTCGATTGCGTTTTCTGAGAACCCCACTGCGATCGATCCGGAGTTGCCTCGTGTAAACGACAGCGATCTATTCACGCGCGAAATCGAAGCCGGTTCCAGCGCCGGCGTATTAAGATTCTGTTCTGGTTCATTTACTCGACTTTATTGGGTGGTCGGGAGCTGGCTTTTAGTTGCGTCAGCGCGGTTGGAATCGCCGTGATAAGGATGAAGAGCGATGGGGCGATTTTTGGCGCCGAATGGACCGATGCTTGTGTACGCGATCGTCGGGTGGTCATGATGGATATTGTGTCACGAATTCTGATGCCAACAGCCAATCGAGGCCACTCTTCGACACATTTCATCTGACTCAAGGTTTGGGTCAAGGGCGGCGGAGGTGACCGTGGAAAGAAAATCTCAAACGTTAATGATAAAACGTTTTTAAACGTGGGGTATTCGTGCGTCACAACGACGGAGGGCAGGTGAAACGCGAGACCGCAAAACGTAATTTAGAAGGCTGATACGGATAACTGGTGATTTTTTAAATAAAAACAAGATTCCACTTTCAGGGCGCCGACGCAACTGTATCAGCGAGCTTTTTTCTCAAATCGCGAGCACGTCAGCCAGTATTTGAAACGTTAGCTGGTGATCCCTAAGAGTCCCTTTGCCATGAAAGCCAGCGAGGCGTCTTTGTGGTATCTTTTCTTTTTGTCTGAGTTCTTGATCATTTTCGAGGCAATCGTACCTTGAAGTGCCTAATTAATCAGTCAATCGTAAGAAGTGAATGAAAATGCATACAGACGCGAGTCCCGCTCAGGTGTGATCAAACGACCGGGACGCGAACCTGTGCACCACGCAGACTTCGCATACTTAAATTATCTCCGAGAATCGCCCGAGCGAATGAAAACTAAGTCTCTGACACGTCCTGGAGTCAGCCTGCTAAACGGTTCCTCCTACACAGCTTGAGCCTGTACAATAGATTTGTTTTCCCTGTGGCAGATTATAGCAGCAGCCACAGTATATATGGTTAAACAGGGATAACACCTTTTTTTTTCCTCTCGTGATTATTGGGTGTTTAGAACTAAAATTACATATCGATTTTCGCACACAATAATAAAAAAAGAAGACTAAAACGGCTTTTCTTTTTCTTCAAACTTTTCTGTTTCTTTCAACATGAGAATCGACACCTTTAATTAAAAAATTTTCTCGGCGGATTAGGAGAGATGCAAAAGTGCTACATGCTTGCACCTTTAGTTCGGTAAATGCTAGCTCGCTCTTGAGGCTTGTCATAGGGCCTTTTCACACATGCAGCGGAGCGCTATAAGCACAGCTCTGACTTTGCGCTAAGTGCGTGCAAACGGGAGCGTTCACCAGCTTTTGTATCGCAGCGTCAAAACTCTTGCTCATGGCAGACGATAAGTGGCTGACGACACGTGAGCAGCGCTACATCAGCCCTTCGCTGCATAAGAGAACCGGCTTTTACAAGCGCAAAAAAGTACCACCAAAAAGAGCTAAAAAAACGCTCCGAATCCGAGAACGGAATTCTCCATAATAGACCGATCTCACCAGCCAGTTTGACTACGCCACCGCTGCCGCAATGCATCGAGGGAACTTTAGTCTTTCTGCACGTGCGACAACCCTGCTGGAGCTCTGCGCGTGTGGAGCACGAGACGGCACGAGCCCTCGCATGCACGGCCGTCTGCCTCCCGTGAACTAAAGTAATGGCGGCGTCACGCATGCGCCGAACACTTTGTGAGATCGGTATATTCGTCCGCCTGTTGACGCAAATATTTCAAACCACAAAGGAGCGACCGGCGCGAATATACGAATAGAGAATTAGGGCTGTAAGTTGGGCGAGTTGGTTCTAAACCATAAAAAAAGTTACGCAAAAAAAAAAAAAACAGGGACAATACGGGAGAAGTAATAGAGGACTTTGTCCTGTGTGGCCTCTCACTTTTTGTTCTTGTGTTTTTTGGCGTAAAATCTCTGTATCAACAAGCATAGAGACTTGCTGTTCGAACAAAATTTAGCGATACACAAAGCAGTCAAAAGCAGAGGTAGTAGGTATTCGGTGGGTTTCGCCGTATTTGCGAGGTCAAATCTACACCCTAGCTATTTTCGGGAAATGGTCGGTTATGCCACTGTCACACATAACTCACCATTATGGCCAAAAAATGATGCGTAAGAAACTATAAAATATATCCAGGGACACCCGATATATAACGCCATGGAAATAATAGTTAAAAAGCAGGCGAGCTGGTGAACAATCATAATTAAGAATGAAAACCTTGAGACAAGGAAACAAAAGGGACATACGCACCACCGTCTCAAATTTGAGACGGTGGTGTGTATGTCCCCTTTTTGTTTCCTTGTCTCAAGGTTTTAATTCTTAATTATAAACAAAACGGAGTTTGTTGTGAAAAAAAAATAGCGAATTGCCACAACTTATGGGCATGAGACGCGGTCGCAGTAAAGTTATATTCTGTTCGCGCGGTAACCCCTTCCACCCTATCGCCCTGGTATAGCAGTGCGTTGTTTAACCTTCTAAAATATTTTTTTTTCAAGTCGAAGAGTTGGAGTTTTTGACAAAATTTTGAAGGGTGTGGGTGAGTTACTAATTGTGGATACTTGGTACTTATTAAGGTATCAAGTATCCACATTACCGTCGTTTACCATGCCGCCATACCCTGGCAGATTAAACTCCCACTGTCTAAACAACAACTAATTATTTTGAGACATTTGTAGCTCTCGGAAATGAACTGAGTATGATTGTCTAATAAGCACATTTGCTTCGAATGTATTGTTCACAATGAAGTTTTCAAACTAAAACATTTCACTTCGGGATTCTGGCCTTGAACGAGTCCTCTTACAAAGTCATCCACTAGAATGGCGCAAAAAGGACAAAGCGCCGTGGAGGTAGGATTCACACACGTCACGACACGGTACCAAGTCCTCGCTTCTCTGTTTGCAGAATTACACGCCAAAATATCAATGCTCTTCTGTTTGCGTGAATTTAACTAATCCCTATCTTGTTTTTCACCAGTGAGCCCAGGCTCAGTTCATATGAATCACTGGCCTACAGCTCCTTGGCTGAGCAGTCAAAAATCGACCGCGATCACCAGTGCGAAAGTTTTCCAAGTAGGCAATCAGACGCAGGTCGGAGATAGAGTACACACATAAGTTACGCGGTGAAAAGAATAATAATACTGACCACGCTACATTATATAACAAAGCTTGAAAAAGAAAATTATGGGCGTTTAGTTTGAGGGGCCTGACAAAATGTTCGAATGTTCGAAGCTCTTCATCGTCATACAATAAAATTCAAATTTTACGACCCCTCCTGAGAGTCGTAACCTGAAAGGTTTGCACCTTGAGAGTTTATGAAACTGGAACCTCTGAAAGATCTGCCATACTTGTATATTTAAACCTAGAAATTCACAAAGTTTTGTTTTACATTTTTTTTTGTTTAAATCTTAGAAAGTTAATGACATTTGTATTCGCAATTGTCTTGAATAAGGGTCTTGCTCGTCTGGTTTGTGACAAGCAGGCTCATATTGTGTATGTTGTAAGCACAAAATAAAATCAAAATCTGTTCTTACGTGGACTCCAACGTGTAGGGAAGTATTGCTGCACGTAGCAGTAACAAGTCTGCAAGACAAACATTATCCATCACGTCGCTTAAATGGCCCAAGACCCGTTATTACCAACAGATTAAGTTTAATTCGAGCTCTTTAACTCATCCGCGCTTACCAAGAGAGTCCTAAAAAAACCGTTCGTAAACCAGGACTCGTAAAAAAAACACTCGAAATTGTGGCAAGCCAGCATCAATAAGATCGCATAAAACAAATTAGGCTTTTTTGTTGTTGTTGTTTGTTTTGTGAACTCAGGCTGTGCACCAAGTTCGTGTGCACCGAACACCATGTCGTTTCTCAAAGTGTGGCTCCCGAGCACTCACCAGGACAATCACGTTGTGAATACGCGATGCGAAGGGGGCAATTTAGTTTTAAAAATAGGAGGAAAACGGTAATAATAAAAAGGATCTCGCGCTTATCTGCGTCGTGTAATGTATGCAATTTGCATCCGGGTTACCGACCATAATAGGAGCCAACGAAGAGGTCCATCTTCTAATGCGCGATTCTTCGAGTGAAGACAATAGGCCGTAAAAATAAAAACCACTAATTGTGAGCCTCGTCTTTGACGTGCACTTCTGGCGACATCGTCGCCGGCCAGCCTGACGAGGTAGTTGGTATACCCTGAAAGCGATACCACGCGCGGAGAGGTCCCGCTTATAGCAAACCGCCGGAGCCGACATAAAACGCAATTTCCTCGGCGATTGTTGTCGAGCTTATAATTGCACCGTTAAGGGGAATTTGTCCTCGAAGCTCCACTGCATGCAGACGTGAGTCTCGATGTCCCGCGGATATAAAAGAAGACCTTAAATCGCCGCAACTCGGGTGACCTTTCGAAGACGGTTTCCTCGTAGGCATAACTGTCCTTGGAAATTAAAGGGGGAAAAATAAATGAGCCTTAAGCAGATTCGCGCTACTTCTAATGACAAGTGGTAGCAGACGACATCGCCATTTACTTTATTTACCCGAAACATAAACAACTGCACACGAACGAGAGAAGGGACGACCAATTAAACGTCTGAAAAAAAGTCCATTATAGTTTTGGAAGTAACGACAACCAACACCACGCATGACGAGGGAACGAGATGGCGTCTTTCAGCTGATTCCGCTGCTAAGCCCAGCCATTCGCTTCCTAAAACCTGTCCAGCCACGCGGTCGCCGCTTCAAAGAATGTTGGTACTTTTAGGAAGAACGAAATGTGCCCTTTTATATATGCTCGGTTTCACCTAACGATCAACTGCACGGGAGGCCGCTACGAGTCACCCCGACTAATACGGTGCTGTGTCACGCGACTCAGCGCCTTGAGAGTGACTGGACCTCTCTCCAAGGTCCCGTAACTCTCTCATAGCATTGTATAGGCCTATAGCTAAATTACCCAAGCATCAAGGATAATGCAGGGAATGGTGTTCCACGCGCCGCACGCGCACGCCTTCCCCGCATCAAAGATTCGAAGTAAATAACCAAAATAAAGCGTCGATGAACTTTAGAACAGTTACTGCTGCAGACGCCAGCACGTGCGGCGCGTAGAACACTATTCCCTGCACTCTCCTTGATGCTTGGGTAATTTAGCAATAGGTCTATGCGGGGAGCTTTGTCGTCTGCATATTGTGCAGGAGTTGCAGTGACGTCAAAATGACGCCGAGCTCTGATTGGCCCTGATGGAAAGATAGTGGGTACACCACAATGCAAGCTGCTTTGAGGTCTACCCACTCTCCCTCCATCAGAGCCAATCAGAGCTTGGAATTCTGACGTCATCACAACCCATCAAAAGAAGCAGACGAACTTGCACTCCGCATTGGCTCTGATGGCTCGCAGCGCTTGCTGCGGTCAGTGGTAAGACGAAACACGGTGTAAGAACTTTACACGCGATGACCGGAACGCACGAGGGTTTGGTGTTATCGGCGACTCCAGCGGCTAGAGCAAAAAGCTGTGACGGCAGTACGGTACGTTTGCCAGGCCTCCCGAGCGAATCAAATATCTGACGGTCTAAAACCAAAGCCATAAAAGTAGATTAAAAAAAATGCGATGCAAATTGCCAATAGTTTTTGCGTTGTTTATGAAGTGAGCAACCCGTTTATGGCCTCTGTTTACGCTTCAACACTAACTGCTAGTTTTTGTCTTTTTATAGTTGTTCAAACAACATCTACGTAAACGACGATAAAAAGCGTATTTATTATCATAACGCCATTCTTCTCTGTCGTGCCAGTGCTGACGAACGCACTTTTGTTGTCGTATAGCCACGGGTAGAGGATGTTCATCCGCAACAGTCGTCAGTGTGGTGGATGAGAGAACATAACAGGATCGTCCTCCGACTTTTATATCCGCCGACAGCTTAAGAAACGTAGGGCATGGCCGCTCATGCTTTCTGCTTCCTGATTGGCTCTTTGGCCTTCTATCGACGATTGCCGCAGTCTGATTGGCTGCAGAGCTATAATGAGATGCGCTGGAGTATAGTTCCACGCGGCTGATTTTACTTCAAAAACCGAACAACAATTATCACCACAGTTGAAAAACAAAATCGACGGCGAGAAGCGACCATTGTTGCGATCTTAGGCTATTCTCCTAAGTTGGAATTATACATCACTGGTGGAACCAGCTGAACGAGGAAGGAAGGAGAAAAATAAAAGACAACCTCAAGAAAAGCTTTTTCTGCAGGGCCCCTTTCCCGCTGAGTAGAAATAAAAGGAAGGTGGCAACACGACTCCGGACAAAGAAAAGAAAAAGAAGAAGCAAATGGATACGCAAAGGGATACGCATAAGAACTAGTAGAAGAGGAGGACGATTTATTAAAATAGTTGGTAGTCCAGGGATCGGTTGTATTTTCTTTTTCTCCTTCCTTTCTTCTTCAGCTGGTTCCACCCGTGATGTATAATAACCAACTAGCCCAGCTCATCCCCGTAGTTGGAATTATGTTTCGTAAGTGGCTATTATCATACCGTAACGCTGCATGAAAAGGAGTCAGAGAAAGGTCACCCGTGCTATATAGGACGTCCCACGCTTCCGAACGTTTAGGTGACAGTGAGTGACTACGACTAGCCGAGCGTGCAACGACTCCGCTCGCCCGTCCACGAACGGCTCGTGGTCGACTCCTCCCTGCGAGAGCTTCACTGAGTTTGGAGAGCAGACCGCAGCAGACTCGGAGAAAAAGGAAGCGGCATTTTACGAGCGCGCGCGTTCGAACCGGTCCCTTTCGGTGGGCGTGCGCGCTCCTCGGAGGGACGAAACTTGCCGCCCGTGCTTTGTGCGAGCGATGTCAACGCGTGCTCCGCGGCCGCAGCGCGCATTCCACCAGCCTCATCAACGATTCCGCGCGTTCGGCCGCCGAAGCACGCGCGCGCGCCAAGCACCTGGACAAAGAGAAAACACCGATCAAAGAAGACGGTTCCGCCGACGCAAATAAAGGAGACGCGCCGAAGGAGGAGGGCGTTGTTTGCCAAGGGGAGCGATATTCCCCGAGCGGCAAATGGCGCCGCGCCTAAGAGCGCGCTCGGGATCGAGCGAGCATCTTCGGTGGTGCCCGCGTTGCTTGCTGCCTGTCTGTCCGTCCCGCCGTAGAGTCTGCGGCGGTACGCCCAAAACGCGGGCCGCCGGCGAAACGTCGCCTCTCTTCGGCGGGGACCAGCGAGCACAAAAGCTCCGGGAAAAAGCTCGCGAATCTCGGCCTCATTTTAGGCGTGACCCGATGCCTCACCGCGGCCACACCGCAGGATATATTCCCCCTGCGCCGCGGTGCACTGGTTGCCGGATGGATCACCGGGAGGAGAGGTTATTGCCGGTCCTGCGTCCAAACGACTTTTTTCGGCGTTGTTCGGCGTCGCGACGTGTGGTTAAGGCAGATCCCTCGCGCACGGTGCTTCGGCTACAAATGGTAGCGACAGATTTGTGAGACGCCCTTATTTTTTTCGGCTCTTACCGCGATGACTCGGCTCTGAAATGGGAGTCGAACAACGACCCTGGCCTGATTGTATCGTGATAAGTCGACTCTTACTGTCTGACGAAAATAATCCCTGTCGAAGGGTAACAAGAGGGACAAAGGACAAACACAAATCTCCAAACACAGCTAGGGGACCGGTGCGCGACTGGAGAAATCCGCCTGGTCCGGGTATCGAACCCGGGACCTCTCCATTACAGGTGGAGCGCACCACCAACTGAGCTAACCAGGGTTAGACGTCAGTAGAGCAAAGGGTTTTATCAGCTGCCACCAGTCTAACACCAACAAGGGTGAAGCTTGCAAGCTTCACCCTTGCAAGCTTCACCCTTGTTGGTGTTAGACTGATGGCAGCTGATAAAACCCCTTTGCTCTAGTGACGCCTAACCCCTGGTTAGCTCAGTTGGTGGAGCGCTCCACCTGTAATGGAGAGGTCCCGGTTCGATACCCGGACCAGGCGGATTTTTCGGGCGCGCACCAGTCACCTAGCTGTGTTTGGAGATTTGTGTTTGTCCTTTGACCCTCTTGTTCCCCTTCTCCAGGGATTATTTTCGTCATTCTTATCCAGCTCGCTTGCACCATTGCATTTAATTGCATTATAATCTTACTGTCTGCCGGGTATTTATACGGACGACAAAGCGCTCGGACGCAAGATTCCATCTGCTCTGTGTAGGAACTATATGGCAGAGTGGCCACTCCCGGAAATACAATTCGATGTCAAGAAACCTAAATCTGTAAGGTGCTGACGAATTGAATAGCGAAAACAAGACAGAAGCGATTACGTGCAAAAACAATCGCAAATAAATGCAGTTGATTGAAACAGCGCAGGAACACTTACAAAGGCGCAAGAGGGTTATTTATGAGGGAATCCAAATTGCCGTGACATCCCTATCGTGTTGTTAGTTTGCGGTATGTTCCGCTGGTAGTGATGAGTGGCTGGGGCGAGCGGTGGCCGAGTCTGTAAGCGCCTAGCAGCTCGGAGCATGTGGAGCGAAAACTCGCGCCGCGGTAGAACCCGGAAACCCTGCGTTCAAGCACCACCCCTACCCGTTTCGATCTGGATGAGCATCGTACCGGCGCGAGGTTGCGTTATTAAAACCCCGGCTCATCTACAGCTGAGACACCACACGCCCATCCAGGCTCACTAACTTCCGGCTGCTCTAATACACAGGACATAATTACTTTTACGGGTGCCAGTGAAAATACTGGTTGTGCGAAGGAGGTTTTCGTGAATGGCATTTTAAGACCAGTGGGCGTTGACCGCAGATAAAGGAGAACCTATCCTTCTCGCCTCATGATTCTCAAGGAAATTGGTGCAGCACACGGGCGGTGATATAATATTTGTTCGATTCCTATATCGCTTAGAAACTTTCCCTGTGCAGTCGCAGTCACTACTGCCCATACATCGTACAAAAAACTCGGCGTCCGCTGCCGACATGATGACACAATTATCTGCGGGAAAGCCTCAAGCATAAGCACGTTTGCTATATAGATACCTTCAAACATGTCACCAGACAGGTTTTTATGTGATCAATGTGATGTCATACAAGGGTGAAACACGCCTCACACAGTGTATGCAGACTGTCTTTTCTATGACGAATTAGTTGCATGACCGAGGCTTTACACCCACCCTACTTACGGAAACCGTGACACGCTGCTTTCGAGTGGCTCATCCTTATTAGAAAAGCGAATACACATTAAAGAACGCGAATTCGTACAGAGAATCGCCCATCACGAACCAGATGCTTCAAGAGACAAAGATCGGGGATCCGTCCCGGTTAATGTACGGGAGGTCGAGACCTCCGGGGAAGCGAAGGCCCCGCACACCCTACGACAAAACGGAACCCAAACTTGAAATAGCTGGCACGACACACAAGAGCGAAGAAAACAAACGCAAGAATGTATTTGTTCGGAGGAAGAGAGACCACCCAGGGCCCGCCAGCCGCGAGTTTCATTCGGGACGCGTGGCTACGGCACCACGTTCCAGCGCAACTCCGGAGGGGCTCGTACATACGGACTGGAATCTGATAACGATTGCGCACGTCATCGTGTTTCGAGCCGAGCCGAGAGTCGGGGGCGAACGAGCCGGGAAGGCCAGCCGACCAGCTCATCGAAGCCGATGAGACGCGACCGATGGCCATTATATACCAACAGCCGCTCGCTCGATAATTGGTGCGCTCTTGTTTCGAGAACTAATGGCCGCATGCCCCCGCGATCGGACGGGAGTTCAAATCCGGCTGGGCCTCTTCGTGATCGCAGATCCCAATCTGTGGGGCGCGTTGCTGTGTGCACATCGATGAAGAGATTATGACAACCGCCAAAGCGGCGCATCTCTGCATGGCCGGGCTCCCGAGAGGGCCGACACGATCGGCCGCAATGATAGCTCAATCGGAATGGAAGCAATGACACGGGGCGCCGATCAGACCGGTGCGCCCGAATGCGGCTTCCCGGTGCACCGATGCGCATCGGGGCGAGCCGGCCCCGCGAAGATGGCGGGAAAAGTGGGCGGCCGAACACGTTGTATGGCCTTTCTGGGCGCCTTGGCCAATTGCTAAAACGCTTCCTGGCTGGCAGGGCGAAACCTCAAGAATCCGCCATCCCAGTTGGAAGATGGTATGCGAGATACGTTGTATTATACTTTTTAGCATAATGAACAACAAGCTTAGTAAGGGGTGGCGAAATGAGTTTTGTACTTTCCGTAAACGCCGCTTATGAAGAGTGCCTCAAAAGCGTTTATGTCAAGACGGTAAGCATGCCGCTTCTGACACTCTGACGGCTGAGTAGATAAATGTCAGTTTCCGCCTCGGTCGTTTTACTGGACGAGGGCACCCAGTTTCTCGAGCTCACTACCTAGAGTGCCATGGCGTGCTCGGTGTGCTGGAAATCGCCCCCATGGATAAAGCATAACCTTGCCGGGCAGTCGGAATTCAGAAATTTAACTTCGTATCTGAAGGAAGCAGCGCTCCAACAGTTAGCCCATCCAAAAGATAGAGAGCGAGAGTGCACTTCATTCTTCACAGGGCTAGCGAATGGTGCCTTCGAGATCAGAGTCCATTAGGCCTGGGGCCTTACGCTGGACACACGGCGAAATTGTCGGCGAGATTTCCGACCGCCACGACTGGCCAGCACCGCGCGTGTCCTTGGCGCTGGCCAATCATGGCGGTCAGGAATCTCGCCGACTTGCTCCTCGAGTGTCCTACTTAGAGCCCCTGGTCCGACGGACATCTCCCCAAGCTCGCTTATTTAAAAGATGTCAGCATAGCAAAATATTATATCGAATTCATAACTGCTAATGCGCCTACCGAAGTAACGCTGCTTTGTGCAAACTTTTTTGTAAGATCTTTAGGCCTCTATCGACGTTTGAACAAGCAAATAAATCCAACCCCAGCAACATTGTGGTCAAGTCCAAACAGCTGCCGGTTGTTTTTTACCAACTTATCTTATCTCCTCCACAGCTGGCAAAAAGAATGCTCCATAAACACTCGTAACATTTTATGAGTAACGATTTTGTTACCTACGAAAATGACGTTTCCCGACGGTTTGGGGGTATGTTACACATGAGACTGCTATCAATAACAGCGCATAAAAATAAGAAAAGAATGTTTTTAATTGTTACTTTTTTATGAGTAACTATCTGCGTATGGGTAACAATAAAAAAGTTAGCAGTCCTGTGTTTATCCATAGTAGAGTCAGAGCGATAGCCGCGACACATTACGGCGAGGTCGTTGGGCATTGGCGTCGCGTTCACGCACCGTGGCCGCCATAACCGTGGGGTGCGTGAACAAAAGCGTTCAGAACAAAATTGACATCTCAACATTTTGTTCCGAACGCTTTTGTTTCATTTTTGTTCTTGAGCGTGTGAAAGCGCGTTTCCCGGCTACGAGCCCTTGGCATTGACAAATCACAGTCCAGCGTGCGATCTTCACAGCCCAGTAAGTGCGTGTTTGTCGCTTCGGAAAGCGAGCAAAGCACGCGCCATACGCACGAACACTCAAAATGGCACCCGGCGCACACTCTTTTTGGAAAGGTCTATACTCCGTTCAAACTATGCTTCGTTTGCAGCTTGGGTCCAGATGCAGCTGATGCTACAAGCGCGAGCGCACTGCGCTTTCAGCGTCCCTGCTATAGCACGCGATCGTCAGTGCAAGCATTCCGTTCCCAAGAGCCACATCCGCGACTAGTAGCATGGCTGCGTATGGCCTCAAGCTGAACCGAAGTAAAGTGCTATTCAACTGGCGTACGTGTGCGTAATGCCGGCATCTAGGCTAGTTACGTCATCTTGCACACGTGCAAGGCGACCTGCAACAGTGTCTGACAACCTATCAGTGCCGATCCTGAGTATGCGTCTATGTCTCATATGGCGGCTGACTAAGGCTGCAGCCAAAGGTACAAGCGCGAGGTATCCCGCACTCCTGGCTTTGAGACGTGCATTTCTTGCGCGAGCACTCGTTCTGCGGAAGAACATTTCAAAGCGGCGAGACCTGGTGCTTTCCTACTTCTGGCATTGACTGCAGTCTCAGAGTACAGGGAGTATTCGCTGGCGGCCATACCTGTGTGCACGAATGCTGAGCGCGTGCTGATGCCGAGCTTCCAGAGTTCTTTTGCAACGTGCGTTCCGCACCATCGAGATTGCCGGTCTTACAAGCCTATTAATGCGAGCTCGTTATGAGCATGCGCTCTAAACAGCACCCTCAAATGTGGCGTCCAGTGAATACCCCATAGGCGGTTTGCAGCAGCTGCGGATGGGCGCCGCCGTCACTAACCTTCAGTTTTTTTAATGCGTTAGCAATAACTGCCTACCTGATAGCGAAGAGCTGGCTCCGTCCGTCTGCGGACAAAACACTGGAAAGGAAACGCGCCGCGAAGGGAGGAGGAGCGTAGTGAACAACGAGGTAGAGGCGCTTAGAGCGATAAACTGGCATCCCCATCATCAGGCAAAAGTGATCCCCACTTGGCTGCCGCCATGTTGTGCAATTGTGACCACTAGACACGTGACCGTACCAAATCCTGAGGATTTTACGCAAAACTGAGCCAAGATTTGTAATGCGATCGGTGTAAGAAACATGATAAACTATTTTTCACTACGGTTAGCCCCAGCGATCAGTGTCTAGCTTCGATAAAACGAAGTGTCTAGCGTTACGTCCGACGTAACTCAAGTTACGTCCGAATCTCCGCCTTCCCCTAGGTTCACGGGGGAGAGAGAGGAGGGCGGGGGGGGGAGGGTTAGGTATACGCGTTTCCAGTGCTCCGTCCGGACGTAACGCTAGCCACAGCGTCGATAAAACCCAAAATACTGCACCGCGGCTGACGGCATCTAGCGGAGGCATTGCGAAGCTGCCCGAGTTTTTCTCGTAAAAGCACATTTTGGACTTAAGACCAGAGAAACGTAACTTGTCTCGTCGGTACTGTCATTAAAGTTCAATAAGCAATTATTTGTGCGCGGTACTTCGTTAAAATTTAGACGTCAAACTCTAAGGTCGCGTGTCTAGTGGTAAAAAATTTGCAACATGGCGGCGGTCAATTGGGGGTCACTTTCGGCTGCCAGTTTATCGCTCTAAGGCCCTCTACCTTGTTGGTAGTGACGGACAAAGGCGAGAGGGAGGCGACGTCACGGGGCGGAAGACCAAGCGCGCGCGAGAAACCCGTGAACAGCGGAAGCAGCGTCAGGCAGCAGATGCCGCTGCTAAGCGTGCAAGGCGGGCGATCGAGACAGAGGAGCGCAAGCAGCGTCTAAGCCAACGTAGGTCTGCGTGCAACAGAGGCGGAGCGAATCGGGCTCGGCGAGCCCGCTTCGCCAGAAAAAATAAAAGGAAGACCCATTGGTGGGTTCTTTCCCTAAAGCATTCCTAAAGCCGGGGTCACACTGCTTATACACCATACAAGAGACAGTCTGCATACAGATTCGAACGCGAGTCGCAGCGAGATCCGTGCTTCGAAGGCCGCGTGGCAATGAGTTCAAGGAGAAACTTAGCAGGCGGCATTCGAACCACGGAGACTGCGGTGACTCGTGTTTGCAGACTGTCTTTCTGTGTGACATATGACCAGTGTGATCCCGGCGTAAAGATCCACCAATGGATCTTCCTTCATTGTTTCCTCTTATTTTGATCACCTCGCTCCATCATTACCACAGCAGGACAGGATACTGGCATTTTAGATTCGACCGTGTCATTCTCCTCAGCCTGGGCCTTTGCGGAGGCTCGTCAAAGCCCGCTTCAGTGGCTTGGTATCTCGCTAAGACAAGAGATGGTCAGCAATGGCGGCTATAATCTTGCGCGTGTACAAAGCGTCTATATAGCAAGCGCGCCTAGATTGAAAGTTTATGCTCGAGCCTCGAACAGTTACCCGAAGCTGGGCACATGGCGAAAATGTCGGCGAGATTCTTGGCCAGCACCGCGTTTGACCTTGGCGCTGGCCAATCGCGGCGGTCAAAAATCTCGCCGACTTTCTCGCCGAGTGTCCAGCTCGAAGCCCCGGATGAACACACCCTCGTCGCTCCATATATCGGCCAGGTTGGCCGATATACTGTTCACTGCCCATTCGTTTTTCTTTTTTAAGAATCCGGGTACGCTCTCATTCCGAGCCACGCGTCGTGCCTCTCGAAAAATGGGGAAGGGCGGTCGCGGGCGCGGATAAGAGGGCCGATATGTCTCACGCAGGCCCGTGTATATACATCTGGCTCCACAGCGGAGCGCGCGCCTCAGCCGGACGTCGCGGGCCGATCTCGGCATCGGCCTCGATGAATAGCGTAGGAGGAGCGCAATCTGCGTGGCCTCCGATGGGGCGCCCGATAGCCGCTCCCGCTGTCGATGCTCTCTGGCCGGATGAACACGTCGATACCCGGTCCAGATCGCCGGGCCAGACAACGGCCGCGTGCGGTCGAAAGGGAAGCGTGATTCGAGCACGCGCGAAGGACGGCGCACCGGCGTGCGCGCTGGAAGCGCCGAGCGGCAATCGGGCCCGCCGATGATGACGGCCGCCCGGGCCGACCTCCTGGCCCCCGGGCGGCCGGCGTCGGGCTCGCCGAGTTGTTTCTTTAACGGCTTCGCGGTCTCTAAGTGCGGCAATAAATTACGCCGATCGGTGGATGGGGAGGGCCCGGTAATCGTTTGCGATTATCTTGTCCCGCGCCTTTTTTATTTGTTTCTATTGGAGGGGGGGGTTACTTTCGTCTTAAGTTATTCGCAGAGTCGGCCTCCAGATTCGGATGGGTGCGGGCTCGCCGTTGTTGTGTTATAGCTTTTCTTGTATTGACGTGTTCGGTGTGGGTGTCTGTCCGTCGGGGCGTCCTGAGACAGTAGAAATAGAATCATGCTTTGCTGAATACGCATGAAACTTCAGGAATGTGACTGCTCCGAGTCATCTTGGAGCCTTTTTTTTGGAAAAGCTAGAAGTACTTTTTTGGAGCACCAAAGATAACTGTTGTGGCGAAAACATACTCTTTATTCTCGGTCATTTCACTCCTAATATATACGTTAAGAATCGTGAGTTGGCCTGCCCAGCGAAAAGACAATGTCTCCTTTGGCTTCCTACTCCTGAGCAGCAATATAAATTCCCTCACTCTATCCAGTTACGCGTGCATGTACCAGACATGTTGTGACAAAAACAATTATTTTTGTTTGAAGAGTCTTATTGCAGCAGCCACATTTAGAACACAAGCTCATTTATGAAGAATAAAGCATGAACATCTGCGAATGGGTATTTTGTATATGAAAGGAGTTAACCACAGTATTTCCCTCAAATATCGTTAAAATAGCACGTTCTTCAGAACTAAAGTGGATGACTTGTTCAAGCTTTGAAGGCTGCAATAAAACCGTAGATTTTCGTAATTCAGTAAAAAGCTTCCGCCATTCGCTAATGAAAAATACACCAGGCAATCCTGGTGTGACATCAGAGAATCCTGGTGTGACAGCAGAATATCTGGTGTGACAGCAGAATATCTGGTGTGCCCACCAGCAATGCTGGTGTATCGAGGCACAGCCAAGCCTGGTGTGCCCACCAGCAATGCTGGTGTATCGAGCACACCAGCCTGTGTGCCCACCAGAAATGCTGGTGTACCCGCACACCAGCCTGATGGGTACACCAAGAGAGCCTGGTGTCACACCACAAGGGCTCATGTGCCCACAAGGCAGCCTGGTGTACACCACGCAGTTTGATGTGACACCAGAGTGGTGTTTTTGTTGACTTTTCCCCCGTCCGCGAGCGTGTTTCTATTAGTTCGTGTGCCGCCCCATCCCCGACGTGGTGCCTTGTTTCCTCCCGTCTTGGTAGTCCCCGGAGACCCCACGGCGGGCTCCTTTGTGCTCAAGAAGTGTCCCCTCGTCCCGAGCACTTTCCCGGGCGGCCTTGAGCAGCTTGAGGCGCTCGCCGGCTCGCCTCTTCGAGGGTTTCTCTTCCCTTTCCGCCGGTATTCTTGTTAAGTTTGAGAAAATAAAGGAGTCTTCTTTGTGAGTCGAAGCCGAAAAGATGTGTGTTGGTGCGCTTTCCTGACTTCCGACGAGCTTGGTTTGGTAGCAAAACAACAAGGGAAGCTAGTAATTATTACAGTTTTTGGTGCCAAATACGGGAATTAACGGCCAGATCATGCCTACTACGAGCGAGGAGGGCGTCGACCGCCTGAAGCGAAAGAGGATTACCCTGCGAGCCGCCACAACAAAGATCATCAACGAGATTGGCGTCCTGCTGGCCACGGATCCAACCGACATCGCTGAGCTCGAAGAAACGTTTGATATTCTTCTAAAGGCTTCCTTGAAAGAGCTGGACAAGGAAATCGAGCCATCTGTCGAATATGATGCCTTAGAAGAGGATATTTCTGGCGCGGAGGGGTCGCGGAACGGATCATCGTAACTAAGACACGAGTCAACCACAAGCTGAAAGGCCAAGAATTGCGGAACGACAGGGCGTCCGGTTCTTCGACGCAGGGCAGTGGCTCCGGACAAACACCAGTTGATCACGGCCAACTCCCTACAACAGTAAAGCTTCCGAAGCTTTACTATTGTGCTTTTCTGAATAAAGTAATTATGACAGCAGCGTTGTTGTCAAACTTATCACTGTACATTTTTTTGTGAGTAAAGCAACACCCAGTCAACAGGTGCTCTGGTATCACTCCACAACAAAACCTGATGTCCCATTAGAACACCAGATTGCTGGTGTCACACTAACACACCAGATTTCTGGTGTCACACCAGAACACCAGATTGCTGGTGTGAAAATGTCCCAAATCACATCTGTGAAAAAGTCTGGTGTGACATCAAGTCACACAAGCCCTCGGCCTGGTGTATTTTTCACTAGGGTTTTGCACGTAGAGTTTTATAATGATGCAAAGCAGCATGTGGACGATGAATATGCCTCCTTCGAAAATACAGCTGAACTCGTTAAGGTTATTTTCAACTTTCTATTAGCGCGTCGCTAAGGCTAACTTAGTTTTCACTTAAAATGTATCAGTTGTCTCCTCGAACAGGTGGGGTCATACACAGAGGAGGTAACCAAACCAGGAATTTCACATAAAACATCCAATTAAAACAAAATCAAGACCAATTGTGCACGTGACTCATCATTGCATCACGGCCTTTAATATACTACTGTCGACACCGGTTATAACGAAGTCAACGGGAATCGGAAGTCACTTCGCTATATCCACTATTTAGTCATAACCGACTTCAGTTATAACGAAGTGCAAAAGGGAATGGGAAATCGTGATCACTTCGCTGTAGCCGCTATTTCGTTATAAACAACTTCGTTATAATTGGTCTCGACAGTATAGCAGCGAGGGTTTTATTTAGAGCAAATCACACAAGGTAGGGTTCTCGCATTAGCATTCACAAATTTTCATTTCTTTTTCCCCGACACCCTCACGCTTAAGCCGCAGTCTCACTGCTCGTACATCATACAAAATACAGTCTGCATACAGATTCGAACGCGAGTCACCTCGAGATTCGTGCTTCGAATGCCGCATGGCAATGAGTTCAAGGAGAAAACTTGGCACGCGGCATTCGAACCACTGATATTGCGGTGACTCGTGTTTGCAGACTGTCTTTTGTATAATGCGTAATCAGTGTGTCCCCGGTTTTACGCGTGCACTGTACCCGTCTAGGGGAGTGCTTTTCGCTTGAACAAGTTGCTGGGCTGCGTTAAAACGAGATACCCGGGATTGCTATGTCTGCTCCGCGAGTGTTGTTTTCCCACAGTGCTACAGTGCGCGGCGAGAGGCGCACTCAACGGAGCCAACTAACCCACCAGAACAGACCACGGAAAATGGGAAGGCTTCGGAGACTCTCAGTGATCGACTCAAAAGTGACGTTATGGGCAGTAATAATCAAACGTTATGAAAATTTGCACAAATCTAACGTAACGATCTGGCAGCGTAGCGGGGACCGAGCTATTAGTTTCGGTACTGAGAAAGTTAAGGTACCTTTTGGCTCAATGATGGTTGCAAGTTCGTCACAATTTAGTGAAATGTAGAACGATGCAACATCGATTAAAATGTTAACTCAATTAATAGCCACCGTTTAATCCAATAATTAATCGATTAATCGGTTTTGTTCATTCCCACGCATATTAGTTTTAAAACAAAGTGTTTTTTTTCTTTGCCGAATATGTGATGAAGGGCGCCACTACAATGTCGGATTTTAAATAAACCTTGATGTGAAGTCGAAAACAGTAAAAAAGGCATCCACACGGTACGGTGCGAGCTTGGTGATACCCTTCATCATGAAAAACAGCGCGATAAAAACGACGATGACGTAGAAAAAACACACGGGACGTCCTCGTCGGTTTTTTTTTTCGCGCTGTTTTCCATGATGAAGGGTATCACCCCTCGCTCGCACCACGCTAACTTCTTGCCTCTGCGCATTGGTGATCCTTTGCTCTCGCGAAACTCACGCGAAGGAAATAATAGGCAGCCTTAGTTGATTGTTTTGATACCTCCGATAACAATATGATGCATGCTTAAAGGCATCGGCGAACTATCGGGTATTGTTATCGGAGTAATGGGAATAATCTACTAAAACTTCCTGATTAAAAAGATAACCCTAAAACTATTTGTACAAGTTATCTCTGCTGGCGCACATTGCTAGCGAAAAATGCGCTTCGTCATTGGTGAACAGTTTCGCAGTTTCGCCGACCGTTTTTTCGCTAGCAGACGACCTGGAAGTGCAGAGTGGTGCGGCGATCGCTAGAAACGATATGTCTCGACCGCAAGGTGCACTTATACTTCAAAGAGCAATCGCCAGGGGACACTGATAGTACCGCGGGCCACGCGAAGCGGTGTTCGCACTCATATTGATCGCTGATAGTACTTTAAAAAAAAGACTTCAGGTAGTTTACAATATTGGAGTTCTTAATAAACGGATTTCAACATATTTAATTATTTAATTTATGGTATCCTGTTTCTGGTGAATGGCTGAGTAACCGGAGCATTCTGATAAGGTTTGGTTGCATATTAGCTTGAACATATTAGGTCGTTCTTTTTTTCTGAACAAACCAAACGCGTCAACGTTCCTTCAGACCGCAAAAGTAAACGTTGGAAACCAACTCATTGGAGTTGGTTGGGACTTGAACTCTGCAGCCGCGACCAACCTAACCTCGATGAGTGCGCAAGCTCCGTTCTGCGTGTCGTTCATTCATGGCTCGCTCATACTGCCCTCCCCAGTCAATGAATGTTGGCACGTTAGCCTTCGCCCTCCGATTTTACCTGGCAGAATGAACCTACCTTTAGGGCGGAGGCCTTGTCTAGAAGTGAATTCGCGAACGAATAAAAAAAGGAGCCGCTATAAAACAAAACAAAAACATCATAAACGCGAGAAGAAAACAGATAACTGCGCTGCACCCGAAATGGGAGCGCCGCAGTTGTTTTTTTGTTTTTTCTTCGGTTGGTACCACATCGAACGTGAGTCACTATTCAGGCCCGTGCCCCCCTCCCATCAAATCCTTCGTTCCCGCGTAGGCGGGATGCAGCAGCCTCGTAGATATACGTGCCTACGGAGAGAAAACAAAAGCGAAGAAGTTGGAGCGTACGGCGGCACGCGTCAGACCGAAAATCGTCAGCTCGTCACGGATCCGCCCAGACGAGTTGTGGCCCGGCCGGTGAACGCCTGAGACAGCCGAAGTGGATCGAGAGACAATGGCACACGGCAGCGGAGAGCCGCGCGGCAACCGCCGCCACGCGCTCATTTTACGAGACGTCGTTTCGGCGTGGGTGGTTGCAGCCCGTCAGACGAAGAAGAAACTGTTTCGCGTCCCACCCGCCCTATAGGTGTGAGTCTGATTGAGCCCGACTCGAAAAATTGTTTCAGAGTAAAGTTGTTGTACGCGCGAAAGAAAGCCGCAGTGTGCGCGGATTCCGTAATCGCGAAGCGGAGCGCATCTATATAGAACGGAGGCAAGGGAATACTTGTACTAGGTATTTCCTGTTTTACTCGGATGTATGGTTTCTGGAGCGCGACCCCGAATGCTGTGTTTAGCGTCCTATGCAGCCCGTGCATCGAGGGTGGTCCCGAAGTGGCAACAAAATGACGTCACACCAGCCGGAGTGTATAACGCTGCCGGATGTCGCGATCCTGGCGGTTGGTCGTAGAAATGCTGGTGAAACGCACGAGCGAACGCGAGTGTCGCTGTCGTCGCGGCGTCCCACCCCTGGCTGCCGAATCTTCCGTGGACTGACAAGCTGAAGAGCGGTCTGCCACATCCACCACCGCTGCTGCGACGCCGCCAGAAACGCGGCGGGCGCCAGCGTGACACGCCTATGACATCATGACTCGTCAGGCGGCAATCGAGAGACCACTGTTTTTGGGCCCGGCAAAGACTCAAGTCGGAGACGCGATCCGGGCATTCTATACCTGGATGGTTGTCCTTAAGGCTGGACTAGGCCTCTGAATCAGGTACGGTCAACGCTACTAGAACAACTCAGTTGGGAAACTGCCAAAGAGCCTGCTCTCAAAAAGTGGCACCGCTCCGTTCTCCAGAACCGAACTAATGGCGATCGCAACGCCAACATTTCTCCCGCAGCGGTCACTCGGGGACTGCAGGGTTGCCTGTATTGGTTCGGGAGTATCACATTCGATAGCGTCCGCAGTAACTGTGCTATTTTGGCTTTAATCGACCATTTTGGCGCCGAAACATATACGGTGCAAGGGGCTTCAGGGATGCCAACTCCATCTCCCAAGCGGACGCGCCGCGAATTACCACCGAAGTTAGGACGCGCCAAGGTCGGAACGCGCTACCCGAGAACACCGGTGAGATAGGGTTGTATAAAAACAATATTAATTGTGCCGCAAAACCTTGTAAACTAAAAAATTTTAGAAAACATCATGCACCTGTCATTTTGCACTGAACTCCAATAAACGTTCATTCAAAAAGAGCTTTTCCTTTTGTTTTATGCAAAAACATGCTTTCTAAAAGCTTATGGTGACCACAATAAAGAAAAAAAAAGATTGAGCCTCCATCTTGACGCCTCGAGCCTGGGAGTTTCGGTACTCTGGGAACACTGAGTGACTCTAGCAGTAGCCATATAAAGCAACTTTCATGTTTCAGCTCGTCGCTAAAGGGTGGGGCTGTCATCGTATTTAGCTCGGTCTCGGTGGATGCCAGCGGCCCAGGTTTCCAGGGTGAGTTTCCCAACAGAATGTTTTACTAACGTTGGGTACGGTTCAGAGTAACGACACTTCAGACATGTTGTTACTCGAAATTATTGTTACTAGGTGTATGAAGTTTTATCCGAGATCGCAGGACGCGCTTCTCGTCCTCCGGAAATGTTAAAACAGTTAGCGACATAGCAAGACGATGTCGACTGAGCTACTAGCTGACACCATACCCAAAGCTCGGAAAGCCACGGTTTCCACTCGAAAAGAGCAGCCAATGGCGCCCGCCGTGCACTAAGCTCCGAAATGGCGGCGCCCGCGAGAAAATCAGGGAGTGGAGCGTCGACGCTCTAGGCACAGCTGTGGCTCATGGCTGAACTTCATGGAGAGACTATGACGCGGAAAACATTAAAGCTCACATAATGAATCTAGAGGAGTCCACACTCTTCCGTGCATTTCGACCGCCTTGAAACGGCGAAGCATATCATCGGTGGGTCCAGAGATTGCTGTCAAGGAAACACAAAGCAGAAGCAAACAATTACCAGCAAGGTAAATTGTTTGGTAGTTTTTTTGTCTTTTTTTTCTCGTTAGTTTGCGAGAAAGCCGTCGTACCTTGAATAAAGAAAAACTTAAAAACTCAACTTCAACGCATCACGGCAAAATGAACACACCTAACGTATGGTCTACTTTTTCCCACCTTCTTTTTGTTGCTCTTTCCACTAGGGAGGTGCTTAACGTGATATTAAAAAAACGAAACCATAACCCAAATATCAAAAAGTGTTTTTTTTTGTTTTTTTTAAGGGGAGGGTGTGCGAAAGGTGGTTTGAAACCAAAAGTGCTGCAACACTCATGTCCTTCACAGTCTAAGGAAAATTCCCGATACACCACCTTTTTTTTTTTACAGTGCTAAAGCTAAGCATGACACAGTGTTATTCGATTCGGGGCCATATTCGCACAACCAGTAGTCTTACCTAAAGGAATGACGAACCCCGCCAATACCCCGTAGACCAGCACATTGCAGCTCGTTTCGTCGGGTCCCGCCACCATAATCGAAGGGAACAAAAAGGGAACAAAAAGTAAAAGAATATGCTTATGTAGCGCCGCCTTTGCACATCTCACAACGAGCGCGACCCTGGCACGTGGCGTCGCCTTCAACTATTTCCGAGTAGAGTTTTCCGAGGTTTAGCGTGCTCGCCACTCGAGGCGGGTGGGAGATTTACCGACGGTAACGTCATGGCCAGGCCTCGCCTTCTTAGTGGTGTTGACCCTACCCGAGCCCACTTAGCTTTTCTAAAAACGGGGAAGCAAATTCAACCTCCTCTTTCCAAAAAAACAAAAAACACAAGAACAAAAACGTAACGTTTCACGATGGCCGCCGTGAGGTTGCAGCATTTTGGGTGATGCCAAGTCGGACGGCCCCGAGAGGCGTACGAGTCAATGAGATGCCAGCAGCGAGAGCTTACACACACTCGCAGCTCGCCCACCGAGAAGAAGAACAAGAGCCAAACAAGCGCCGAGCGAGGGCCACCTTCTCCATTCATGCGGGGCCCCCCTCGCGTTCGCGGACCCTTCCGACTCGTATATACAGCCTCGCGCCGAGGTCATTTGTCTCGAAGCTCTCGCGGTCTGGCTGGGTTACCCCGTACACGGCCACTTCCTTTTGTCAAGAAAACGCCCAACGGATTACGCCCGCAATTCGTTACGGGTAAAACGTAATAATTCGGCGCTGTCCATTGTGCGCTATGCTCGAGATCTATATCCCCCTCGTCCACCGGGCACGCGACGCACGAGTTCAAGAACTGTCATTAGGTTGAAAGCTCAACTAATTGGTAATTGTTATACGTGGCGACGAAAAAAAAAAACACGCAAAATACAACGACAAACAAGGAACGTACACGACGGGACAGTCGTGGCAGTCGTGGACGTTCCAGTTTTGTCATCGTCTTTTGCGCTGTTTCTTCGTCATCAAGCACAAGAACATTTACGACTTTTCTGGTTTAAGTCTGGTTTAAGACCAATACGGCGAGCAAGTAGACCAGAACGCGTCTATCCGTGACGACGGCGGTGGTACGAAAAGGTGAGGAGCCCCTCCGCGCAGCGTAGAGGAAACGCGAAAAGGTGACAGGAAGTGATCACGCATGCGACGAAGCTAAGCTATTGGCGAGAGGGTCTTACTACAGGGGGCGCTTTCCCAGCATGCTTTCGACAGATCTCGCTGTTTACCCGAGACAAGTCCCGTTGATCCATGGATCAGATTCATGGATATCGATGAGCATCGTAGCGTGGCGGTCATGTTGCACTACTGCGCGAATCACTTTAAGGACCAACGATAGCTGTGGTACTGCTCTGCCTTATCCACAGCGGAGACACCAGAAAGCCCAAAGGGGCAAACTTCCTGCCGCATAAACAAACACAGAACACAACTACATGTCACCAAGTTTTTGTTTTTACATATTGCTTCGAGAAGCTTCTCGTCTTCAGTCATGTCCACAAATATAACACACACACAATGAGCCGTTTTTATGATCACCGTATTAATCACCATAAATTTCTGACTAATTGAGGTACCACTAGGATTATTCAAGGTTCTCATGCGCATGACGACTACAGTCGGGGACAACGTTTTTTGGAATTTCCGAAGAAGTGAAGACCGCGTGAGCACAGTTGTGATCGCCGCTAGAGTGTACTGGAATGGGGAGGTGTGCCGTCCGGCGGAAATGAGAGTCGCGATGTGCAAGCACGCGGGTGGGGGCGCTGTGGGACAGAGCGCAGTCATCCGACGGCCGACAGAGGCCTGGCGGTCGCAGCAAAGATGCTTTACTTAACGCAAAAAAAAAATTGTATTCGTTTTTTTAATTGGTTGTGGGCATGTTTATACAGCCTTAAAGTTAGTCTGCCTTCAACGAGCGACTTGTCTCATAGCTTAGATGAGCAATTTGCCAGTGCCGTACGACCGCTAGCTTGGGGTCTTAAAAAAAAAAGAATTAAATTATTCCTGAAAAAAAAAAAAAAAACCGAGCTAGAGGTGAATTTTAGAGAATGTTTATCCCGTGAATCTGAATATCACGTTCTTTTTTCCCGAAGATGTAACTAAGCGCGAGAAAACACGAAAAGCATCCGAACATAGAAGCATTCAAGAGAAATGCCTCCAAATATGACAGTTTATTTCCATTACACGTAATGGTAGAGCCAAGAAAAAAAGCCGCGCTATGCGGCTTGACGAGTTCTCGGCCCCAGTACATTCTGCAGCAGCGTCGGAAATACCAATATACAAACAAAAATCGTGCATAATCACAATGAATACGAAAAAAAAAGAAAATAACAAGAAAATAGAAAACGTCACTGAGTGCCATATTAGTTGACATTCGCAAATCAACACAAAACATACTTTTAAACTAAGAGAAAAAAATATCGCATCAACCTATATATGCAAAATCATGCATGACAGAGCGCAATTCACCCAGACATAATCTATCTAGAAAAACACCTTCAGATTGCAATACATTTAGAAGCTTTGGGATTCGGTATGCTAACATTTCCTTTCCAGTGTTTAGCCGACACGTTGGTACGTGCCAGTAATCTGGATTACGAATTTGGTATGGTACGATATGTTGTTGTAAACCAGACAATTCTACCAGGGACGAAGTGTTGTAAAGAAATTCTGTTCTAAGTTTTGTTGATAGTCTGTAGTTATAAAGATTGTGAATACTGAGTATATTATAAATTTTAAACAGGTTTTCTGTGTGCGAAAGATAAGGTACGTTTGCAATTACTCGTAACATTCTTTTTTGAAGCAGGTGCACTTTCTCAAGATTAGTTGCTGTGGTAGTACCCCAAACCAACGAACAATAATTTAAATGGGAATAAAATAATGATTTGTATAATAATATTTTAACAGATGTAGGAAGGATATACCGATGCCGACATATAATACCCACAGTTCTTGACAATTTTTTATTTAAATGTTCAATATGGTTATCCCAGGACATATTCTGAGAAAACACTACTCCAAGTGTTTTAAAATTATCAGTTAATTCGATATTTACCGAGTTTAAAGTAATGGTGTTTATTGGAGGAAGAATTTTATGCTTAGATCGAAACAGTACGGCTTTAGTTTTACTTGTATTTATTTTTAAAGCGTTCTTTTTTGTCCATACTGATATCTGGCCTAACAATAGGTTTACTTTTGACACGAGCTCCTCAGGATCGTCTGCAGCATACAGAAGTGTTGTATCGTCAGCATATATTATCAATTTAGTTGTTTGGTCAATATTCACAATGTCATTTACATATACGTTAAAGAGAAAGGGCCTAAGATACTTCCTTGTGGTACTCCAGAGACTATGGGTTTTATACTGGATGAGAAATGATTACAGCACACATATTGTTTACGATTTTCGAGATATGATTGCAATAAAAGAAGGGCTTGCCCGCGTACTCCATAACATTCAAGTTTTTGTAATAAGAGCTTGTGGTTCAAATAATCAAAAGCTTTCGTAAAGTCAATATAAACTCCCAAAACTAGTTTTTTATCTTCTAGATTACGTAAAATGAATTCCTTTTCTTCAAGTAACGCAAGCTCAGTGGAACGGTGCTTTCGAAATCCAAACTGAGATTTTGTAATTAGCTGATGCTTATCGAAAAATTTTGAGAGCCGTGCATGAATAAGTTTTTCTAGCCCCTTTGAAAAAACAGGCAGTATGGAAACTGGTCTATAATTATTTAGATCATTTTTATCACCTTTCTTATGCAGTACAGAAACTTTTGCTATCTGCATACGCTCAGGGAATACACCTTCAGATATACATAGGTTAAATATATAAGTCAAATAAGGCGTAATTAAGTCTAAGACGTATTTCACAGGTCTAATCTGTATATCATCTATATCTCTGCTACGAGTATTATTTAGATTCATAAATGCTTTAAAAACCTCGGAATCGTCAACCGGATCCAGAAAGATTGAATTCGCACTTCTCTTTTCAATATACGTACAAGCATCATCGTCGTAATTTATGTTCACTAAATTTACAAAATGGTCATTAAATATGTCAGCTAAAGCAGTATTCTTTATTTCTTCACCGTTTATATACAGCTTCTCTAGGTATTCATTTTTTTGACTACCCCGTAAAATCGTATTCACTTTTTTCCAAGTGACCTCAACATTTCTAATTGTCGAGTTAAAACTGTTATGGTAATAACGTTCCCTAGCTTTTCGTAATTCTTTTGACAGCTGATTTCTATAACATTTGAACTTTTTTAAATCCTCTTGATTTCTAGTTTTGTTAAAGTTATGAAATAGCTGATTTTTTATAATAATTTTTGATAGAAGGTTTGGGGTAATCCACGGCTTTCGAATTTTACGCGATGATTTACATATCTTATAGGGGAAATCCTTCGCATAGATCGTCTGAAACCTATTCAAAAAAGTGTTATATGCTATATTGGGATCAGTCTCTGTTAAAACATCATTCCAACTCGCGCTTCCAATATCGTTGCGAAACATATCAAGATTGTCAGGCGTTATATTTTGAAATGGTCTTAATGACCGAATGTCTCGTTTTGGGTGAAGAGCCTCGTTTATGCAAATAAATGACTTACCGGTTGTGTTTTCAGCCCCCCCACAAGCTAAAAAAGCTCTGCCCTAGAGTCAACATCCAGCGCAAAAAGCCGGAAGAATGCGGCGTTAGACACTGCCAGAAATACGTCAACTGTAGTAGTGGAGTAGTGTATGAGATCCCGTTGACTTGTGGGAATGTTTATGTGGGACAATCCAGAAGATGGTATCGGTAGGGATGGTCTCGATAGCGGCATAATATTTTCAATTGATTTATAGTCCTCACCCTAATTTAAGTTTGGAAGGTGCATTAGCGTAAGCTCGAGAACATGCGCTACCACTCGTAAATCCGCAGTTTGCCGTCGGGGCACTCGTATCAACCCGGAGGACAGAATGGGCCACTATCCTGTCCTTCAGAGATAGCGAGTGCCCCGACAGAGCGAACTCGCAGAGAGTTTATGGTAGTCGAGTACGCTAATGTTCCTTTTAAGGCTCTGGATTCGGTAGGACTATAAATTAATGTGAGAATCTATGCAGATATCAATATCAATACGCCTACCAGATACCATCTCCTGGACTGTCCCAGCATAAGTATTCCCGCACGTCAACGGGATCTCATGCACTACTCCATACTACATTGACGTCATTTCTGGCAGTGAATCTAACGCCGCATTCTTCCGGCATATTGGCTGGATATTGACCTAGAAGGCACGAATATTGTAGCACGTGGGACAAGCGACAACTCGACCGAAGTCATTTATTTGCATAAACGAAGCTCTTCACCCAAAACGAGACATTCGGTCATTAAGACCATTTCAAAATATAACGCCTGACAATCTTGATATGTTTCGCAACGATATTGGAAGCGCGAGTTGGAATGATGTTTTAACAGAGACTGATCCCAATATAGCATATAACACTTTTTTGAATAGGTTTCAGACGATCTATGCGAAGGATTTCCCCTATAAGATATGTAAATCATCGCGTAAAATTCGAAAGCCGTGGATTACCCCAAACCTTCTATCAAAAATTATTATAAAAAATCAGCTATTTCATAACTTTAACAAAACTAGAAATCAAGAGGATTTAAAAAAGTTCAAATGTTATAGAAATCAGCTGTCAAAAGAATTACGAAAAGCTAGGGAACGTTATTACCATAACAGTTTTAACTCGACAATTAGAAATGTTGAGGTCACTTGGAAAAAAGTGAATACGATTTTACGGGGTAGTCAAAAAAATGAACACCTAGAGAAGCTGTATATAAACGGTGAAGAAATAAAGAATACTGCTTTAGCTGACATATTTAATGACCATTTTGTAAATTTAGTGAACATAAATTACGACGATGATGCTTGTAGGTATATTGAAAAGAGAAGTGCAAATTCAATCTTTTTGGATCCGGTTGACGATTCCGAGGTTTTTAAAGCATTTATGAATCTAAATAATACTCGTAGCAGAGATATAGATGATATACAGATTAGACCTGTGAAATACGTCTTAGACTTAATTACGCCTTATTTGACTTATATATTTAACTTATGTATATCTGAAGGTGTATTCCCTGAGCGTATGCAGATAGCAAAAGTTTCTGTACTGCATAAGAAAGGTGATAAAAATGATATAAATAATTATAGACCAGTTTCCATACTGCCTGTTTTTTCAAAGGGGCTAGAAAAACTTATTCATGCACGGCTCTCAAAATTTTTCGATAAGCATCAGCTAATTACAAAATCTCAGTTTGGATTTCGAAAGCACCGTTCCACTGAGCTTGCGTTACTTGAAGAAAAGGAATTTATTTTACGTAATCTAGAAGATAGAAAACTAGTTTTGGGAGTTTATATTGACTTTACGAAAGCTTTTGATTATTTGAACCACAAGCTCTTATTACAGAAACTTGAATGTTATGGAGTACGCGGGCAAGCCCTTCTTTTATTGCAATCATATCTCGAAAATCGTAAACAATATGTGTGCTGTAATAATTTCTCATCCAGTATAAAACCCATAGTCTCTGGAGTACCACAAGGAAGTATCTTAGGCCCTTTTCTCTTTAACGTATATGTAAATGACATTGTGAATATTGACCAAACAACTAAATTGATAATATATGCTGACGATACAACACTTCTGTATGCTGCAGACGATCCTGAGGAGCTCGTGTCAAAAGTAAACCTATTGTTAGGCCAGATATCAGTATGGACAAAAAAGAACGCTTTAAAAATAAATACAAGTAAAACTAAAGCCGTACTATTTCGATCTAAGCATAAAATTCTTCCTCCAATAAACACCATTACTTTAAACTCGGTAAATATCGAATTAACTGATAATTTTAAAACACTTGGAGTAGTGTTTTCTCAGAATATGTCCTGGGATAACCATATTGAACATTTAAATAAAAAATTGTCAAGAACTGTGGGTATTATATGTCGGCATCGGTATATACTTCCTACATCTGTTAAAATATTATTATACAAATCATTATTTTATTCCCATTTAAATTATTGTTCGTTGGTTTGGGGTACTACCACAGCAACTAATCTTGAGAAAGTGCACCTGCTTCAAAAAAGAATGTTACGAGTAATTGCAAACGTACCTTATCTTTCGCACACGGAAAACCTGTTTAAAACTTATAATATACTCAGTATTCACAATCTTTATAACTATAGGCTATCCACAAAACTTAGAACAGAATTTCTTTACAACACTTCGTCCCTGGTAGAATTGTCTGGTTTGCAACAACATATCGTACCATACCAAATTCGTAATCCAGATTACTGGCACGTACCAACGTGTCGGCTAAACACTGGAAAGGAAATGTTAGCATACCGAATCCCAAAGCTTCTAAATGTATTGCAATCTGAAGGTGTCTTTATAGATAGATTAAGTCTGGGTGAATTGCGCTCTGTCATGCATGATTTTGCATATATAGGTTGATGCGATATTTTTTTTCTCTTAGTTTAAAAGTATGTTTTGTGTTGATTTGCGAATGTCAACTAATATGGTGCTCAGTGACGTTTTCTATTTTCTTGTTATTTTCTTTTTTTTTTCGTATTCATTGTGATTATGCGCGATTTTTTGTTTTGTATACTCTGGAAATGCTGGTAGAAAACTGATCAGGCCATAGCGCAGCACGTGTAATGGAAATAAACTG